>JASJOG010000002.1:4607500-5165000 GCA_030142905.1 Heliopora coerulea
CAAACTCGGTCAACTGGGCGTTGAATTTGGTACAACGTGGTTACTGGTCGTATTGTACTCTGTACTTTATGTGTGTGTCGTGCGTTGTTTAGATTGGCTGGCACGTGAGAATGAGCTTCATGAATCATTTTTCTGCAGTCGCTGTGCACTTCCTGTGGAAGGTACTGAAGAGAACTGCTTATGGTGTCTCAATCATCACGTCAATGGGCAACCGGGCTTTGCGACCAGACATGGATGAAGGGAGTTTATCATTCAGAATCTTAGACGATGCTGCGGTAGTCGAACATGACATACGGAAGCTTTTTCACGGTGGGCTAGAGCTCGTCCGCATATATGGATTACGTCGTAATTATGAAGAGTTGTTCTCTGTTTCTTGATTCGCAACAACAATCAAACTTGAAATGATAGTTGAACGTTCGTCAAGCTCTATCCTCAAACAAACGATTTCTGAGCCCCAGATGGAGATCGAACCCGCAGCCTTCTGATGACCGGTAAGAAGCTCTAACCATTGAGCTACTAGGATTTAGATGGTGAGCTAAGGTGCAAGTTCGACATATGTGTGACCTAAGCGGAAGTCACTATATGTTAATAATGACATTGATGAGGTATATATTTTAGAAATGTGGGAGCTCGGAGATATCTTGAAATGATAGATGAACGTTTATCAAGCTCTATTCTCAGAAAAACAATTTCTGAGCCCCAGACATGGATCGAACCCGCAGCCTTCTGATGACCCGTAAGAAGCTCTAACCATTGAGCTACCAGGACTCAGATGGTGAGTTATGGTGCAAGTTCGATATATGTGCGACATAAGCGGAAGCCAATATATGTTAATAATGATATTAATGAGATACATATTTTAGAATGTGCCAGAGCTTTCATTTTGTCAAAAAATAGTATGAGAAGATCAGAGTAGCCGGAGGATTGAAAATTTGAATGACCAAGGATGCACTCTGGTGTATTTTCGGGACCCAGTCGCCGATTTTTGAAGGCCATTGCACACGTTATTATGATCAAGAGAATAAGCTCGGTTAAAATTTTGTTCATTACCATAACCAAGAGTTTGTTTAAAACTTCACTCAAAAAATGGTACAATACTTTCATACCTTTGTTACAAAAACGTATATCATTAAACCATTAGAATTGACGAATCCATACTTTGTAACACAAAAAGTACCAGGCGTAAACGCTAAAAGTTGCCCGCAACTTGTGTCGGGCGTAGGCAACTTTCAAAAACCAAGATGTATAGAATAACCAGAATACGACCAACAATGAAAGGTTGTTGCTTTCAAACCAAGGCGACACTGCAATGCCCGCCAAAACAAGTCACATCCTTAAAACGTCAATGGTGTCCTTGAATTACAAGCGTGGCATATCTTTACAAAAATTCCGTCGTTGCTACAGTACGTAATGGCCGAAATTACATTACGAAATTGCAAGATAGCAGGGGCTTACGTACTGTACGGTACTGCGGAGAAGTGGCGAGGAAACCACTACCAAAACCGCAAAACACCCAAAACGCTTTTAATCTGAACTGTCTGTTTCACTCACTATTCAAAAAGATGACAGCTGTTTATAACTCATTTTGGATCCAAAAAGGGAGTACAACCAGACACCCCGATTACCTCATTACGCCCCAGCAAGGTATAGCTGGTATATAAAATTATATGATTTTATAACCAGAAAAAGTATTTGTAATGTAATTTGCCTTAGTAGAGGTATATTGCAGTCGTGGTTTGCTCAGTGTAATTTGGGAGTAAAGAGTTAAGCTGAACACCAAATCTCACCTTGCCTAATACTTTTTCAGCCTTTCCATGGCCATACCAGGGCGCAACATCAATGTAGTTTATACCACTCCTTAGAGCTTCATGAACAACTTGTATGGACTCTGATTCTTTGGTGGAATGGAAGACACTGCCCAGTGATGATGCACCTACAGAACATTTTTAAAAATAAACAATATGTTCAGCATAAATTATATATATTAAAATATATCAGACGTCCTAATCATGTGTGTAAAAGAAGCCTATTGATGTGACAACTTATATGCTCCCTTTCAGAGCTCTGACACTTAACTTCTGTCTAGAACCAATAGTCTTGAAATTCAAACTGAAGGTCTATATTTACATTAAATTATTCTGACAGCTGACTAATTTAATAAACATGATTAGATTGACCTGCACATATAAATTTGTGAATTTCAGTAATTCCCTCTTCAACATGTTGTTTTTAATACATGTATTAGGGTTTGAATTGGAAATCCAAAGTGCATTCACAAAAATTTTCATTTACATTTAAGCATATTTTTCCCTTACAGGCACTCATAAATGTTGCTTTCACAAGCAGTAAGCCTTCTATGTACTAGATAGCATTGCTCTTAATTTGAAAGAATTTATATCAATGTTAGATTCAACAGTTAATACATGTATGAGTCCAAATTACACAAAGATTAATTATATTTTATTCATAATGTTTAAAAGACATGGTGACATCTCATTATCATTTTCTTCCACAAGGGCAAATGAAACTCAAATATTATTTGAGCAACTGTACAACAAACAAAGGCTTAAATCTAATGCAAGTGAATCATCACACAATAAAACATGTGATATTTATACTTATATACTACATTTGTGCACATACACTGACATTAATTTACAAAATTGTTAATAATCTGAATTGGAGCTGTTACTGCCATCCAAATCCAACTGGACATGTCTTGCAACATTTGTTATGTCTTGTGCAATCCCACTGGCCTTTCTGTGGTTTTTTGGGAAGTGGCGAGTTTTTGCCAAAGTAATTCATGGAATCTTTTCTTGATACCATTCTTCTATGGCAGGATCAGGGTTATAGTCATGGACATTGATGCCCTCCTCACTCACAATAAGCTTCCCAGACATCCACTTCCAAGCTTGTTTAACCAGTCTGTTTTAACCCTGTTCATTTGGCTGAACATTCTTTCAACTTTTGCATTGGTGAATAGCATGATAGGCAGCAAATTAATGATATGAAGAATGTCAGCACATTCATCTTTCACAGTAGTGTAGGTAAAAATCTTGCTCCATACAAAATAATCAACCTCTCAAGCTCTGGCAACCATATTGTACACATAATTTTTCAAGATATCCCACATCGACAATTGACAAATGAGGTGCACATTAGGAAAATGTCCATTTGCAAATTAAATGATTTTGCTTTTGCAAAATGTAAATTTGCATTCACAAATTGTGAACTATGAACCACAAACCACTAATTTGTACCCTGTGTATGTGCATGTGTACACAGTGGCATAGCTAGGATTTTTTTTTCTTGGGGGGGGGGGGGGGCAAGCATTCAAATTTCCTGACAAATCAATGTTTGTAAATGTGTGTGGTCGTATGTTTGTAGAAATAGCTACATATAGGCATAATCATAAGCCGCTGAACATGTTTACCATATATATTAGTATATTTACAGTATTGTTAATAATTGTGGCTAAAGGCCACAATGACTTCATGCATCATTGACAGTCCAGTACTTCTGGTGCTAAATATCTATCTTTGATATCATCATCATCATATCTACATTTACTTACCAGTTTCCAGAATATTTTCTCCTAAGGTCAATATAAAGACATACAGTGACAAATTTTAAAATACTTCTGTGTGAATATCTGATAAAGGTGATAATTACAGTGATGCTTGTAGTGTCATATTTCATCAAGAAACAGCTGACAGGCAACAGGAATTATGTGCAAATAGCTGGCAAATGTCATATGTCAAAACAGCAAAAATTCACAAATGACAAATGATATAAATAGTGTGAGTAGTGCGGATGTTGAGTCATCAGAGTCATTATTAAAATTTTACTGAGTGTTTGACTTGAATTGCAATTAAATTACAATTTCTAGACAGTTAATTTCTTTTGAACCATCAGCTTTCCCGACAACCCAAATTTTCCGACTGAGGACAGAAATTTTTCAACAAACAGCTCTGCGAGGTGGTTTGGGGGGGCAATCGCCTCCCCCAGCCCCCCTGGCTACACCACTGCATGTATAGGTATGTATGTGTGGCAATGCGCCTTCATTTTGTCAAATCCTGTACTTAAGAAAATAGCAATTGAAATTGGTTTCTTCATTTGGATACTGTGATCCAAACACAGAGAATGTTGCAAGGCTTCAGAAAACCATCAAAAAATGCAGGCTGCCAGGTGAGCACTTTTAGCTTTTTGAAAGTTAAGCAACATCCTAAGTGTTTGGATCACAGTAGCAAAACAGAAACATCCATTTGGTGTTTCATTTATAAAATGAGGACAGATAAAGAACTGTCTGAAGTGAGAAATTCTTCCACAAATCACATACTACCAGTACCAGAGACAAGCTTAAAAAGAACAAATTCTGGTCAGGATAGGATAAGTGTCTAAAGGGACAATTAGTCATTGCCTCTAAAATGTCACAAAGGAGGAAGGGATTACCATCAACTTCATGTCTTGCAATGCAAGATCTGCATTAGTTTCACCTGCAAATAGAGCAGATGTCCCAACAGATGTTATTTGGTCTGTTGCTGGATGGTCCAACACCAGAACTTTTGAAAAATTCCAAAACAGAAATGTCCAAGATAAAGGCACATTTAGGAAAGCAGTATTTATTACCAGCACCTAACTTTAACTGCCAGGATACACACTGTAGTAGGTATGCATTATATAAAACTGAACAGTTCACTATCTTATGCTGAATCTTTGTTTACAAATAGATATATTTCTTGCTTGCCTTAAATGGAAGGGGAGGGACAAATGTAAAGTCTCCAACACTAACTTTGAAATCTCATGTGACATGCTGGTGATGTAGCACAATTAGTTTATTTGCCTCACCAACCATGTTTGGGATATTTACATACTGAATCCTGGGCATTCTATGAGACCTCATGTGATTCCCTTGTTCCTGCATCTCAAGTGAGCAAAATCTCAAACTACAACTAACCAGGCAAATTTTGTTTAATTTTGAAATTAAAGATACAGTAGTTGATTTTGCTTTTGATGCAAATGCTAACGTTTTTTTTTTTTTTACCAACCACTGGTTCATTTTTTTTAAATGAACACGTTTTAAAACAATTGCTCAACAATGAGTACTACCTATCGATGTCTTGAGACTTTTGAAATAAACATTTACGGCAAAATAATTGTTGGGGCATGAGTATTCTATTAATAACGATAAACGAACCTCTAAATTCGACTAAGTAAACTTGAATATTACCAGAATTTGGTTTATTAAAAAACTATATTATATGTTCTTTGGAAGACACGATAAAGGTCCATTTCAAGAGTGATGGATTAACACCATAAACCCTGAAGCACTACATCCATACTGTAAATATACTTACCAAAGCTAAGGATGGATACTTCCAGTCCCGTTTGTCCAAGAGACCTGTATTTCATATTAACTATTTCTGAACGTATAATGTTGCCTGAAGTGTATCCCTTTCTGAGGGTGAAAATATTCAACTTCAGTAATCACTACAATTTGGAAACAAATTTTTGAAACTGAGAATCTGGATATAGTAAAGGCAATAGATGATCACGCCCGCAGTACCTTGTCAGCGTTATCATTTGAACTTGTTGTTCTTGTTGGCAATCTTGTTGGCTATTTAGGTCCTATTTACATGAAGCGGATTGAAAGCTGAAGTCAAGTCTGGCCCGTAACTCCTCCTATTCGTGTTTACATGAAGAAAATTGGGATTTTGGGGTCCGATTTAAGCGCATTGTTGAAGTCAATTCAACAAGTCAAGTCACTTGACTTGAGACTCGTGAAAGAATCGGCTCGAATAGTCGGTTTGACATGCATGCGTAATCTCACGCAGCATGTCAAAAAAAAATAAAAACATGGAGGAAAACCAAAACGGAATGAATTGCCTTGGAGTTCCTGAAACGCATATTAAAAATAAAAAGAAAGCTAATTCAAGGTAGTTGTGGAGTGAGGAAATGACAGCTGAGTTCCTAGAGATCTTGAAACGATCCAAAACGCAAAAAGAAGGCGAAAATAAGGAATGAAACTCTGATGAAAGTTACTCTCTTCGAGCACACAAGGAAAGAGCTTGCAATTGTATTCGACGATTTCAAACCAGTTCGTTTAACTCCTCCGGAGAAAGATGTCACCGACATGACAAAAGGTGAGTATAAGAAGGATGAGGCCAACCGAAAGGGGGAACAGCAACTTATAAAGGAAGGTTACATAAGAGTTGCGACGAAATACAAAAATTTGAAAGCTGCATTTAGCAAAGATGTCACCGAAAAGTTACGATCAGGGTCTGGAAAGATAACTGCTGAACATTGGCAATCCTGTTGGTATTTATGGAAGGGTACCCCATCAACTGAACCCATAGACTTTGGCATTAGTACTACTGAAGATGATTTAAATCTTGAAAACATGCAAAACAAGCCCAGTTTAGCCATGGAAATACAAGTGGGCATGACTGGCATGTCACAGAGTACTGGCATCTCCCTGGAGTCGTGTTTAGAGACAAACAAGGACTTCTTACATTCAAGTAAAAGAAAGGCAAGTCAAGTCAGTGCCACAAAGCAGTTTGTTGATACAAAAAGAGAGAAGTAAAGTAACTAGGCAAACGTGGTCAACTTGCATAACAGGATGTTTTAATTAAACATTCCCAAAAGGACATTGAGTTAAAAGAGCAGTTACTCTCTGAAATTAAACATGAAAGTCACAGTGACATGATGAAAACCACTGCAAGCTCCATGTCTGTGCTAAGCCAGTCTATTGCAACTGGATTGCAAGTGATGCAGATGTTAATTCAAAGTCCACATCAAGATACTCATTTCCCTCAACAGCAATTTTATCCTGTTTGGCCAATGTATTACTCTCAAAGCCAACAAAGGGAAATGAATTCTTCTACCTGCTCACAGCAATCAATGTCACAGTTCAATGTTGATACACTTTTCCAGGTAGTCAACACATCTCCACAGTATCCATATATTGTCACAAGAGCCTCCCCATCCTTCATGCCAGCACTCTTCAACTAGTCAGGAGAATCATTTTCCATGTTGGGATAAAACATGTACTTCATCTGATAATGATCATGGTAACCATCAGTGATGTCTAGCCTTCAGCATTCAACAAGAATAATACAGCAAAAGCCAAGAAACAGTATAAATGAAGTAAATAAATTTCTTTCTCATTTTTTTTAATGTTAAAACAACAGACTTACAAATTTGAAAGTATTACCTACATTGTTTTTTGAAAAGAAAGATTTTACAGTTGCTCAACCTTTATGTGCTTTGGTTTATATTCTGACAAAATTCTTCTTGAAGGTATCCTTAAAGTTCATATTAAAGTTCCTTATCTTGAATAAAAAAATGAGTGAAATATGCCACCCTTTTGCTAGTCTTAACTGAGAACTTTCATGGACCACTGGCAGAAATGATAATGCTAACATTTATTGAACTCAGTAGTTTAGCTTCCAAATGTTTATCCACTGAGGTAGAACTAATTTGGCACTTCTAATAAATCTTTCATCCCCTCATAATCAAAAATGGTGGTCATTTACTGTATGATATTGTACTGTTGATGGTACTAGCTTATACAATGAAAGTATTCCCTAAAAATATTCTGAATTTTTTCCCCTGAGCAGATGAAACCAAATACTGCCTGGGCACAATTGTTGTATGCTTCATAAATGTATCATGAGCTATTTGTCATCTCACAGCTTCTTCATCTACACTTACTTTATGTTGCTGAAACCAGTTGTGTAAAACAAAACAGCAATAAATTATTCCTGGTACATCACTCTGCTTAAAGTTAATTGGCTTTGTCAAAATCTGCCATCTTGCTTTTAACTTGCCAAAGGCACATTCAGTTGGGTTCCTTGAATCTCATAGCATTTAAATACAAAATGGGAATCATCTTGACACTATGCATGTTCTTTCATCACATAGGGTAGAAGAGAATATGCAGGGTCACCAAGCAACACAATATCAACCTCAACCTTTCCTGGTACAAGACTGGAAAATGTTTGGGATGTTTTTGAGTTTGATAGCATTATTAATAGCACTATTAGCAAACACTTTGCCATCATGGGCAATTCCAGGCCACCTGATGTCAATACCCAGAAAACATCCTTGGTAGTCACATACAGCTTGTACATTGAATGTATATTTTAGTTTGTAACGAAAATAATCTTGTGAGTTTATGTAGGGTTTTGAGATGGGAATATGACTTCCATCAACTGCTCCCAGACATTGAGGAAACTCATACTTTATTTCCCACCCTGAAATTTTTTTCTTCAGCTTATTTATATCTCTTGGTAGGTGAATAAAAGAAGGACCAAGTTTTCTTACAATGGCACTGCACACACTACAGATTGTTGTGGTCACCGTTGGTAGTGTAACACCAAATGTATTAGCAGTCATTACTACCTTTCCTGTGTCTTTAAAAAGTAGTAGGTCATTCCAACCTAGAAATAAATAAGAAAACAGCTCATCATTTATATAGGATCAGATGTGAAAGATATTTCAGCTGCTGTGTATTATAGAAAGTGAGGAACAGGGCAGGTCTTCTTTTATCACCCCACTAGGTAAACTCTTCATCAGGTATTGAAAACCAGAGTGCAATTTATTAGTGTATTATTTCCTTTAAAAAGTGACAAAATAAGCAACGTACCTTCTTAGCTGAAGAAATTCCTGCTCTAGGAGAGTCCGTATGTGGTGATATAACTTCACTTAACTGTTCCACGTGAAGGTCGAATTCATGCTTAGTCGTTCTAAAATTTTTTTCCAGTCTGATTCTGAGCAGTACCCGTCCTCCATATTTTCCCACCAGGTTTCAGTTTGCCCAGGCTTCACCGGCCATTGTCGCTTTCTACGCAAACATCTCCACGGTTTTATCTCGTAGAGCCGCTTGCGTGATAGTGCTAACATGCAATGCAATTTTTTCGCCCTGTTTATCGTTTTTAGCGTCAAATATTCTATTGCGAGTAATTGCATCTGCAGCATCAATGAAATTGAGAGTAAAGAATACTCATTTTTCATCCCACTCATTTTTTAGCGCCCAAATATGAAATTGAAAGTTCGAAAAACAAAACAAGGCACTGATCCCAAGAAGATTGAAATCTCCAGTAAACACACGCCTGGATTGACTTGACTGGTCGATCTCGATCCAATTCTATTCTATTCTCAAACCACTCCATGTAAACAGGGCCTTACCACCAGTGAACTCTATAAAAAGACTGGGACGATAACTCCATATGCACGGCCTTATGATTGGATGAAGCCAAAGTTCTGGCCACTGAAGGGAGCCATGAACGTCTGAAATGTGCAAAATATTATCCAAAACACAGTACAGAAGGCTAACAAGGAAATTATCGATTTCTGGAAGCACAAATGTTTTAGAACACGCAATGATAAACCAGTATGCGTTAGACAAGTAAGTCTTTTGTCAGAAGAAATTGTAGCGACGAAAATAGATTGAAGGACAAATTATTTGCCAAATTAAAACAAGATTTGACCTGAAACTCGTGGCGAATATGCAGGTTTTTCTTTTTCTTCGTTTTCTCGTGTTTTATACTTTGATTTTCGAAGATTCTCATATTAAAAATTACGGGCATTATTTCAATATCGGAGCTTTATCCTGTTCCATTCTTGTAAACCCTAACCTAACATTTTTGGATGTGAGCAATAATTTTGAACTTGCAACAATTCTCCATAAAGTGCATTTTCGCATAAGTGGACAAATATTACTTTCATTGTTCTTGTAAATACTCTGTTGATTTTTAAACATGAAACACTGACCTATTTTCTTCATATTTATCAGAATACGGGCAGTTGTTCTTGACGTATTGTTTACTTTAGTTTCGAACCTTATATTTCACTGTACTTTTTGGTCTTCATTGGTCGTGTATGATTTCACATACTCTAAAATTTGAAGGTAGTTGGTTGCAAACCTTAAAGGATTCTATACGTTCGTCTTTCTCTCGTTTAAAGTTGTTTTTTATCTCAGATTTCTTCCTTTTTCATGTTTTTTCTTGTCCTGGTAAACAAAACGGTTTCACACTAAATCACATCAACTTAAACCAGGTCAGCCAAAAATTAACTATTGATAAATCTGAAAATAATCCAAACCGAATCCTAAATCTTACTCTAACCATTACTCTTGTCTAATATGAAACTTCACCTACGTCCATCCCTAAAACAAATAGAAAAAAGTAAAATTACAAATGTTGGTAACCTGGTTTAGATCAATGATATCTAGTGATTTTCTTAAAAGGGGACTGGGGAGACATGGAAAAACACTAAGGAGCAGTGGTCTTTTAGTTTTACCAATTAAATTGTTGGTTTTTTCTTTAGATTTATAATTGACGAGCCTGAAAACTAAGTATGAGACAAGGTATAAGGTTGAACTACCTGAACCTTTGGCTTAAAAGCCTTAATCCCTCAGGATGACGTTGAAAAATAAGAATAACCTGAAAGTTCCGCGCGATTTTGAATTCAAACTTTGCTCTTTTTTGCCCAATAATTCGTCATTTTCGCTATTGTAGGTCGCTAGAAACAGTTTTGACAAAAGCTGTATTATTGGGGTATGTACTGTATTCTTCATTATTTACCTGGCAAAACTTTTGCTCCAGTAAATTGAAGATTTAATCGTCGTACGTTTTCCACTAAAAGGACTGGGTTTGATGTGCATGGCGGCCTCAGTGAACTCAATTTCTGTATCTAGAAAAAGGGCACCTTCACCTTACTTTGCAAGCAAAAAAGTGATACTTTTATAATCTCCGTCTCTCTGGGCCTAAAGAACTCTCAATTATTATATCTTAACCATATATATCATACTTACCTCTAATTTATTGAATATATTCATTACATATTCATGTGCACAATCTCCTTGACTCCTTCGAAACCCAACAACAGACACTTCGTCAATTGCCTACCACGACGACCAACTACGAACAGCGATGATTAGTTCGGGCTCATTCCCCTTCATTACACATCTCGTTAACAAATTTTAAATACCGTTTTTATTTTCCAAATTTTGGCAGTATAACTTTTAAATTAGAGTGATAAAATAAATTCAAAAGTAAGTATAACAAATTGTAATGATACTAGCTCACTTTTAATAATACATAAGGCACATGGCTGCCTCCGTGGCTCAGGCGCCCCTGTCTGGAATGCTAACTGGCCAACAAAAAGTGAAGCCAAGATGGCCGCCCATGGAGAAAAATTTTGTACGTCAGTTTCAGTCCCTTACTCGGGCTTTTACGTCAGTTTTAGTCTCCCACGCGACATTTTACAGTTTTTGAAGAGTTCGCTTTTAAAATACACGCAAAATATGTCTTATAAGACAGAAATGAGTTTACGAATTTCAAATATATCTCGACAAAGTCAAACCGAGTTACAGGTTTTTACATTTTCACGAAAATAAATTATCAAAGTGATGAGAAACCTGATAAAACGGTCTCGAAAAATTACTTTAGTAAACTACTAAGTGCACGTCCTCTTTTTATTGTCAGTTTACCATCTTTAAACAATTTTGAACAGTTCTTAGACCAAACGGCAATAATGAGTCCTTTTAAAGACTTGAATATGCAAAACTGGTCCAGTAATATCTTGTTTGTACACTTTTTCCATGATTGTGAATGTTTTCGAACCCGAGCCAAACAAAAACTGAAGATTAAAGTTAAGTAAAGGACTGGAACTGACTTACAAGACCGCTAAGAGGACAGAAACTGACGAACAAAATTTCTCCTCCATGAGCGGCTATCTTGACTTCGCTTTTTGCCCGAGCAAATGACTGGGAGTTAGCATTCCAGATATGGAAATCAGGTTCACTGGGCGGCCTCCATATCCGCCATCTTTGGCTTCAACCGTCCACCTCGAGTTATCGTTCCAGTCTTTTTAGAGTTCACTGTTTGCCACCGGTCTCTAAATAAGACTGGAGAGAGCAACTCCAGTGTCTTGCTCAGCAAAAATTGAAGCCGGAAGTGAAGCTGAAAGTCTCGCGGCGACTATATTGGAAAGACCCACGTCTAGTTATGCGGCTAATTACTGAATTATGATTTTCGCTCTTAATGGTTGTATTTGCAGCGTAAACCACTTAACCTATGGATTTTTAGCAATAAAATATATCTTTCAATCGTGGAGAACTTTAAAAATGGCCATAGTCATGGAAAATCAGCAGAAATTCGAAAATTTTTACCCGAATGAAGACCAATACAAGCCACCCCTTCGGAGAAATGGGATTAAGTAAGAAAAAAATTGCAGATAACATCCTGTAACTTTAGTAATTTTGCAGTGGCTTTTTATATTACCGCTTCTGTATTCCTCATGCCTTAATGTTTTTCGAATCTCGGGTTTACCAGGTGTATGTACTCGAGGTTTTGCACTCATAAAGGTTCAGTACATGTATTTTGTTTTCACAAGTGCATGTTGTAAACTTGAGTTCACAGCGATTTGTTGTACTTTAACATCAAGTTTTTAACAGGTTTTTTAAATTATTTTGATATAGCTTCTAGTTACAACTTGATTAGTCTTGTTGTACTTGTACAGTAATCAAATTATTACTCTTGTGATTGAATGTGAAATATATTGTTTGAGGCTGCTTTGTGAGTTAGAGTTGAGAGGTGATCTTTGTGTCAAAATCAAAAGAAAATTAGTTGATAGGTTTTTCCTTTGAAGAGTTTACAGAGCTTGATCTGCTGTATGGTAGATGCTCCTGTTGGTGAAAGTCATATTTTTGTCCTTATCAAGTGCATAGCAAATTCATTAATATCATCTTGAGAAAAAAGTAAAAAAGTGAAATAAATTTGTCTTCTTCCAACAACAAAAGTAGGAACCAAAATCTAATCTACAGTTACACTGGATAACCTTCCAGTCACTGCATGTATTTGTGTAAGTATATACCTATCCCGGAAAGACCAGTAGAGTCAACTGTGGTGAAAAACTAAATATTTACCCAGAAAAACAGACATGTAAAAATTGGAAAGCTTAAATAACGGGAAAGCTTAGGACTTCTTGAGTCAAATTGAGTGGCAATCTCCAACCACTAAACAACAGCAACTAAGTTGGTCAAGCAAAGGTTACATGTGTCAACCCATCTATCGCCTGAGAAATAGTGAGATGTTCAAACTGCTGAGGTAAAAAAGCTAAGATGATTGAGCAAAGGTGTTTATCAATGGGTATGGCTGGCACATACAGTAAAATCTAGGGTCCAAATCAAAGTACTACACCTTTTACTGTTAATTACCAGAAAATATACTATCGTTAACGCCAACATCGAACTCACAAACGTGAAAATACATTCATTTTAATGAATCGACGATCATCAACGCTTTTGTCAAGCTCAATTAAAATTTTTGCATAGAATGTGACATTCATTAGCGTAGATACGCAATGATGTGCATCAAAGGGCATTCTGTAGTGCCAAAAGACGACCATTAATACCATTCTAGTATGCATTAGGGAAAATAAAATTTCAATTCCGCAAGATATTTCTCCGGTCTGTTGGAGGGTCAAGTTAAGGCTTTACCGAATTCGGACATGTATAAAAGATAACGGAATAAAAATGTCATAATTCGTACATAAACTGAATGCAGTTAGATCGTCTTTTATTTCGTCGATATGTCCATGACTGTTTTGTCATTTTTCGCTCAGCCGACCACGTTCTATGCGTTCGGCTGAGACTTTTGAAGACTATCTTAACTCACAACAGTAAAATATTTTTTGTGACTGTTTTGTCATTTTTCGCTCAGCCGACCACGTGCTATGCGTTCGGCTGAGACTTTTGAAGGCTATCTTAACTCACAACAGTAAAATATTTTTTGTAGTGGGATAGAGAATACTTCTATTCTACCTTTCTTGAATGTCTTACTTGATCGCACACACGGCTTTCAATCTCTGTTTATCGCAAGCCCACGTTCACCGGTTTGTTTATAAATTTTGATAGTTTTATTCCCCTAGCTTTTAAACGTGGTTTCGTCTGCACCTTAATTTAACTGCTATCAAATTTTCTCATCATACCACATTTTTCCTGACAAGTATAATTTCAAGTTGTTAACATACTTCAGTTCACAGCACTTTGCTAACGCACATCAACTTTTATATCTTAGACAAGACATATTTTGCAATCAAATTTTACAAAACACGGCAGTACTGGACTCCAAGAAAGCATTGATTGCGAAGCTTTGTTTAGCCGCAAAACAGTTTGTTTTTTTTCTGGGATGCGAAAGTTAATGTGTGTTAACAAAGTACTGTGAACTAAAGTACATGTTGAGATTCTATTTTGTCCCTGCTATGGATTGGAGAACTGTCTTCAGTTGCACAATTCAGTGTTGTGAGTTAAGACAGTTCAAAATTCGAATTAGAACGGCAAGAAGAAACAATAGTAAAGTCGTCGGGAGAGATGCTATGTCCGGTTCGATGAATATGAGTAAGAACGCTTGAGAGTGAATGAATAGCCCGTTTCTTTCCCGTCAATGGCGAAGCTCCAATGTGCTCCGAGATAAGGGTATGTAAATGGCGGCGTGTTTGCCCCAAATACAATACACCGCAGCATCGACACGTGTAGCTATAAACAATACGCGATCTCATTAACATGGGAATCCGGTCTTTGAAGGGAAAGAAACTAGAAGACAGTTCTGAAAGGGCTCAGCAGAGCAGAACGTGGTCAGTAGAGCATTTCACGTAGACAAACAGTCTTCGAAATATTGGCGAAATAAAAGAAGTTCGAACTGTCTAACCGATTTCAGTTTATGTATGAATTATGACAGTTTTATTCCAATATCTATTATACATTTCAGGATTCCATATAACCTTAAATCGACCGTGCAACAGACCGGAGAAATATCTTGCGTAATTGAAATTTTGTTCTCCCTAATGCATAGTAGAATGGTGTCGATGGTCGTCTGTCGCTATAGAATGCCCTTTGATGTAAATGGTTGCGTATCTACGCTAATGAATGTCACTTTCGATGCAAAAATGTTAAAAGAAAGTGACAGAAGCGTTAATGAATGTCGATTGAATGAAATGAATGTATTTTGCGTTAACGAGTTTGAGGTTGGCGTTAATGATAGTATATTTTCTGGTAATGAACAGCAAAAAGTGTAATATTAAGACAATGAAGGCAAGTAATATACAAGAATATCTCACCAAAATACGACCACAAAGACCTTACTATAGGTATGACCACAAAAGACCTTACGGAGAAATACGACCACAAAGACCTTACTATATGTTAGTTTAACAACCTGCCAACAGCTGAGGAAATCAGATGAAGAAGCTAGGTGACGAGATTAGGTCATAAAAATTAGTAAGAAACGGAAGGTGGAACATTGCATAATATCAATGCACTGCTAGTTGGAAGTGTGACATAGCTTTCCTGGAGTAAGATTTTTAAAGTTGAAAATAATTCTTTCCAGTTTTAACCGAAAAAGGATATGAGCGACAGAACGGTGTTTCTTGGCTCTTAGTTTCAAACAAGAGGCATAAAGTCTAAATCTTAACCCTTCATTGGCTAACATAGATCAATTTTTTGTCACTGACTTAACAAGCAGGGAAAGTAGCATACCTTTGACTTGGGTACTGCTTGTAATGCAGGCTGACAGCTGTGCATTGTCCTATATATGGACGCTAGAGCGACAACCAGAGTGGCTTCACGTGTCGAGCATCAACCAAATTTGATTTCCATTCTGGAAATTGAATTTTAAATTAAATTTTTTAACTCGAGACACCCTGTTTCCCTTGACGACTTCATCATAATTTCTTCCTGCTCTTCTGAAACTGAACTCCTTTTACGCGAAAGTCTACTTATTACCAAGCTAAAACTTTCTCTTAACTTTAATATAAGTTCTACACCTCTCGTTATTTTAGTTTTGTCCATTTTTTATCTTACTCTCTGTTTGTATACCTGTAATAGTTAATTTTATCCTGCGGTCCTATTGGTCGATACGATACACTGCAATTATATACCCAGACGTCTGCCACAATGTTAACCATATCTCTGAAGATGTTGTGACGTTACAACGAAACGTTAGATCTTGCTATTTATTAAATGTTATGAATCGATTCTACTGTGTCCATGGTTATTCTTATATTCGCTTCCCGTCTGGTCAATCATTGGCTCTTTTAAAGCATACAGAAAATGTTGTAACGCCACCTTACCATGTTCTGCACCAAATGTAGACAGACGATGGAAAGAAAGATTTTTCCCCACGTTTTTTTTATTATTACTATCATTTTATCTTAATTTTTTGTTCTTTTTTAATAAGACACGTTTTAATAACTCAAATTGCAATTCTTATCATAGTTTTTAGGCACATTTGTCAAACAAAAAGTGGTATTTTAACAATTAAAATATTGACTGCCATACCCTTTATTAAAGTAATCCACATCGTTAGATGGTTAGAACTACTTTAACTTTCTTAATGTAGATTGGAAAATGAATGAAACAAAACATCAACTATTTACCCTACTTTTCATTTAGGGTATGCTTTAAACTGGTTGATCTGTCGTCTCACGTCTACGTTCATTGACAAACATTGGAACACAACAAATACATACGTATCACTACTACCCGTCCGCCTAGTCAATGTTGTATTGCAAGAAGAGGATGTTTCCAGCCTCCCTTGCGAATCGCTTATCATGTTCATGTACAATCAATATTAAGAGAGGTATGGGGTTTAAATTAACCATGTTGATTTTTTAGGCAACTAAAAGGAATGTTTTTAAACTGTTTCAACTAAATTTGTCAATGACTGTAGATACAAACTATCCCCGGTAATATAGTTGAGCGGAAAAACTTTGTTTTCATGAAACAGAGTTTAGAGTTATGAAAAAGTCATTTAATGACTGACACCTCGGAGTCAGATTTAATTTCCATTTCCCTCGAATTTAGAGGCGTTCCTTGACATCGTAATGGAAATCAAATCTAATTGTTTCCCTCGCAACCAGTCGTGTTTAATACGATTTTCGTCTCGTAAATATTCACCACCAACAACGTCGTAGCCTAGGGGACAACGTCCCAAGTACATGTGACAAAAAATAACTTAATTAATTATTTTAAAAATGTAGTAGACGTTTGATTAGTCTATTGCCAATCAATTAATCTACAAGGTCAAGTATTGCCAATTCATTAAAGTCCAAACACCAGAAATATCAGGGAGTCACGAAAAATGTAGTACAGCACAGAACCACAACGAATTGTCCATACATTGTAACTTTTTATTTATTTAATAAAACAGCGATTTTGTCGTGGTAACAAGAGGTAAAATACTACGTAAAGAGTAGGCCTACGTAGAAAGTAGTACGTAAAGAGCATATTTCACCTTCATTTCTCTTACTTTATCTTAAATTACCAATCACCATGGTATCAACGTATTTCAAAACCGTGTTTTATTTATTTATTAAACTCATTGTAATTTTTCTTTACACCAGCTTTTCAGTTCAGCCTGACTAGCTTCAAAGCCAGTGTCATTATATATCTCCAACTTGGAAAACTACAAGTACAGTATACCCTGACAATTGGTTCGAAACACCAACACTATCAAAGACAGAGTTCATGCAGCATGGCTCTTCTGTGGTATTTTTTTCAAAAATAACGTTTAGCTAAGATTCTCTCGGTCAATTATCGTTAAATAAAACTTATTTTAATTGAACATGGGAAACAAAAATTAATACACAAAAGAGAAATTTCGTTCTATTTATTTCATTAGCAAAAGGGATTCAAATATTGTTGTGGCTTTTTAAAGTAATGAGTATCATCTATTCTAGATTTCACTATTGCGGTTTTGATAGAGCAGGCAATATGCGAAAAATATCGGTTGCAAAGCCCAGCATTTCAGTATCTGTTAATTCCAAATAAACGAACTTTGTGCAGTTGTGGCAACTTTGGTACTAACGTAGAAGCAAGGGCACCAGTGTTGATGATGAAGTGTAATAAATCATATTTGGTATAAAAACTGGCCAGCATAAATCTATAAGATAAATGCCAAAATTAATGAGTGGAAGGAATTAAACAAGCAACTAACCGAAGGTCTTAATACATAAACAAACAAACAAGTACTCAAGCAAACAAACAAAAAAAAGAACAATTCTACCATCATGGAGGTTGCATTTGGATGGATTACTTACATTATTTCACCTGGTATTATTTTAAACTAAACTTTCACAACACTCACTCCTTCAACTGTGGGTTAAAGATAACAGGATATTTACTAATCATCGTACTAATCATCGTACTAATCATCGTCCTAACCATCGTCCTAATCATCGTCCTAACCATCGTCCTAATCATTGTCATAATCATAGTCATAATTACAGTCATAATAATAATAATAATAATAATAATAACAGACCAGACATAGTGGTAAAAGACAAAAATCGTAAACTTTGCTTATTGATAGATATGGCCGTACCAGCTGACTGCAACGTATCTACCACAATATACAAAAAACTCTCAAAATACAAAGACTTAGAAATAGAGATCCAAAAAAATGTGGAGTATGAATGTGATTATGATTCCAGTAGTGATAGGCGCACTTGGTGTGATAAACAAAGGCACTGAAGAATTCACAAATAGAATACCTGGACAACCATGCCTAAGAGAAATTAAAAAAATTGTGTTGACAAGCACCGCCCACATTCTTCGAAGGACTCAATCAATAACCGCATGTCTGGCTGATGTTTTTAAATGTAGACATACAAATTCAATCAATTTTTTTTTTTTAACGGGTCTTTTAGCTGCTGGATGAAATCCAACATGACAACTGTCTCCAGCCTTAGTTCTCTGGGTGAGATCCGGTTGGATGATATGTAAACACAGACATCAAAGAAAATAAAAATAATAATAATAACAATAATAATAACATTAAACTTATATTGCGCATGTTAGCATGCAAATATCTTCACATGCGCATTACAACCAAATCTAACAGCCATCTATAACAATGATTGTTATAAACTAAGAATATAATGAATTACATTGCAAAATTTCATATATTATAAGATTACATAACATTAAATTTATAAAATTACGTGATGATCCAAGTCCATGCTCAAAGGTCAATCTAAATAAATACGTCTTCGACGCTTTTTTTAAATGATATTAGACAGTCAATACTTCGAATTCTTGCTGGCAAATTATTCCAAAGTTTTGGAGCTCCTGATTGGAAGGCTCCGTCATTAAGTGTTACTAAATATTTGCCAGTAGGTGGCAATAGCGTCAAACTATTACACGATCTTAAGTTATATCTGGAATGCTTTCTAATTGTATAAGATCAGATTATAATCATAATTATAATCATAATTATAGTCATAACCATAACCATAATCATAGTAGGATCATTCCAAGTCAAATCGACCAATCTCCCCGCTTCAAGTTGAGCTGATTTTCAGTATATTGACAGACCATAACATGATTAAACTGCATACGGATTTTTACCGAATGACATTGAGTATCCTTTAAAATATGAGTGAAAAACCGTCACCTGATAAAGAGCGGAAGTCGCTATTTTAAGCGAATCTGAAATTTTCACGTAGTTCGTGATTCATTATTTCGTTAAGTGCTCAACATATTCCGACCAAAATTTTTTCATCGGTAGAGTTAGTATTGTTCTTTTAAAAGAATAAATCTCATGAACTACGAAATTCACCATGTCCAAAATGGAGTGACGTTAATATTATCCCAGAATGGCCAAAATAAAATTATGGAGTACTTCTGAGTAACAATAACTTGGTAGGTATTACCGTGGGAACAACCAAAATATGCTCACAAAATGACAGGACATAGAACTATATACTCTAGTTGTGATAACATGATACAACAAAGGACACGCTCAAAATAGTGGTTCAAATTATGGCAACTTCCGTTAGATCCCTGTTTTCAAGGGGTAAAATCGGTCTGTGGGATAGGTCGGACTAATCCGACATTTTCACATGTTAAGCTTCCGAATGTGATAAAACGGTGTTCCAAATTTCGTAGTTATCCTCGAATTGTTTCAATAGTTATGAACGACCAAAATATAGGTGTTTTTCAGTAATCGACTCCTAATGTAAACAAACGGTGCACGAACGCTTATTTGTGTGATTGCGCTCCTTCATGAGCTCGTACTCAAAACATCTTGATTTTGGAATTTTTGCTGACTAAAATATTTTATCAGAAGTCCTTACCAGTCATTCTTTAACATCAGAAGACTAACGTAAGACTCAATCAGTCAATATCACCGTCACGTTAAGCGGGTGCTAGCAGGATAGTGACGTCAGAGTCAAATGCAAGCTGTTAAAGATCAAAATTTTAAGATTCCCGTATTTGAAAATATGGAGATTGCGCAGCCAGGTTGAGAGATGATTAATTTTGAGACACGTTCTCTGACTAAATTTATTAAATATACAAGCTTTCGACTACCTAACTGTAGTCTTCGACAGGCAAGAGTACAGTTAGGTCGAAGACTACAGTTAGGTAGTCGAAAGCTTGTATATTTAATAAATTTAGTCAGAACGTGTCTCAAAATTAATCATTCCCGTATTTGCCCGTTGATAAATGATTTGATATAATTACTTATCGTTCAAGATAGGAATTAAGATAGTACAATTTTTCGTTCGCGTCCTTTCTGTTAAATAGCAACAGTCTCGTAGCACGCTCCTTCATTGTTTACATCACAATTTAGTCAAATCAGTTACTGCAAAACACCAATATTTATTAGATTGCGCTCGAAGTATCACTTGTAGGTCCTGTTTAGCTACACGAAAAGTTCAAACTCAAAAGTTTATTCACTTTAAGAGTCAAGCACGGTGGTAAACATGGATAACAATTTAAGTCCCCGTTTGCGCCTCGTTTGTTTCCATTAGGAATCAAATACGGCAAAATACCTATATTTAGATCGTTCCCTAATATAGAAACAATTTGAGGACAACTACGAAATTTGGACAATTGTTTTTTCACTTTCATTTATACAACATGTGAAAATGTCGGGTCAGTCTGATCAATTCCACAGTCAATGGCGTAGGAAGCAAGTATGGGTTGAGGGGGGGGGAAACCTTTCGGAGACACTTTTGCGCATGGAAAGGGCACCCTCAAAATAGATAGCATTTCTTATACCAGTTCTTTTGACATTAGGTTTGCATTTTAGTGAAACTAGTAATTAACACAAGTATTAAGACCAAACCGAAAAAGTTAAAAAAAATTTCCAACAATATCAGAGTAATATCTCTCTCTCGTTCAGTATGCTTTTTTTCACATTCTTCTATATATTATAACCTATAAACCCAAGCAAGAGGGCATAAACTGATGCGTTACACTTCGTTATAAAAAGCATTTCTTTTTTCTTTAAAAAGGACCCTTTTTTTCGTTTCCAAAAATATTGGGGGCACGTGTCCCCAATGCCTCCCCCTGGTTCCTACGCCTATGCCTAGACTGATTTTACCCCTTAAAAACAAAGAACTGTCAAAAATTGACGCAATTAAAGGCACTTTTTGTAGCATCTCATTCGTTGTATTTAGTCTTCATTAAAGATGAAGGTTGTCCTCTGTTCTGTTATTTTGGCGGTGTAATATGAACGTTCTTCGGGTAGTGCCTGCTGAGTTAGTATAACTCAAAAATACTCCAAAGCTGAATTTTTATTCCATTCTACCATAACATTGATATCACTCTATCTCGGATGTAGCTTAATCGCCTTATTAAACAGTTGATCGCTTTTGATCGCTTTTTTTAATTGTTTCCGTTGTCAATCAAAATAATGTACTGTAATATGGTCAAGTATGGTCAAGAAGCAACAAATATAAAACATTTCATCTAAGACAAGAAATATAAACCGTTTGATTAAAAACTACTGCAAAAATTTTCGAGCCACCGTCAATTGTGCAACTTTTTTCACGTTTGTTAAGTTTACGTTTCAAAAGTAGAAGTTAGACTTGCAAACATGGTACGTTATGCCATGTTCTCACTCTTGCAACAAAGCCAAAGGATATGGCGTGCAAAACGCCATCAAAATATAATATTTTTCTCTGCAAACATTCACTTTTAAAACGTAAATGAATGTGAAATGAGGGACGGGGGATACAGATTTTACCGGAAAAAATTTGCGAAGCTGTTGCGATGCGCTAATTCGGACCTTCGATATCACGTAAAAATAACGTTTTGTGCTTACGGTAAAAAAAAAAAACAAAGCAAAACATGATGATCACTGCTTAAAAACTTGAATATAAATACAGCCCCAGACATTACAACTATGTCAGATCCAAGAAACTTGAACGAGGCGGTACATCATCGATGAAATCAGGAGGGGACATCAGGAGCGGATGAGGGACCTGGAAGCGGATGCTCTAGGGATGAGGAAGCACCGTATTGGATGGCTTTTTTAAATGTTTGTTGCAGTGTCATCTGCCTCAATTAACAAGGGTTTTTGTCTAAGCAGTCTCTCTTTGATTTTATACACTGACATGATTTCTTGTTCTGTTATGAATGCACGCTGCTCTAGTCCTTCAATAAGTCCATCACACAGTTTCATCATTTTATCTATGGACACCTTTTCCTCTGTGTTAACAATGTCATCATCGTCATTATTATCGTCAGAATCACCTTGATTTAGACCCATTTCAGCTATTTCACTATCGGTCAGTGAATGAACGACTGGTGCATCATTATCGATGTTAAGAACTTCTTCGATATCCTCTTCCTCCAGCTTACTGACAGCCTCTGACGTTATCTTTTTTGCATATGTAAGGAGGTCTGACATCATCTTGTTCTCACTTGACATGTGGAATCCTTCCAACTCGTCACTTTGTTCATCATCATCACTGAGCATAGTCGCAGGCCAGAGGTTGTGCCAGGCATGTGCAATGGTGTCTTTACTTACGTGATTCCATGCACTGGCAACTGCATATACGGCATCCTTCAAACTAAACTCCTTCTGGAAGCCTGCCACACCCACGCCTCTGTTCACTACTGCCAGTATGTTGTTCAAGAAATTGTCTTTGTATTTACTCTTCATTGATCTAAGGATGCCTTGGTCACATGGCTAAATTAATGAAGTCACATTTGGGGGAAAGTACATGGCGTAAACATTGTTGTTGACGAGAAGTTCAGCTGGAGGGTGAGTAGAACAGTTGTCAAGGAATAATAAAATCTTGGAGTTAGCACCCAGTCCGGCTTCCCTGCAGTGGGCACGAGCTGCTGGTACAAAATGTGTGCGAAACCAATCAGAAAAGAGTTCCCTGGTAATCCATGCCCTCTTGTTAGCATAATAATGAACTGGAAAATTATTCACACCTTTAAAACAGCGAGGACTCAGGCTTTTGCCTACCACAGCAAGTTTACACTTATGCGTGCCAGCTGCATTAGCATATCCCAGCACAATTAATCTGTCCTTAGCATTTTTAACTCCTGTAGGAGCTCACTCATCAGCTGTAGTCGGTGTTTTTCTGGGGAAATAACGCCAGAACATCGCTGTCTCATCAGCATTATAAACTTGTTTTGCTGTTAGATTTTCATCAGCGATGATCTTGGCAAACTCATCAATGAATTTCTCTGCCGCTTCGTGATCAGCCGATGCTTTATCACCACCCATCTTTACATATTTAATGCCGTGTCTTTTCTTAAATTTTTGTAACCAGCCTGCTGAATATTCACAGCTACCTTCAATATTCAGTTCGTCATGATAGATTTTTGCTTGTTTCATGATCAGCATTCCATTTAGCGGCATGTGTCCACTCCGACGCCGACGAATCCACTCCATCAATACACGATCGTGATCTTCATTTTTCGCTCTATGTAATGTTTTTCTATTTATCATTAACTTTTGTTCATTACTTTCAGCATAGAATTTTACCAGTTTGTCTTTCTGTTTCTTCAGGTCGTAGATAGTGCTTTTTCCGACATCAAACTCCTTAGTCAGACGGTTCACACTAACGCCACTGTCAAGTTTTTGCAACAACTTGACTTTCTGTGTTATAGATAAAGATAAATGTTTCCTCTTTTTCTTTTCACTATTACCCATAGAGGTATCTGCAGGCCTTTTTGACATTTTCAACAATATCTCCACAGCACAGAGCATAAAACACGCCGTAATCACAATGAGTAACAAGCGAAGCTGTTACTATGACGACTGCTGACAACAAGGTGACACCACGTCATAAAGTCCAAAGTCCGAATTATCGCAACACAACAGCTTCCCTGTATTATTTTGATTGATGACAACGGAAACGACAAAATGAGCAAACCCATTTACACCATTTTCCATTTGTGGCGTGTCGTGTCACCGTTTAAAAAATGTCCGGATTTTGGAGGTTTCCGGACTTTAGAATTACGGATAAAAGATTCTCAACCTGTACTCAGGAGTACTCCATAATTTTATTTCGGCGATTCTGGCATAATATTAACGTTACTTCATCTTGGACATGGTGGATTACGTAGTTTATGTGATTTAATCTTTTAAAAGAGCAATACCAACTCAACCGATGTAAAAATTTTGGTCGGAATATGTTGAGTACTTAACGAAATAATGAAGCACGAACTATGTGAAAATTTCAGATTCGCTTAAAATGGCGGCTTCCGCACTTTATCAGGTGACGGTTTTTCGCTCATATTTTAAAGGATACTCAATGTCATCCGGTAAAAATATGTATGCAGTTTAACCATGTCATGGCATGTAAATGCACCAAAAATCAGCTCAGTCGGTAAAAATGGAGCGGGGAGATCCAGTGCCAGCAGACAATTTTATGAAATAAAGTAAAAAAACAAATTCCGAAAAACAATGACATCTTGAAAACCCAAGATATGAGTTAAAAACAAGACGACGAATGATTGCGATGATATTTCGACTTTATTGCAAAGTCATTGTCAAATCGAAATGAATTACAAGGAAACAATGTGATTTTTATAGTTACAACGATGACGTCATCAACTGGACTGCAGAGGACACACGTGAATGATTATAAAGCTATCACTAATGACTGTTAGCACTTAAGAAAAATATATTAAGGAAAAAGTGTGAGTTCTTTGGATGCCTTCAGGCCATTATTTAACTCTAGTCTGTTAAACTTTATAAACAGAGCTTCTAAGAGTAATATTAAATTAGGATTTTTATTTTTACAACAATATAATATTCTGAAGTTATCGGTGATGAGATTTTTATATATAGGAGAGGTGTTGGTGAAAGGAGCAGGAGTCATGTCATTGAGATTGTCAAAAAGGTCACTGAGATTTGTTAGATAATTGACGTGATTGCAGTTAGAAAAGTGTTGAGCAACAGCACTGTTTTGGAAGTCAGAAGAGTGTTCTAGAAGTCGTTTATCTAAGTAGCGTTCTGTTTTACCTATGTAACGTTTATTACATCCCGGACAAGTTATTTCGTAGAATACGTTATTACGAGAACCATCAGGAATTTTGTCCTTATTCGAAAGAAAATAAGATACTTTTTTAGTTTGGTAAACGACAATGAATTTGACCGTCTTATTTAGATTTTGACGTATTTTCTTAATACAGGTTTTAACGAGACTTTCACCAATTTTACCGAGGTATGGAACACGAAACCAAATTTTAGGTAGTGTGTCATCATGTTCTGTAACTGGTTTGGAGATACCGGAAAGATGTTTATTTTTAAGTTTGGAAATGATAGATTTTCTGATGTTAGCGGGGAAACCGTTCCATGACATAAATTTGGTAATATTTGTGATATGGTTATTAAGGAGAAATGGTTCGCTGCAAATCATGAGATTGGTCGAGTTGACATGGAATGACCCAGTAACAATATTATGACTTCACTTAAAAAAAAAATCTCAATACTATTTTTGTAAACTTCAAACCATAACTTACTGTATATGTAAAACCCTCACTTACATGTTAAAAGAAGTATTCATGCAAAAATACCATCTATAAACATCTTTTAAAAGAAAAATATTCAAGTTCGGATTTACCAAAACCCGTCAGCTGGAAAGTACAAAAACTTATACGAGGAACGATAGCATTTCCTGAAGACTATGGTCATATTGAAATTTTAACTTTTTCCCAGCCCAGTCGATAGGGGTGCAGCATTAACTCTTTCCCTACCCATTTGTTTGGAGCCGGAAATGAAAATATGAATTTTTAAAAAAGTACTTTCCCTTTTAAAAAGTATTTAATGGTTTTGTTTGCGTCTTCCGCTTTCTATTTGTATTTAGTTAAGATTAACTGTACAACTTGTCAGAGAACACACCGAGCCATTGTGATAATAAATTACGTACAAATGATGCCGGGAATAAGACGATGTCTTCAAAATAGTCTTGGGGCAATTCATCATACATTTCTGTGTAATAACCATAAACAGTCGTAATAGTGTAGCTCTAACAGTTACTCATGCAAGAAATAATCTTGGGCAAAACTGAAAATGGTTTATTAACTTATGTAATTTTGAATCGAATATTGCTGTTTTCCGGCCGGATACTAAAAATCAGTATCAGGCGCACCCCTCGATTTTCTTTGTTTTACTTAACCAAGGAAATTTTCGAGTGTCAGAATCTTATGTTTCAAGACCCATCCTGGACCGGTTCCTAAAAAATACAACACTTGGGCCTCCGAATGGGAATCAAACCTGCGATCCAGTAAATATAATGCATAGCTCTACCACTGAGCTACGACGGCCATCGTCGAGAACTTAGTCACGAGTTCCATATTTATAATGGTAATAATGTTGGTGAATATAAGAATTTGACATATACCTCGCTAGTGAATAGTGTTTTTTACGCAATCTGGCTGGTTCTTCTATCTCGGAATACCCTACACTACTCACGTCCGAGCAAAACAACTTGGCTTCCAGTTTTATTTCAGTTATGGAAGAATAATTTTTTTAATTAAGAAGCTGCCGTTCCAGGTAATACCAAAAAAGCAACAAAGTTTGGAGTAAATCTATTTGGAGATAACTGCATGTATTTCAATTATTTCTTGCATTTTGTAGCGTTAAATACTCTGAGGATGTGTTCAAAATGCTTTGTTTACAAATCACGAGCGGAGGACAAGCCGATCTAGCGCAGCACTGTTTTAAATATCCAAAGATATCTAATATGCGAAAACAATTATTCAAGGTACGTGCTAAAACAATCATTCACCTCAATGTCGGTGAATAGTGTGGATTTTTACCGGTACTATTGACCGTCACTTCGGTCGGATAAAGCTAAGTTGCAATAGTTCAATTCTACCCACTTGGGCCTTAGTTCCTACACCTGCACCTGTACAGTATTTTGCTCAATCACATGCTTCCCGATACATTTTAGGTTCTCTGCATGTGAACAACATTGATTGCCAAACCTTGTTATTTTATGTATTTTTGTTTCATGTTTTAAAAATCCTATCCACCTTTAACATAACAGTAGCCACACATGTTAACTGAAACTTCCTCATGATACATGTAATGGCCTTACCAACAAAATAAAATTTTATAATTAGGCTTGGGTTTTTTATTACTTGTTTGTTTGTTTGTTTTCTTTTTAATCTCTTTCCTTTTCTTCCTTCCTTTTATTTTTTTTTTGATTAATTAACATACACGCACCAATTTATAAGAAAATTTACTGTTAGCGATTACTGAACTGGAGCTTCAATGCAAGCCTGGAAATTTAGAAGCTTTGATGATTTCTACTTTTACATGGTCAGTACAGTATAATGCATTGATTTTGGTTTCTGGGGTAATGCGTTCAAGAGTTGCGTGATTAATCAAGTTAAAAACAACTTAGTCGCTTAACCAGGTATTTGAAAGTGAAGGGGGGAGCAGAAGAAATTTGAAATAAATGTACCGACGAGACATTCGTAATGTATTGACAGATTTAATTAAGGAAAGAGCAAACAGAGCAGTTCCGTAACGGTAGAAAATTGTTAGCGAAATTCCATAAAAGAATTAATAGTTATTACGTAGCCAACTCTTATTGATATTAAATTTCGAAAACGATGTATTAAACGGAAATGTGCGCCACATCACGTGAGATATGACACATACCAACATACATGTAATACGTCGGTAAAGACAGGTTTCCTTGCATCGTACGCTATTCACACACATAACTTTGAAAGCCGGAATTTCAAATTTTTAATGACCTTTCATTCTGGTATCACAAACGCAAAGTGAATCCGCAACAGACAAGCCTACTGTACCGACAAATGTCGTAGATGGTCAGGCAAAAAGTGGAAGGGGGGGCGTTAACTGCCCATTCTGTTCCTTCCTCGCCTTTGCTATTTAAACGACCAAGACTTGGGATAAAAAGTACTGTGTTATTTCTAAAATGGCATTTTGTCTAGATTATCAATTCCTTTTAATCTGAATAACGGAAAAATATTGTGTGGACTGGTCGTTCTTCACGTTTTCTTAAATATCGATTGCTTGAAATTCGCAGTGATAGTTAAATAGAACATGTCGTAGCTAAATGGTAAAAACTCGCCTCCTCCGTTACCTCAAATGTTGAATTGGGTTTTAAATAACTGTTAATCGATCTAAGGCATGCAGTTGAACGCACGATTAGATTCTATGTTGGTAGCTGATTTTGCAGCGATACCAGTTCGACTATTATTTTGCAATACCCAGGACCTGAAAAGTTCAAGAGTTAATGTGAAAGCTACGCAATTTATCCTGTGTTATCTTTTTTGAAAAAAAATAGAATCATTAAATAACTTTTTCAAGGAAAGAAAAACCCTGTTAAAATAATATTTAATTAAGTGAAGCTTAACTCTTCTAGGTTCAGAGGTTTCCCACTGGCGATACATCTTGGTGAATGGATAGCACTTCATCCATCTTTTAAGCAACCGCACATACTTCAAATAGACATCCGCTGTCCGATTGCAGGGCGAATTTAAAGAGGGACACACTCCCCCTTCCGCAACATGAATAACATTTTCATCATGGTATTGATTCCGGGGAGATAATGCAGCACACTGATTTCATGAATTTGTTACATTGGGAAATGGATATCACGTTTTAGTCTCAAATGCAAAGATTGGTTTTCAAGTTCAGCTTTAGCAACTTTGTTAGTTTTCTTGAGCGGCTCTCTTAGTCATGCTTCCAGTAAGTTTTAAATCCAAGCAATGAAGCTGACGCTAGAGTGGATAGGGACATTACCATGTTGAATGCCGATAAAGAAATTAAAATCTTGCATCTTTTTGAAGTTTGAATTTGAGTGCAAACGTAACTAGTCATATTATATCAACATCATAACGTCCGGATATGCCATTTTCTGCACAGCAAGTACCAAGACACCCCTATCGTTATGGCTGGTCATTGCAAGCGCCACTCAAAGCTGGATCCGTTTCCGGACTGACACCATCTCACCAGAATGTTGGCAGATGTGTAGGACATTTAATTCACCACTATTGTCTGCGACTGTCGCGACCTGCCGCAAATGTTGTTATATGGTCTGTGGTGCACGTCGTATAAAGGCAGCAGGCGTAGCCGTGCTATTACAGGTATACCGATGTGAAATATAGAGAATGACAAAAGGATATAAGAGGCCCGACAAGTTTCTATAAAAGTGCTTGAGACTAATCCTGAAAATATGCTGGCCAATGAAAGTCACAAACGAAGAAGTCAGACAAGGAACAGCGATAACACTACTAAGTGAACAAGTAAAGATAAGACAATGGAAATGGTTACAGTTTAAGTTATGTATTTAAGATGGCAGAGGATGAAATCGCAAGAACGGCGATGACATGGACACCTTAGGGGAACAGGAAAAGAGGGCGACCTAAAGAGACTTGGAGAAGAATGGTCGAGAGAGAAAGGACAGAATTCGGATTTACAACGTGGGTCGAAGCAGAGAGAGCAGCTGCTAACAAAGTAGAATGGCAGAAGGTGGTTGATGGCCCTATTCCCCATGATGACGACGATGTTGCACTGTTCGGTCGACACAATCGTTGTTTGACGGTGTAGGATGTTTCACTCTGTCGTTACATCCTTTCAAATGGATCAGAGGATGTCAGGTGGTTTGGTGCTTTAAGCCTTTCTTTCTTACATTCTCTGCTCATATTTCAATTTCATAAATAATCATGTTGTTGCTAACTTACTCTTTCATGCATAGAAAAATTCCATGAGCTCCATGAACACATCTTTATTTGAAGCCATTTTAAAATTTATACCGAGTATATAAAATTCACAGTACAGTACATCACACACCTTGCCATCTATATTTATCATAATTCAATTCACAAAGCGTACCACCATCTGTAAATTCTGTCTTCTGGCATGCCTTTCCCCTAGACCAGTCGTACACCATTGACACCGTTTGACAACCATATAGGTAAATGGTCCTACACCACCAGACAATCATATGACAAAGTCTCAATTACCTGACACAATCTACTGTACATGCATACAATCCACACCAACCGACATACCTTTCCCCTTAAGCCATTTTACACCACCCAAAACTGCCTAACAACCGCCTGACAAAGCCTGAACCATTTGACACCATCTACAGGTACAGTAGGTACAATCTGGACTGTCTGAAATGCCTTTGCAGTTTAGCAATCCTACACCATCTAACACTTTTGGATGACCATCATTCTCAGACACTATAGTGAACCATCATACAACATCTGTCACAGTTACATAACCATCTGAGAGAACATTGTTTAAGACCAACTTACACCCTCTGACAGGTATCAGGCATACCCTAGGCCATTGAAAACTATCTGCTGTACAGGTATCACCTTAAACTATCTGACTATAGATACTTACATGTACATGTAAATTGAACATCACTCAGCAACCAAACATAAATTAATATCCATCAAATAGAATTACATGTACATTTACATGATGGATATAAGTTGCTATTTGACTGAGAAAGTTTGGCTTTTGAAAGCATTAATAGTGCTGTTTAGTGACCAAAAATACATCCAGATAAGCAATTAGCTTCATACTATTGGCACATGATAATTACTTTTAATATAGAAATGTTGATAAATGAAGACCATACCGCATGTAGCTAGAAACAAGTACATGTAAATATAAAGAGGGAACTGTATTAAATACAAAAACTATAGAATGATCCATATAGCATTACTTTAGCAGTACTGTGTGAATAAATCTAGTGTGCTCCATCAATCCATAAAAAGCTGGTGGTTCACAGTATTTTGTTTGCTGTGAGAGACAAATTACTGTCCTTAATAGCCCAAAGTATTAAGCTGTGCAGCAAAGTGGGTTGCATGGGGAAATGTCTTACACTATGAGAAATACAGCTTATCAGAGAACCATGACACTGTTGTTGTGCACTGGAGCACAGCATTTTTGCAATTGGATTTGCATACTGTGTACATTAGGCACCTAACATAAACCAACTGTGCCTTCCATGTCAAATCCATGTCACCTGTACTTACATAACAACAGGAACAAGAGTCATGAACTTTTTGGTTGAAGTATTCTGTGCACCTTGATTTATCTGTTCCCAGTGAGTTAGCCGGCGATCTTTACCCTGTGTTCCACCATCAACTGAATTCTCAAAAGGATTCCCTTTTAAGTAATGTAGAAAGAAGTAGGTTGCCTAGAAGTGCAAAAGAGGATTAATAACAAGGCAAAATGACAATAAAAAATAATAAAAAAACAAGAAAGGAGAAGAAGAACTAAACCTATTAATGACAATAAATTTTTAGTTACAAAGATGAAACCTGTGACTGGTCTTATCCAAGTAATTTTATTGTAAATATTTGGTCTTTAGTCCTGCAGTATATTTTTTGTGTGTAAACTAACCATAAATATGTACTGTATGTAAATTATTCCAATAGTTATCGTATGTACATAGATTTATACCCTCTAGTGATTTTGGCTCATGTAGTAATCAGCATTTTTGACTTTATTTCATTTCTGCCAACAATGAAAAAACTCATAAGGTTACCATAAACACTTTACCTGAATCAGAATTTATTATACATGTACATGTAGGTACCGTAGGTTTCATGGATGTCCTTGGGATGCCAGTTTTGTATCTTGCTAAAAAGTTCTTAAACATCAATTCTATGAATATTTTGAGATAGTGTACCCTTCACCTTCCTTGGGATGCCAAGTCTTGAAATTCTTGCTAAAAGTGAAATGGTGTTTACTGTGACAGGTAAGCTTCTTACATGTATCAGTACTTGTGACAAGGCTAATGTAAACGAAAGTTCCCATGAATCTTTTTAAAAATTTTTATAAGAAAAAAAAATGTCCACAGTAGGGAAGCACCAGATTTTACATCAATATTTGACTGATCATTACTGAATAACAGCCAATTGATTGGTTCAGTCAATTTTTACCTCTAACAATCATATTACTTATTCTAATCAGTATCTATTTTATTCTGTTGTCAGTCTAAACAAAATTCTAAAGAACTTCCAGTTGGTAGTGAAACAGTTAAATAAGACAGGCCTTTTTGGCTAGATTTGGGAAGTGCATCACATTGCATTTGTCTACTCCAATCTCATTGTTTGCTGAAATTTTGTATTTGATCATAAATTAATTTTTTATTTTGATTTCATTCAATGAGATCCCATCACTGAATTAAATTCTCTGCCAAATGATATGCAAATATTGTGAAATTCAAATCTTGAAAAATTATTTCTGTGCCCTTAGGTGGAGACTAAGCTTGCAAGCACCTGAGTTAGAAAAACTCTGCTAAAAAGCAAAGGTTAGAAATGTGTACTTCACAACTAGTGCACGTAGTTAAATAACAACTAGTTAAATAAACCGTCAAAAATACTGTATAGTGAAACATTCCATGTATTGTTATTAATCTGAACTTTTCATATAAATTATTTTTGCTATGCCTTTCTTAGTTTTTGGTATTATTTTTCTTCCAAATATCTCAGTAAAGATGTCTTGAAATATTTGACATTTAAACTAACTTGTTTTTTCTAACATTTTTCTTCTTGGCAGTTTTATATTCAACATGAAATTCCCTCAACTAAAAACATGAAATGCTGTGTGGAAGACTGAAATTGATATCCAACAAGATCAAATAACAGACTGTAACTGATGTCCAAGATGGTTGCATTTAATAGAAGACTGAAATTACCAACCAAGATGACTGCATATGAGGCTGAAATTGATGTCCAAGATGATTGCAGGGGGATGAAACTAATGTCCACAATGTTCTATGTATGCTGTATTTGATTACTTTTTACTGGCTCAATCATTAACTGAAGTCAGTCCCACAGTGTTACAGTGTGCTAGGGTTCTGTGGGAGGGAGACATTTGAATCTTTTGTGGGAAGAACTAAGATGAATTTTAAACCACTTTTTGAAGTTATGCAGTCATTTTCATTGACCAAAACAACATTGATGGTTTGAATCAATACAAAATGTTAATAATTACCAGCATCTCAGCTACCTATCAATTAGCATATTAAAACTTAGGCCATGTTCACTCTACCAGCCTAGACCTAACATGGCTTAACTCAATTCAGACAGATTCACACTGTTTTTGGCCTGGCTTTCCTTCAAGGCAAATAGGTTTACTTCACCTTAGTTATATCAGCAAATATTCCTCTCTAGACTGTTATGTTGCTCTAACATGAAGTAAAACAACTAATCAACTATGATGGAACAAACTATCATACTATTTTGAACAATGAAATTATCCAGCTGATCCTGGATATTTTGATCACTCCATATAATGATTAAGTATTCAATATTTTTTCATCCTTTTTAAATGTTATTAATACATCTCAAATTTTAAGCTAAACAATTACAAGACTAATGTTATTTCTCTGGTGCATGATATTATTAGGTGCTTTTAGATGGAAATACACCACCAACATTCAATGTGGGCTCTTGTTATCATAACAACAAGGCCAGGGTCAGGTTGGGCCAAAACAAAACCTGTTCAGACTAGGTCCAGGTCAAGTCCAGACCAGGTACTTTCAATGGCCTAATTTCTCAGTCTATGCCCAGTCCCAGGGCAGGCCCATACTAGGTAAAATCATTGAACTCTAAAAAGATTGGAACAATATCTGCAAGCAATATTTTGAAACCAACATGGAGGCTGACATGTAGGTCAATTTGCAGGTCATCCCGGTCCCCTATACAATGAAACATGCAACCTATTGCAAAAGGCTTAGGCTAAATTTTGGATTTTTTGACAGTTTTCTTTTTTATTCTTAGTTAGTAGAGGATAATGTTGGTAGGACTGCATATTTGTATGAATTAACTGTCCATGAAAAATAATGGTTCAATACAACTTTTTCCCAGACTTGTTTTTGACCTACATTGCTGCCCCCATGTTGGCTTCATTCAATTGTGAGGCCTGGTATGACAAGGTATCATTCCAGTCATTTTAGAGTTCAATCAGTAAAACCCTTTCACACCACAGAAATCTAGGCTCAGGTTGGGGCAGGTTTAAGCAGGGCAGCAAGTGTGAATGCAGCTTTAGGTAAAGAGTAAAGTGCCGTTATTTATACTGGATAACCCTATCAGCTATCTGAGCTGGTCTCCCTAAATGTCCAGTGATGGCCTACCCTCATGGGTCCAGTGTTATGACAGGAGGAAACCGGAGTACCGGGAGAAAACCTGCAATGCTTGGTAGAGTCAAACTGGGCAACACTCTTCTCACATGTGACCAAGGTAACTTTTAATCAGATTACTGCACGCTGCTGTAATCGAACCCTAGTCACAGTGGTGAGAGACACGTGCACTACCACTGTGCCACCAGCACCCCCCAAATAATAATATTAACAGAAGTTTGTTCAGCTTTTTCAACTATAACCTTTAGAGCTTTGAAATGTTTTTTTGTTTTTTTTTTTTCAGAAGTGTATGGGTTTAATCTGGTCTGATTATGTTTTGGGCCCTATGGTCTGCACCTTGATCGAAAATTTGTCATAAAAATCAAATTCCCCATATGGCCTCTTCCCTCTCGAGTTTCTGTATTAATTTATAAAAGTTTATAAAAAGCATCTTCACCTTTCGTATGAACGAATATCCCCGCTAATATGCATGACCGGGTAGTAAAGTCCGTTCTAAGACTCTAAACCATCATCAATTGATGATATGATGAGGAAAATTTTACTCACCAGGCAGTGAACAATACTTGTCAATGTCCATGCGGTAGGTGTATCAATGAATGGTATGCTTAGAATAGAAAGGTGTGCCAAACACACCAAAAGCACGTACGTAAGCCACGATCCTCTACCTTCCAACCATGATTCGTTTGGATTAAAACGGCTATGAGGTGCCTTTTCGGACATGTTCACTGAACATCGAAAACAACACAGAGTCACCGACATCGGGTCAACTATCGGTTTTAATCGGCTTGTTGTCGGTTACTGGTGGCTTCCAGGCTCTCGACCATTTCACGTGAATATTAAAGAGGGTTTCACGTGAATATCAAAGGGCAACACGTGATGTGCACTAAAAGTCGGAGGTGTTATCAACGTTTTTGGATTAACCATAGAGATCATATAAAACTAAGGAAGGCATGGGTGCCGAAAATTGGAATCAAATTGAAAGCCGGCATTTTGAGTAAATTGAGGGACAAATTAATTTTCATCAGGGCCCTTTTCCATGATATAGAGAACCTCGAGGTCGAACAGCTGATGCTTAGGGAACGGTTTCATGTTTGTTTTCATTAACCGTATAGCAGAAAAACAGCTTTTCCGGCTATGAGTTGGTTATTATTATTGCCATAAATGTTTTGAATTCTTTTTTTATAAAAAGAGAGAAAAAACAAAAGACAAAACTGAAGTGGATTTTGACCATCACCTTGAACTTTGTACCCGGGGTTTGTTTGGTTTGCTCTCTGGTTTATCCAAGTATGGCAACCTCTGATTTTTCACCAGCGGTTGAGTGATATTTAGATACAATGCTCCCCTCTAGTTAATACACGATCTCAATGGGATGAATGCCCACCTGTCTCGTAGTGAAACCTCTTGCTACCCAGCACTGAGAAAACTCAGTCCCAGTTCTGTGCCCGCGCCAGCAATCAACCTTAGAGCAGTACCGAACTGAATGACTGTAATATATAATCATTCAGGTCCGTATTGCCGACTTTGTGAGTAAGTGTTACATTTAACACTAACGAACTTCTAAAATGCAGTGGTAGTGAATGACCGATGAACGCCCACCATTTGCATCGAAACACCAAACTCTGCTGCCTTGCTTCCATCGTCCCCGACGTTCGCTGAACACCCACTGGGGGCGGTACTTCTCCGTTGGGAAAAGCGATTTTAAATGTAGTATACTTTTGAAAGTGATTTCTCAGAAATAAGTTGAAGGTAGAACGAAAACTCCTGCAGCTCTGTCTACATGTGGCTACGTCACACGAGACTACTTGTGCACGTGTTCGGAAAAATAAAGAAATGTGTTGAAATTTGCACACCGAGTTTTATTTTTTGAAGACTCCTGAGACCAAGCGGTTTCCATGGCAGTAGCCTAAGTTACTCAAGGTGCTGTTACTCGTGCAATTTTTTGGGTCTCGCGATGACATCCTGATGTATGCATTGAACGCAAGAGAGCCCGGAAGTCCGTCGAGGACGGGCAGGAGCGATTTTCAAGCAGATATTTTGCAGTGTAAACTGTCCTGGGGTGAAGACATACACAAGGAATAGGACGACAATCGCAAGACAAAACGACATGCGTGTAACAGCACCTTCAGAAAGGTTTATTTACATACTTGAAGGTGCTGTTACATAAACATTAAAATTTTCAATAGTATCTCCGGTTTAACATCGGAGATATTTGAAATTTACGAATTAAGTTTAGTCACTGAAGAGTCACTGACATCCTAAGGTATTGATATTACATGTTTCATAATTCACGTTTCCTGAAGAATTAACTGGTTATTTTGGTTATTTCCAGTCGGTGTTGAATAGACTTTTCAAAATGAGAGCCATACATTATCGCACTGGAGAGAAAGGCCGAAGTCAAAAACAATGAAAGTATAAATAGTATTTTGGATCCATGAACATATACGCACATAATACATCGCATCTTTCCTGTGTTGTTCTTACTTCTATTATTTTTATTCTATTATTTTTATTTGTATCTTTTGGTTTTATATCTCAGATAAATATTTATATCGCTGACTTTGCATAGACCGAAATCTTATCTGATCTTAAACGTGAAAATACTTTATACATTTAAGATAAAAGATTGATGGTTCATGGGTGATATTTACGAACTGATATTGAAACCTGTTTCACACAACTTCTTCCTCATAGTCTTTCAGACGGCATGGTACTCAAATTTAGTCTGACAAGAACTAGTATATGCATTGAATTAATTAACTCAAGTTCTCATTTGCAGGTCCGTACCAAGAGGTCCATGGTTGCAAATGGGGTCTATTTTCATTCAATATCATTCTAACGTATGTTCTTAATATAATCTCCTTAATCTTTTCCCACCACTTGTCGTACTAGTTTCCAGCAAATCCCTGGAGGACATAGGTTCCCCCACCCACCATCAGGGACGGGCCTGATTCAAAAGATCCAATGAAAAACGACTCTGAACAGATCAATGATCAAATCGTTTCGTTCCTTCTCACATGTCATCAATGAGACAGTGGCACAGCCAGGAATGTTCAGAAGGTATGCAGAGTTTGGAGAGAAGTATCAAGACTTCTTTTAGGATACTTTGGTGATTTCGAGAGCTGTAGATCTACGTGGCTTTGAGAAATGAGCGCAAAAAAACTATCTCTAACAGGGCACACACGAGACCTCATATAAAAAAGGGCAGGGTTGACTACACACCCTATACTCACTCTAGTCTCCACGCCCACCGCGCGAAGCGCGGTGCGAGGGTACTAATCTCGACGTGCGTGGAGTCCTTTTACACGAGTGGTGACTAGGGAGAAAAATTTTCGCATTGTGTATGTATGTTTCTTTATATACATATATATATATATATATATATATATATATATATATATAACTTGTAATGCGTGTACGCAACAAATCCTCGCTCACCCTTCCAATACATCTCCCGAGAATTCAAGTAACATTGATGATTTTTCAAAGTTGTCAAAAAGACAAATCGTCCTTACTATAACTGGAAGTGGTAATGCAATAAAGAAAACGCAATATTTGGCCACAAATATTAACAACCCAAACGAGAAATTATTTTACATTTAAACTGCTTGTCGTCATATTTACGTTTAAAATTTCTATTCTGTTTTATTAAAACAAAACGTTTGGTGAGAATAACCTTTAACGGTTTAATAAATGATAAGAGATCCATTCTGACAATTCTACTGCTTATCAATGGATGTTCATAGCAAGATCCTGTATTAGTTACCATCTTGAGATATTTCGAGTCGTTTTCCAATCAAACTTTTCTTTCATTTTGCTTTAAAAATAGATTTTTTATTAGATAGCCAGGCTTTCCGTCTTAAAATTGGATCATTCTCAAAGGTTACTGGGCGGATATCAACATCACGGACAGCTCATCAGTGAAATTTTTTTTTTTTGATAATTTTTGTCTTAAAAAACTGATAAATTCTATTTTATCTCAAAGTTTGTAAAAAATATTTGTTAGAAGTGCTATGAAAAGATTTATGCTAAGTATTCATCCGGAGGAACAACACTTTGTTGACGAAGATTAAACGAATTACGAAACAGACAAAATAAACAAAGAGAACGTGAATTTTTATTTGCATTTTATCTGCATTTTTATCGATGACCAAAAATCGGAAAATACAAAACATAAAACAAAATACGACAAGCAAACATTGTCCAAGTTTTGTCGATGGAAGAACGAGAAGAAGGAAGTAAAAGACGCACTTTTCCCACGGTAAAACATCAATAAAAAAGAAAAATGGTGTACAAACCTACAACTCTCGCCTATTTTCAACTAAACATTCAGTAGCACCTCAGTACAAAGGGTTCAACGGTAAATTTACACAGAGACGACTTTAAACTTTCTTGTGAGCTTTTAAAATCCTAATGAAAACATTACTAGTCGAATACGGTAAAGGTCATCACACTCGAAGAGAGAAAGACTGAGGCGGACATCTTTTTTGCCGAAGGATAATTTGGTGACCAAAATCAAGTAGCTTTGCAGCGAGTTACCTGGTGGCTGTTTACCCTGCATTTTTGTTTCGAGCTAAAAGTACATCCTAACGTCTTCAGTAGGGCGACATTTCATAAAGAAAAAAATCCTGATTGAGGCAATGAAATCTTCGTGTGGAAAGCGGAGAAAGCATCTAAAGACTGTCATGGCCTGGACACCTTTTCTGCACGATGAGTGTGCTATCCCACTTCTCAAACAACTGACTATGAATGCTGTCTGGTTAAATACTGCAAAATGTCCAAAAATAATCGTCGTACAGAGATGAATGAACCAGAATCTTCATTCCACTTTACTAATAAACACCAGCAAAATCCAGTCGGTAACATATGGTAGAAGAAGTCTCCCTTAGGGAAGAATGAAGTCGAGAAGAAACTTTTGAAAGCTGCTCAAAACAATTTCGTTCGCAGACGTACCTGTGATTGTGTAGCTCAAGTAAGTGGTTGCCAGAACGTGAAAAGTCCCAAGATTTATACAAATCGGCATCTATTCAACTTCAACGAAGAATGTCGTTTTAATACACTTGGTCAGTTGGCAAATGTCCTGACAGCAAGCGAGTCCCCTTACGTCTTTTATTCATATAAATCAAAAAGAACCAAGACAAAGCGTTGCTGCAAAAAGTGAACAGTTGGCAGATACATATTCCAACGAGCTAGCTTTGAGAACTGCTCTTTCAAGTCAGAAATTGTCTAGTTACTGAGGTGGCCCTCAAAAGCGAAACCAGCCGCAGGCACCAAGAAAGCCATTTCCTTTGCCGGTCTTAAATCATTTACTGGCTTCAGTGTTCAAATAATGTAAACAACTTGCGAGATCCACACAAGGGAAAAAAGGACGAGACCAAATCGATTGGCTTTAATACGGTACCTAAGTATGGTTTGGTCAACAACATACCAGTCCCCGAGCTTGCACACTGCATCATACTTGAGTGACCGGAATCCTCAAATATATACTTATAAATATACCGACATAAATTATTCCAAAACTGCGAAAATTTTTTTCCCTAGTCACCACGCGTGTGACAGGACTCTACTCACGTCGAGATTAGTACCCTCGCCTGCGCGGGCCTTCGGCGCTAGCACCGCGCTTTGCGCGGTGGGCGAGGGGAATATATCCATGGATTCCGGTCACTCAAAAATGCCGTGTGCAAGCTTGGGGACTGGTATGTTGTTGACCAAACCATACTTAGGTACCTTATCGAAGCAAATCGATTTGGTCTCGTTTTTTTTTCCCTTGTATGGATCTCTCGCAAGTTGCTTACATCATTTGAGCACTGAAGCCAGTAAATGATTTAAGACCGGCAAACGAAATGGCTTTCTTGGTGCTTGCGGCAGGTTTCACTCTTGCAGGACATCTTGATTACTGGATAATTTATGACTTGAAAGAACAGTTCTAAAACTCAGCTCTTTGGAATATTCATTGGCAAGGGTTCACATTACGGAGCAACGCTTTGACTTGGTTCTTTCTTATGAATATGAACAAAGACGTTACGGGAACTCACTCGTTGCCGGGACATTTGCTAAGCGACTGAATGTAAACGATATTTAAACACAGTTTTTAAATACGTAGATACCATGGTGAATGGTAATTTAAGATAAAGTAGGAGAAGATGAAGAGTAATATACGCTTAAAGAGGTATACACAGTTACCAAAGACTGTTGGATAGTTTAGTTCTTAACAGAACTGTTTGAAACTTAAAGAGGTAATATTCTACGTAAAGAATACGCCTAAAGAATCAGAAAAAAGCACGATGCATTTCGGCAGACCACTTATCAAGTGCTATACGTCTGCTAGCTAAAGAGAAAGAAAGAAACATATCACCTGCTTATATAGTCTAAAGAAAACTCGTGACATCAACCCAACGGAATGTGGGAGGGTCAAAATAGCGATAGTTTGAAAACAAATTCCTTTTGCCGGCACAGATCAGGATCATTAAGTTTTATGTAAATGGCTTCCATCACCTTCAATTGAAAGGCGGAACGGCATTTGTAAAGAATTCTAAAATTATCATCTGAGTAGTTTTCGGCGCAAGATTTGTTGGACAAAAGATGTTTGCCAACAGCTGAGTCGCAACTGATCAATTGACCGGAGCGGCATAGTCGTCGTGGTTGTTGACGTGATGGCTGAGCTCCATTTCTAATCATGCTAGGAACATGTCGTTTGATCCTATCACCCAGTCTCTGATTAGTTCTACCCACATAGCGAGATCCACATTCGCATTTAAATTCGTAAATAACACAGCTAGATAAAGAAGCAGGTAGAGACTCTTTGTGAGTGGGTGGAAGGATGGTTTTCGTCGAAAAGATGCCAACGAATCTTGCAACAAAAAATGTTTGCTCAGTAATTAGCTTGATCGATTGACCAAAAGTTTCGGAAATTTGTCCTATCCATGGAAGTTTTAAATAGACTGGACATTTAGCGGGTCCAATTGGTTTGTCTGTTTCACTTTGATTGAAAGCCTTATTAAGTATACTTTCAGGGTAGCCATTAGATAAAAATATAGATTTCAATTTGTCAAGATCACTTTGAAGAAATTTCTTAGATGCAATCTTATGAGTACGGTCAATTAAACATTTAATCAAGGAGAGTTTCTGCTTTCTGGCACTAAAGGAATCAAATCTTGTGTACAGGCCCGTGAAAGTCGGTTTTCTGTAAACACTAGTCAAGAAAGCCGTGTCCCCTTTGTGTACTAGTACATCGAGGAAAGGAAGTTTATTATCTTTCTCATACTCGCAAGTAAATTTCAATGATGGGTGGATTTTGTTTTGAGTATCTAGAAAGGCATTGGTTGCATTGTAGCCATTAAATATTGCGAAAATGTCATCTACATACTGTTTGTAGCACTCCGGAAGTTCGTGCGATATAGATTGAAACAGTCTAGACTCGTAATATCCGACAAAGATGTTGGCTAGAACAGGGCCTAGTGGTGACCCCATTGCTACTCCATCGATCTGTTTGAACATAGTGTCACCAAAGCTAAATTCTACCCCCTTTGTGGCGGCAATCATAAGTTCGCAGAAAGCGCCTTCGGAAATTTCTGGTGGTGTAATATCTGTGTGGTATAAAGTATTGGCACAATTGTTTTCAAACTATCGCTATTTTGACCCTCCCACATTCCGTTGGGTTGATGTCACGAGTTTTCTTTAGACTATATAAGCAGGTGATATGTTTCTTTCTTTCTCTTTAGCTAGCAGACGTATAGCACTTGATAAGTGGTCTGCCGAAATGCATCGTGCTTTTTTCTGATTCTTTAGGCGTATTCTTTACGTAGAATATTACCTCTTTAAGTTTCAAACAGTTCTGTTAAGAACTAAACTATCTAACAGTCTTTGGTAACTGTGTATACCTCTTTAAGCGTATATTACTCTTCATCTTCTCCTACTTTATCTTAAATTACCATTCACCATGGTATCTACGTATTTAAAAACTGTGTTAAATTTGTTACCACGACAAAATCGCTGTTTTATTTTTTGAAGTAAACGATATTCTTCGCTGTAGTTGAATCGATGTTGATTTGTATGAATCGAGACTTTTCACGTTCTGGTAATCACTTATCTGAGCTACACAATCGCAGATACGTCTGAATAGAGTAGCTGAAACACGCTGAAAAACCACTTATCGTTGTAGATCAGACTATCCTTCAGGGAAAATGTTGTCCGCTTCAGACTTTCTCACTTCTCGGGTGGCTTGTGGATGATTACCTTTACCTTACTCGACCAGTAATGCTTTCATCAAGATTTTAACACCTCGCAAGAAATTTTGGAAGTATAAAGCCGTGTTCTTTCTGTAAATTCACCGTTGAACTCTTTGTGTTGAGGTGACGATGAACACTTCGTTAAAAATACGTAAAAGTTGAAGGTTCGTATGCTACGCCATTTTTCTGTTTTAAGAAAGTTTTACAACGGGAAAATGTACGTCTTTTAATTTCCTCAACTCCTTCTTCTTTCGACAAAACTTGTAGAGGGTTTGATTGTCGTATTTTGTTGTATGTTTTGTATTTTCCGATTTTTGGTCAGCAATAAAAATGCAAAATTTTCATGTTTTCTTCATTTCATCGGTTTCGTAATTCGTTTCATCTTCGTTACCAAGGTCTTTTACCTCTGGATATATACTTGGCATAAATCTTCATCATAGCACTTCTACTAGAATTTTTTAATTAACTTTAAGACAATGTAAGATTTGTCAAATTTTTAATGCAAAATACATCAAAAATTTTTTTTCAATCATATGCTATCCGTAATGCTGGTATCCGAGCGGTAACCTATGAAAATGCTCCACTTTTAAGACGGGAAGTGTTGCCATCAACTAAAATGTCGTTCTTCAAAGTGAAAAAAAGTGATAAGTTTCATACAAAAACGACACAAAATACGTCAAGATCGCAACCAATGCAGGGTCTTGATGCGAACATCCATTGTTTAGCAGTAGAATTGTCAGGATGGATCTCATTATTTACAAAACTGTTAGAGGTTATTCTCTCCAAACGTTTTGTTATTATAAAACAGAGTCAAACTTTTAAACGTAAATATGACGACGAACAGTTTAAATATACAATAATTTCCACTTTGGGTTGTTAATATTCGTGTGCAAATGTTGTCTTTTTCTTATATTGCATACCCTCTTCCAGTTATAGTAAGGGGGATTTGTCTTTTTGACAATTTTGAAAAATTATTAATTTTAATTGGACTCTCGAGAGATATACAGTGGAACCCAGCCGTACGACAACCCCGTTAATACGACCACTTTTTTTTCCCCGAATAAGAACTAATTTTTTTTCTTATCTGAAAACCTCGTTAATGCGACCACCTCCTTAATACGACCAACGACCATATTTTGATGTCCTCTACTGTTTAATACGACCACTGAACGTGTTGAGTAATGTCTTTTTTTGATATCAAATTCTGATATGCGGTGTATAATTATCTTAATCAATTACACATACGGCAAATAATTAACACTTGAACGTTTTTCAATATTCATTTTAATTTTTTATTGAACAGACAGAACGTGATTAAATATGTTTTTGGGTTGTTTTATTGTTTTCTTGCCTTCTCTTTTCTGCTACTTTCCTCTGCTGTTCTCTTTTGACCACATTCCATTTCGACTCTAACGGATAGGTTATTCGGGATGTCCAGCAATTTGCTTAGCAAGTCAATGTTCTTTTCCTGCCCCATAAACTTGTAAACGCATGGAATCTCCATTCCATATCCTCCGCCCGGATTGACAGCTGTTCCAATTGTTGGGAATAAGACACTCAGCAATAACTGTTTGATTGTATATAACTCTAAGTATCACACATTGTACAGTGGCAATGCGGGCTCGGACGTACGTTCTTGTTACTTTCTTGCTGTTACATTCTTGCTCTGTTATGTTTCGTTATATTAAAACCTTATCAAAATCAACAGGTTATGGGCCCAGGTATCGCAAAAACTACCCAAAGTAAGTGAAGGTTTAATTTCGAGCGTTTATCTTATCGTAATGGCTCAGGAAGACAAGTTATCAATCGATAAACTTGAGGGTGCGAAGAACTGGCAAATATGAAAGTATCAAATGCAAGCTATCTTGGAAGCTAGGGAGCTGTTTGGACATATCGATGGATCTTTGACACGTCCTGAGACATCAGAGGGCAGTTCTGCCAGAGAAGCAGCGTTTGATAAGGCGCAAAAGAAGACAAAGGCTTTACTGGTTACGTCGATCAATTCTGATCTTATTTATCTCGTAACTGAATGCCAAACCCCTAAAGAAATATGGAATAAGTTGAAGTTACGCTTCGAACGAGACACTACTGCAGACAAGCTGTTTCTGAAGCAACAATTTTTCTCCATGAAAATGAAAGAGTCTGATTCTCTTGATGAACATTTACGCTAGATGAAAGTAATCACTGATCAGTTGGCAGCTATCAAACCACCAATTCCGGAGGATGAACATATAGTGGCCTTGTTACTCAGTTTACCACGTTCGTATAATACCCTGGTAACGGCATTGACTGCGAAAGGTGATGAACTAAAACTGACCCAATTGCATCAAGCATTGATGAGTGAAGAAGAAAAACGTAAACAAAGCAAGATCAAAGCGACTGGAGGAGGATTTGATGATGGTGAATCCGCATTGCAGCACAACAAGCAAGATCGAAAGCCTATCAAATGTTATGGATGCGGAGAAGAAAACCATATCATTCGAAATTGCCCACATAAAAAGAGACGTCAGAATCTAAGAAAGGGAAATCGTCGGAATGATAGTAAATCCTCAAGGCATAACGCAGCACCTGTGCAAGGGGACGGTGAAAAGAAACATGATTATGGTGAGAATCTATTTACTGTTGGTCTAAGTGTTATAAAAGGTAATGACAACTGGATCATCGATTCTGGTTCATCACAACATATGACATCAAACCGTGAACTCCTGCTGAACTATAAAGAATTTCCTGTGCCGGAACCAGTTGTTCTTGGAGACGGCCGATCAGTTGACGCCTGTGGAAGTGGAGGAATACGTATAACCATGATTCTAGGCCCCAATGAAAAGTATGAGAAGAAATCAACGATGACAAAAGTCTTGTATGTCCCCAAGCTAACGACAAATTTGTTTAGTGCTCGTGCTGTCACTGCAAAAGGTAATGTGGTACAATTTGGACACACACTTTGCTGGATCAAGAACTCCCATGGTAAAGTTGTTGCGAGAGGTCGTCTTGCGGGTAACATGTATCGCCTGGACTGCAAAGTTCACACATCAGGAAAACAAGCATCAGTTGCTGAAACTTCAAATTGCAGATTCAATCTATGGCATCAAAGAATGGGACATCTGAATTCAGGTCAAATGAAGACAATGGTTTCAAGAGATATGGTGGCAGGTACTGATATTCCTGGAAAGGGAAAGCTGGATTTCTGTGAAGCTTGTGCAGAAGGAAAGTCGCATCGAGCACCCTTCAAACCAGTAGGAGAAGTTCAGTCAAGTAAAAGGTTAGAGCTTGTTCACAGTGATGTTGCAGGACCAATGAAAACCGAAAGTTTTGGTGGTGCCAGGTACTTCGTGACATTCATTGACGACTACTCTAAATGTGTAAGTGTCTACCCCATCGCACACAAATCAGAAGTATTGACCAAATTTAAAGAATGGGAAGCAGCAGCAACAAACCAAGCAGATTGTAAAATAAAAACATTACGGACAGACAACGGAGGTGAATATATGTCTACTGATTTCCAAAACTACTTGAAGGAGAAAGGAATTCGACATGAAACAACAGTACCCCATTCACCGCAACAGAATGGTGTCGCCGAACGAATGAACAGGACACTTCAGGAAGCTGTTCTGTCTATGATTCTACATGCAGGAGTTGCCAAACGTTTCTGGGGGGAAGCAGTGTGTGCAGCAGCATACATCAGAAATCGAGTTATCACAACCACGACAGGAGTCACTCCGTACGAGCGATGGTATGGTAAGAAACCGGACATCTCAAATCTCCGCGTTTTTGATTGCACTGCCTACGCTCACGTAGCAGATTCTTTACGTCAGAAGCTCGACCGGAAAGCTCTGAAGATGCGATTTGTTGGTTATAGTCTGACACAGAAGGGATACAGATTGTATGACAAGAGCAAGCATAAAGTCTTTATCCGCCGAGATGTAACCTTCAATGAAACTGACTTTGGACATTCAAACGAAGTGCGGTTAGAAATAGACGAGGAAGATGATGAGTGCCTTGACGAAGAATCAAAAGTGAAGAAATTTATTAATCCAAGGCGTTCAGCGAGAGAAAGAAAGCCACCAGTTTACTATCATGACGAATACGCAGGTATATCGACAGCAAAACATACAGCACTCTATGTGACACAAGTTGAAGAGCCGATAACTTTGAAGAAAGCTCTCGAAAGTGATCATGCAGAAAACTGGAAGGCTGCTGCTGATTCTGAATATCAATCACTGATGGAGAATGATACGTGGGAATTGGTACCTCTCCCACCTGGAAGAAAGGCAATTAGCTGTAAATGGGTATTTAAAGTGAAGCACGATGAAAATGGAAAGATTGATAGATTCAAAGGACGTCTTGTTGCAAAAGGTTTTCTACAGAGGTATGGAATTGACTTTGAAGAAACATTTTCACCTGTTGTTCGTTTCACGTCGATCCGAGCTCTCTTGGCCTTTGCTGTGTCGAGAAACATGTTCATTCATCAAATGGACGTTGTTACCGCATTCCTGAATGGAACCCTGAATGAAGATATCTACATGGAGCAGTCGGAAGGTTATGTTGTTCCTGGAAAAGAAAATCTCGTGTGTCATCTTAAGAAGTCTGTATGGACTGAAGCAAAGCCCAAGATGTTGGAATACCTCATTGAAAGAATTCATGGCATCTCAAGGGTTCGTGCAAAGCGTTGCTGATCCATGCGTTTTCATTCGCAGTATTAACGGTCATCTCACAATAGTTGCGGTACACGTTGATGATCTCATATTGTTAACTGAGACTGAGGAAGAAATGATTGACTTGAAAGCCAGTCTCGCAGCGCGTTTCAAGATGAAGGATATGGGAAAGCTTCATTATTGCCTAGGAGTAAATATCAAGGAGAAGGATGGTGTCCTACTGTTGAGTCAAGAGAAGTATATCAAGAAGATCTTGTACAAGTACAACCTACAGGATTGTAAACCCGTATCAACCCCAATGGACGTTAATGTGAAGTTAGTAAAGGATGATGGTTACAGTAAGCCAGTGGATCCTGTGCAGTACCAGTCGATGGTAGGAAGTTTGATCTATGCAGCAATAGCTACTCGACCTGACATAGCCCATGCAGTTAATACTTTGGCAAAGTTCAATTCATCCCCAAATGAAGCACACCTTACTGCAGCGAAACGTGTATTTCGGTACTTGAAAGGAACACTCAAACTACACTTGCAGTATAATGCAAATGGTGAAGAAATGGAAGGATATTCCGATGCAGACTGGGCTGCAGATTCAGAAGATCGACGATCTACGTCAGGTAACACGTTTTTGATGTCAAATGGTGCAATCAGCTGGGCAAGCCAGAAACAGCCCACAGTGGCATTGTCAACTTCCGAAGCAGAATACATCGCTCTCTGCTTAGCAACACAGGAATGTGTTTGGTTACGGCAATTAAGAAAGGACCTGCAAATGGAGTGTGCACGTCCAACTACTATCAACAAAGATAACCAAGGAACTATAGCCATGTCAAGAAATCCTGTTCTACACAAGAGAACAAAACATATCGATATCAAATTTCACTTTGTTCGAAAAAAAATTCAAGATGGAACAGTTGAATTAAAGTACTGTCCAACAAGTGAAATGATTGGGGATATTTTTACAAAACCACTGCCACGAGGACAGTTTGAGAACCTTCGAGCCAAACTTGGACTCAGTTCAATACAGTAATATGCTGAGGGAGTAGGAGTGTTGGGAATAAGACACTCAGCAATAACTGTTTGATTGTATATAACTCTAAGTATCGCACATTGTACAGTGGCAATGCGGGCTCGGATGTACGTTCTTGTTACGTTCTTGCTGTTACATTCTTGCTCTGTTATGTTTCGTTATTAAAACCTTATCAAAATCAACACCAATAACTTTAGCTTCTGCTTTACTGCCGCTCTTTGCTAAAAAATGGCGAACTATCCCAGTTCCATGATTTGTAGAAGCTAGTACCCTTGAAATGTGACCAACTACATCTCCTGCTTTAGTCGCCGCAATAGCGTTCTGGTCTTGTTCATTGTCGTGTTCGTGCTTTAGTTCAAGAACTTCATCAATCTTGGTTCTCCAGTATTCTTTGTAAACATGATATCCCCTTATCCAAAAGGAACTTCGATTACTTTTGTGCTAGAAATATTTTCCATCGGGCTTGACATGACTCCTTCGACGTTACCGGCGGAAATACGAGTGTAAGCACGCGCAGGCTATGAAAAGCGCCGAATCTGTCATCGATCCATATTTCACACTTTTTCTAATTTAATCAGTGCAAAATTTTCACACATGTCTTGACGATTTTCCTGATTTATTACCTTTTGTCCCAACACGCTTTGCAGCTTTGTGTATAAGCACTTTGATCAGTCATCATGTCTTCAAATTGTAAGCGAAAACGGCAGGAACTTGACTTACAAAAACGTTACGAAGTCGTGATATTTAAGCAAAAGAACCCTATTGCCAGCACAAGAAAAATTGCAGAGCACTTTAATTGTGGGAAAAGCCAGATTCGAAGCATCTTATTAAAGAAAGATGAGATTGTTAAAGACTATGAGGCCAATGTTAGGGGCACTATCAAACGGTCAAGAGGTGCCAAGCATGAAGATATCGACAACGCTTTATTCGACTGGTTTCGAAAAGCAAAATCAAAAAACATTCCAATTACAGGACAAATGCTTCAAGAAAAGGCTACAAAAATAGCAGAAGTTCTACAAGTTCCACCAGAGAAATTCAAGGCTTCGAATGGATGGCTGGATCGTTTTAAAAAGAGATGTGACATCAAGACCAAAGGTCATTTCAGGAGAGTCAAGGGATGTTAGAGAAGAAACAGTAGATTGGTGGAAGGAAAGACTCCCGGAAATTTTGGAAGGACGAGAACCTCGCGATATCTGGAATATGGATGAAACAGGTCAGTTTTTCAGAGCCCTTCCAAACAAATCACTGGTCGAAGTTTCCCAGAATTGCACCGGCGGAAAAAAGCCAAAGCATAGGATTGCTTGTGCGTTCTTTGTCAACGCTAGTGGTGGAAAAGAAAAACCAATCGTAATTGGGAAATCAGCAAGACCAAGATGTTTTAAAGGCATCCGAGATTTAGATAACTTATCGTGCCAATATTTCAACCAACCAAAAGCCTGGATTGAAGGTAGCATCATGATGGAAATTCTATCAAAACTCAATCGGAGATTGAAACGAGAAAACAGAACAATTCTCTTGTTTATGGACAATGTCCCTTGCCACCCTGCAGACCTGGATGAAATGTATGAGTAAATCAAAATCGTCTTCTTGCCCAAAGCGAACCTGTTGCAGTTCAAGTCTTGGCAAACGAAACCAATGAAGACAATACAGTTTCATTGAGACAAGTGGTAGATGGATGTCTTGATGCACCATTTTGTCAAGAACTTCCAGACAATTGGGAAGACATCTTTATTCGGCAAGTAGGATGTGAACAAATCGATTCAACCACTGCAAGCGAAGAAAATCACGAGGACAGTAATGATGAGGTTGAAGAGCTCCCGGCAGCGCCAAAACTATGCTCGTATCGAGCTGCAATATCCTCAATGCAGGATGCTTTGGATTTTCTCGAAGAGAAAGGAAATTCAAAAACGGCAAATGAGCTCGCCAGAGTAATCTGCCAAGCTCAAACCGATTCGCTTGAGTGTCGGAAAAACCAACGGAAGCTTACAGATTTTTTTAAACCTAAAGAAATTTAAATAACTAATGTAGGGGCTTATTATCAAGGTTATTCATCTCATTTGGTTAATTTTGTCGAGTTGTGTTCTGTTAATAAAATTTATTTGTGGATTATTTTGCGGTTTTAGCGTTATGCTAATTGAATTCTGACTTCGTTTGCCATGACGTGATTTAAAAAAAACCCATTTGTTACGTTTTTGATCCACCCCCTTCAATACGACCACCCCGTTAATACGACCAAATTTTTTCGGCCCAACGGTGGTCGTATTAACGGGGTTACACTGTATTGGAAAGGGTGGGCGAGGGGTTGTTGCGTGCACGTATTTCTAGTTGAGCTGTTGCTGGAAACTCAGTATGAACCAATTCAAGCGTAGAATTGCAAAGTCAAACATTTGGTACGTACCAGCACCAACTGTTTCCCGATCTTCAGGTAACTTCAATAAAGCCAAGTAAATTCTGTCTTGGGAATGAAATCTTTATGACAAAGTTGCATCAGCCATTTTCAAACAGATTTTTCTGTCCATAGGCAAACTGCCGTCTTTGTTCTTAAGCAAATTTTGGAGCAAGGTTCTAGGTTGCAGAAAATACAAAAATGGTGAGCGGTTCGTTCCTTTGTTGGAAAATGACTTTAATCACTTGGATTCCACAGCTGTCAAGAGAAGTTTTCGGTTTAGGTATCAATTGATTTGCTGGTGAAGTAGCCGTCTATATCTAACCTTCTTTCGATTTTGTGGTCCGTAGATATCACAAGCAATTGTACGATTTTTATGTTTTAAGACGTCGATTCCGCTTAAGTTCCTGAATGTCCTGACGCTATGTTTGATGGCATCAAGATCCCTTTGTTGCTGTTACTGATCTGATCTCACTGCTAAAACTAGAACTCGTGGAATAGCCGTATTAATTCCCAACTACTGCGCTCTGCCGTGACTAGATACTGCTTGTGACCCCACTGAATACTAAGTGCGCCAGAGACAGTAGTCGATCCTTGCGACCCCTTTTGAGACAGCTTGCGACCACATTTAGGGTCACTGACCCCACTTTGAGAACCTTAGACTTAGACTGTACCTGGATTTCCTGCCATGCTACTCTCGTTCAGTTGAATGGGAAGCCTTTATTCATTCCAAGAAAAGTTGCCTGGCCAGTATATGGGTTGAATTTCCTCTCTTGTAATTCAGTTGGCCACAAGTTCCTTAGCTTTAGTTTTGGTGGCGTTTTCTTTGATGACCTTGCAATGCATGGAACATCTGCAAGTACCATCTCACCATTGTTCGTTGGAACCTAATATTTTCCTCATCTAACCGGCTTCGATTAGACCTTTTGGTTAGTTTAGTCAGAGGTGAACCTTTTTGAAAAAGATGAACAAGCTGGCTGACTTTTAAGAACTTTAGTTACATCAATACGATTAGAATTGCAGTAGCGGATTAAGAGGGAGCCCTAAGGGGCCTCGACCCCTCCTTTCTCTAGGAACTTGTTTATTAAACGGACGCTAAACTCGATTCTTCACAAAGAAAATGCTATTTATACTAGCCAAAATATCATTATAGTTTGAATAGTGTACGCTGAAAACTTCCTTTTCTGCAGAGAAATTTATCCTCGTAATGGGACAACACTTGATGAACTGTGTGCGATAAAACAACGTGCATGACCATGTTTCAGTGTTTCAATTCCATAGCTGTTTACAAGACGAATTTCGTTGGCGTTTGCAAACTACCTCAGGATCAACATTGAATTGACATAGACCGGCCGCGATCGACTTTTCTTTCCATCGAGATCCCGATAATTTTGCACCGTGTAAGCGAGACACAGCTCTGACGGTTGATATCAATGTTTGCATTTCAAATTCATTGATTGTAATGAAACTATTTGATTAATTCAGCTAGAAAACTGCTCTCAGAAGATGTAAATTGCTGTTTATTATTTAATAGATAATTACTGAGGCACGCAGCATTATTTGATATAATGCAACTATATTCCTGCATTATATCCAATAATGCTGTGTGCTGAAGTAGTTATCTATTATAATTACTGACCTTCATCGAAACACATTATATTTTCTCTGCATTATATCGCGAATACAGCGAGCAAAATTTTACAAACTCGACTTGCATATTTTTGCTCTCTGCATTATTAGATGTAATGCCGAGTGAAAACAATAGGTTTTCATGCGGGTCAGTAATCATAACCTTCTACAGGACACTCTCACCGGCCCCTCCTTTCCAGAATTCCTGGATTCGCCCTCGTATTGCCACGACTTGAGGGCAGCATCCTGGATTTAGACTGAGCCGCTAACTAGGTTTGCATTTTATAGGCAAAGTGTCAAGTGCTGTACGTTGTCAAGCTGGAGTGGGCATTATAAATCCAAAGGAATTGATGGTGTCTTGGGTAACTTTTCCTCTCAGCCGATCCCCAATGGTGCATGAAGCCACGTAAGATCAACTTAACTTTTGGAACTTGAAGATGTAGAGAACTGTAGCCCATGTAGATCACGTGCAAAAGCACTTAAAATTCATTCACACAACTGCATAAAAGGAATATTTCAGGGATCGTCCAAGGAAGGAAGGCAATGCATCAATAAAGCTAGTTAGTTCAAACAAGGAATAAACCAAAGCACATGTAAGACAGAAGGTTAGATATTTTCGACATTAAGAATACCTAGGTTTCAAGGTTTCTGGGGCATATCCAGCAGCAATCGCACTGTCCACCTAACTTGATTAGTTAAGACCCATTCCTGTAAAGGAAAAAGAGGAAGAGCAATTGTTGCAAATTCTTTAGAGACTACCTCATTCTATCTCTGCTTCAGGCTGATTTGGACAAAATATGATGCGATAATTTTGGGTGAAGCAACTACCTGAAATATACGAAAAGAAACTTCAGGTAGTTGCTTCACTCAAAGTTATTGCATCTTGTTATCCTCGACTACCTACACTGGCACCCATTGCTCAATAATTCGGACAAAATATCCTCAAAATTGTTCAAATACCCAGAATTTGATTCGCATAGTGGATAAATTCACTAATAAAGAATAGACTACTAAAATATCGCAATAAAGCGCCATGGAATCTTTATTTTGGCTAATATGATCCATGATACTCTAGTTTAAAAGCTGATTAACACTAATTCAGGATTGGCCATTTCACTAAGGGAGTTCTCTCCTTGCAGAGTATAATAGTCTGGCGTTACCCACAGTAAAATAATAGAGTCTTATCTCGCCAGCAAAAAGTTAATATATCTGAGTTCGATTGGCTGTTTGAGTTCAAACGTAATTAATAATAGTATTAATAAACATAATAACTAATATTTAAACAGGTTAAGTAGTTCAGAATTGAAGAATTCTGGAATCAATCGAGAACCTGTAACTAACCTATGAGTAATCTATGAATACTACTGTTATTACACTAAGGTAGAAAGAAAAGTCAACAACTTTTCAAAATACTCATGATATAAAACGACTAAATAGAGTTAAACAAAGTCAAAACGATCAATGTAGAGCTACCGGTACAGCTATGTAAAGGTTATATACAAAGACTTACGTGTTTAAGCTATATATCGAACTGATGGAGAAGCCTGATAAATCGCTTAAATGCCCAGGTGCATGCATGAAAAAATTTAAAAATATCAACACAGTCCTATTGTCTCTCTAGTTGCTGCAATACTAGTTCTGCAAACAACAACTACTCGCTTTTGTAAAGCTTATTTCGTTCAAGGGGTTCCCAACAGGTTGTGAATCTCCAAAGGCTGCGTTGTGAATCTTTCGATAAGGAATGGTATGTCAACTGCACGTCTTTCTTCTTTTACCTAGCCTTAGTCCCAGACTGTCCCAGGGTCGGCTGCTCGGATTCTAGATCTCCACCCTATCCTATCTTTCTTCATATCTACAGTCAGTTCCTTCTCATTAAGGTCTTCTTTAACACAGTCTATCCATCTCTTCTTTGGTCTTCCCCGTCCTCTGTTTCCTTTTATATCTAGCTCCAGAATGTCCCTAACTGGTTCTCCGTTATCTCTTCTGGTAATTTGACCATACCATTTCAGCCTTGTTTCTCTCACCTTCTCAGCGATATCTACTACCCCACATCTCCTCCTGATTTCTTCATTCCTTATCTTGTCCTTCAATGAAATACCCAGGATCCATCTCAGCATTCTCATCTCCGTCCTTCTCAACAAGTTGTCTTCTTTCTTCCTCATTGTCAACCATTCAGCTCCGTACAGCAGCACTGGTCTCAGCACTGTTCTGTAGATTTTACTTTTCAGTTTTCTCAGAATTTTCCTATCACAGATAATTCCTGACATTTCTCTCCATTTCATCCATGCTATCTTCACTCTCTGCATCACTGCTTTCCACGAGCCTCCTTCTGCTTCCATTTCCAATGCAAGGTATTTAAAATGGTCTACTTGCGTTAACTCCCTTCCATTTAAGTCCACAATTTTTACAACTGTTTCTTGTTTTCTTTCCATGACCAGTGTCTCCGTCTTTTCTGCACTCATCTTTAAGCCTCCGCTTTTTAGTCCTGTCTGCCACTTTATAACTTTTTCTCGCAGTTCCTTTCCCGTTTTGCCAACCAGTGCAATGTCATCCGCAAAGATCAACTCCCAGGGAATGCCCGTACTTATATGATCTGTAAGTGTGTCCAAAACCACGATAAAGAGAAATGGGCTTAAAGCTGACCCTTGATGTAACCCAACTTTAATCTCAAACTTGTTTGTATCACCAAATCGTGTCCTAACCCTAGTTGTTGAATGCTCGTATGTAGCTCTAACTAAGCTGATTAATTTCTCCGGAATTCCTCTTTTTCTCATGCACCAGTTAACTACATCTCTAGGAACTCGGTCATAAGCTTTCTCCAAATCTAGGAAGGCAAGAAACTCTTTCTCTCTCTTTTCCAAGACCTTCTCTTGTAATTGTCTCAGGATGAAAATAGCATCTATTGTTCCCTTTCCTGGCTGAAAACCAAACTGAGCACCCACTATATTCACTAGATGCCTTAATCGTTTGTCCAAAATCTTTTCCAGTACTTTAAGCCCTACTTCCAACAGCTTTATACCTCTGTAATTTTTACAATGCATAGCATCCCCTTTTTCCTTGTAAATTGTGACCAAAGTGCTTACATTCCAAGCAGTAGGAATCTTTTCCTCCTCCATGATTTTATTTAGCAACACTGCCACCCATCTGGTTCCTTCAATGTCCAAACACTTTATATGTTCTATAGTTACTCCAGTAGGCCCGCTACTTTGTAGTTCTTCATGCTTTCTATAACGTTTCTTACTTCTGTCACCGAAACTCCTTCACCGGACCGCTTACTGCACCAATCTGTTCTATTTCACCTCTGTCATTGTCCACATTTAGTAACTCTTCAAAGTACACTTTCCACCTCCGCTTAATTTGTTCCTCACCAGTTAGCACAATTCCTTCTCTGTCTTTCACTACTGTCAACGGTGCTATATCCCTCTTTTGTCTTGCCCTCTGCTTCGCTATTATGTAAATCTGGTTCTCGCTTTCCTTCGCCTCTAAATTTTCATACCGTTCTTTCTATGCTTTCTCTTTTGCTCTTACTACAGCTCGTTTTGCTTCTTTCTTCCATTTCTTATAGTCATCCAGACTTCCTGATCCATCTTTTATAGCCTTGTACGATTTCTTCTTATTCTTTACAGCATTCTGAACTTCTTCTTCCCACCATCATGTCTCGTTTTCCCTTGAGCGTCCACCCTTTGTTCTCCCACATACTTCCAATCCCGCCTTACGCAACATCTCCTTAATTTCTTCCCAAATCTCATCACAAGTTCTAGCTTCGTGTATTTCCATCGATCGATATTCTTCGACTACTCTGTTGTACTCTACAAACTGCGTCTAGAGCTTCCATACATTTCTTTTTTGCATTCTTTTCCTTTCCTCCTATATTATCTCACTGTTGCCCCAAAATATCCTCAACCCGCAGCAATCTATGCTGTTTTACTACTACTTCAAAAGGTAAAACCTTCACATTTTTCACTATCTTTCTGTCATCTTGTCGTACTATGATGTAGTCCACTTGCGTAGAATTATTCCCTCTCTTGTAAGTTATTAGATGTTCCTTTCTTTTCTTAAAACAGGTATTGATTGCACAGAGTAGGTTTGCTTGCATCATTTCCAACCTTAGATCCCCTTCATCATTTCCAGAACCATATCCCTGTTGATCATGTTCTTCTGTATAATCCTTATTGCTCTCTCCCAGATGTGCGTTGAAGTCGCCTCCACTTATTAAAGTCTCATTCCATGGTAACTTTCTTATCATTTCTTCTAACCCCTCCACAAAAGTCTCCTTTTCTTCCCATGTTCTACCAAACTGCGGAGTGTACAGAGATATCACATTCCATGGTTTTTTCCTATGCTCAATTTAATCCTCATTAACCTGTCCTAGAATCTTTCGACTTCTACCACCTTCTCCGCCATTTTCGTACTCAGAATTATTCCCACTCCATTTACCTTTGTACTGCTGCCTGCATATAGTGGTTTATATCCGTTTCCCAAGTGTCGCACAGAGTTCCCCTTCCACTTCGTCTGTTGAACACGTAATATCTCGACCTTCCTTCTCTCCATCACATCCAGAACTCCTTTTCCCTTCCCCGTCATTGTACCCACGTTCCATGTTCCAACTCTCAAGGTCACCACTTGCTTCTTTAGCCGCAGTCGTAGCTGCTGCGGTACCCCTTGCTCGCTATTCACGGGAACAGGGGTTTGTCCCTGCGCTTCGATTCCCGTGTACGCCATAGCATAAGTTTTCTTCCTTCTAGAACCTCTCATATTGGGACTGACATTTTACGGCTGGATGTCCCTCCTGACGCCAACCCTTTTAGTCGCCTTTTACGGCAGGCAGGGATACCACGGTAGTATTCTAATCCGGTCACCGCACGGTCAACTATATGGTCAACACGGTATGTCAACTGCACGTGATGGTTTTATATTTTGACCTACATGTTTGAGCGATATATCAACTTGAGGACGAATTTTTGTCAGAAGGTACACGAATACTTTGATGCGGCTGATAAGTTATTTATCAACCTTCAGAGAACAAAAGAAAATGACCCGGCAAAGATTCTTTGTTTATTAATTACTTCAACAATGTCCCAGTTTGGGCTGACACCTTTCAGAGCCACAACACGTCTTGATCCCGGGGCGTAAGAAGCATTTCATAAGTGGGTCGGCTAATGAGAACTGAAACCTGGGCGACGAATCTACTTTCATTCCAAAATCTCTCACTGGATATTGAAAAGATCGTGAAAGATGAGGTTTTTCCGTTCGAACAATCGATTTTAGTAAGCATGAACCATTACTAAATAACTGACTTATGAACGAAAGGACCCTATGTTTTTGGCAAGTGCGCAACCTTTCTGGTTCTGCGGGCCCAATTTCTGGTTAAAAATAATTGGCTGGCTACCAGTTCTTGTCTTCACCGCCCAAAGGGGGATGGAGTCCTTTATCGTTTAAATGGAGGGCACAATTAAAGAAAAACATGTAAAGAAAGTTTATTATCTTAACATGGAGACTATGGCAAACAGTACTCACAGTTTGGCAGTTCAAGGGCGGTTTAAACCCACTCAATGCTCTCCTTGGATCCGTCACTGGCGTTTTCTTAGTTTGTAGCCGTTGCTATCTTTTTTGGCCTGAAAAATATTGAATAAAAAATAGACAAAGTTTTCCAAGCTTGCTTACGTGGAGCAGTCGTAAAAAAAATAAAAAGAACAAACAAATTATAAGCCGGGGGCGGATCCAGAATTTCGAAAAAGGGGGAACGCAATTTTTTGGCGGAAGCTATACTGATTAAGCGTAGTCAATGAATTTTTTTCCGAAGGATGCTTGCTTAAATTGATGAAATTTGAGCCCTTGGCATACGCGGTTCTTTGGGGTCATCTGGTAAGATTTTGCATAAATTAATCGGGTCACGAAGACAACAAAAAGAAGAGATAGCTATATGTGAGTCACACATACTATGATATCGGTTGTTCATTCTCACTGACGTTATATCTGAGCTCTTAAAAGAAGTGGAAAGGCTTATGTCCGCCGACGCTCAAGACGCGCTGTAGTGCGTTTGAAGTTGATTTGTGTCGATAAGTTTACAAATGGGTGAATGAAGCTAAACAACATGGGCGCAATTAAGGAAATAGGTCGTAGTGGGTTTGTCGTTTTATTCTCCAGTTTCCCAAAAGCCAAAGGATATGGTCCAGCATCTCCGGCCAGTAAGGTAAGTAAACGAGCTTTCATTTATTTGATGGTAGACGAACAACTCTGAATTAACCATGTTCTTAATTCAGTATTAAACGATTATCTGTTTATCGGATAATTAATATCGAAGTCACACTGTATGGCAGGCGCTTTGTGCAAAAATAACAGTCGCTAGGCTTAGCTTCCAATCGCTAGCAAAAACTTACGATCGCAAGGGGTATCCGTCAATCGATACTGGCGAGCCATTCATTTGCAAAGGCTAAGTTTACCATCGCTAGACTTAAACCAGAAACGTCAGTGTTAAAAAACAACCATACACTGTGCTCTCCCTTTCGCTCGATGACTATTTATATCTGTCTCCTCTATACAGCGAAGGTATTAAAGTTCTTAAGTTACTAACTGGAATTAGCGTACGAGTGTTTCCAACATTAGCTCGCAGCCTTTTCGTGACTAACTCAGCCTCGTGTGCTAAATGTTAAACGTTACAGTCGCTGAAGCTAAATACGACAGTAAGAACTAAAAAGTAATCGCTGGTATAAAACATGCAATCGCAAGTGCTAGTCCCAATCTTCTAGCCTGCGTCCTAGACAACAAGTCACTCGTGTACAGCAAAATTAAGAACTTTGTTTATCGGATAATTGATATCCAAGTCACACTGTATCCAAGTTATCCCAACCGATTAAGCAGTAAAAATGTTTCAGCGAGCGAACGAGAGAGACAAATTCATTTACCGAGTTTTATTTGAAGAGTATTTGGTCCTCTATGGTCATATTTGTGGACAAAATGGTCCTTTTTAGATGCTGTTATAAAGAATCCTGAATCATTCTACTCTGCATTTTGTTACTCACACCAAGTATTAGATGCTGAATCAGTTTTGCAGTTGTTTGAAACTAAATTTAGTGAACCTGGACCAAATAAACGTTCAACAGAATCATTGGTTATTTCTCACTGGAATGACTATTTGCAAGATATTGAGGATAAGGCAATGAAAGAAGTAACTTTCAATGACATTCTCTTTTTTGCTTGTGGTTGTAAAGGACTTCTTCCTTTTGGTATAAAATTATTCCTTCAATTCCTTCATGACGTTGAAAATTATTAGAAATGTCATTGCGTACTTTGAAAACCAAGCTGCAATGCATGGGTTTAAAGAGAAGAGGTCATCATGTTGACGAGGATGAGGTTTCTGCAGCAATTCGACATGAGTTAGATGGGCCCGGATGCATCCGAGGATATCGTTCAATGTGGGAACCCTTCGGTTAAATTACGGTATCCAGGCACCAAGAAGTACGGTTCAATCCATTCTACGCGACTTGGATCTAGAAGGATCAAATCAAAGGCAATCTCATCGTCTAAGACACCGTCACTACATAAACCCTGGAGCTAATTTTGCATGGCATGTCGATGGATACGACAAACTTAAACCATGTGGTTTTCCCGTGCACGGCTGTATCGACGGATTTAGTCGACGAATAATGTGGTCGAAAGTTTCCAGAACCAACAACGATCCCGCTGTAACGGCCAACTACTACTTAGAATGTGTGCGTGCTGTTAATGGGTGCCCAATGGTGCTTAGGACAGATTGTGGTATCGAAAACGGCACCACATCTGCAATGCAATGCTACTTCAGTTCAGAAGCTCGAGATTAATTTGCTGGTATAAATGCGCACAGGTCCGAATCTTCACATTCGAATCAAAGAATTGAAAAGAGGTGGTCCTTCTTACGCCGTAATAGATCATCATGGTGGATTAACTTTTTTAAAGACCAAGAGGAAATTGGTTCAATTGACACTTCTGATGAATTACAGATGGGATGTTTGTGGTTCTGTTTTTCTGGTTTACTTCAGCGCGATTTTGACTCGGTTAAGGACCACTGAAATACGCACTATATTAGAAAGTCCAGATTTGACACAGTAGCTGGCCGACCTGACGAATTGTATTACCTACCTGAGGAATTTGGAGGAAGAGAATTTAAACAAAATGTTTCTGAAGACCAAACGAATGACACGCAAATGTACTGCAAGCAAGCACAAAGTGTAACATGAATCAGGAGTATTTTGAATATGCAATGTTACAAAATAATTTTTCTTTACCTTCCAGCTGGAAAGATGCACTGGAGCTCTACAAATGTTTGGTTTATGTAGCCAATCAAGGAGTTGAAATTTGACGATTAAGAACTTGTGGTCTACTCCATTTATTTGTAAAAAACTTAAAATACTTTTATATGTTACAACAGTCACCATAATGTCAGATTTATGTCAACCAATATGCTTATGGTTTTAAGAACTTAATAGTATAAAAACATCAATAGCACTCAATAAATGTCCACTAAACTGCAACATATGAACAACTACAACTTAGGCCTATTTCTATGGTTCACCAAACCCCGTTGTGTTTAAAAATGCATAAGTAAGAGCATCTTTGAATTTCTCATACTTAGTATGGGTAACAGGCAAATATAGAATGCATGAGCACTTATTGACTTTGGGAAAATTTGATTTTTCCCCATAATTTTCAACGTCATGAAGGAATTGAAGGAATAATTTTATACCAAAAGGAGGAAGTCCTTCAGAACCACAAGCAAAAAAGAGAACGTCATTGAAAGTTACTTCTTTCATTGCCTTATCCTCAATATCTTGCAAATAGTCATTCCAGTGAGAAATAACCAATGATTCTGTTGAACGTTTATTTGGTCCAGGTTTACTAAATTTAGTTTCAAACAACTGCAAAACTGATTCAGCATCTAATACTTGGTGTGAGTAACAAAATGCAGAGTAGAATGATTCAGGATTCTTCATAACAGCATCTAAAACCCCTAACAATGAAAGCCCTTCTCTAAAGCGTTGTAGCGAAAAATTTGATCTGCCCAGCAGGAACCACTTGACAGTTTGTTTCACCAACGATTTAACATCGTCCAATGACTGGATCACCTTAAATGTTCCAGCAAGATCCAGAACAGTGATGAGAGAACAACTATTAATGACACTATTAGCCTCTTCTGCTGACTCAGCCCCTAATAATTCTCTCAATGATGATTTTAGTTCAAAATCATACACATCATTTACATCTACAGAGACACAACCAGGACCACAGCCAAAACCTGGTCCACCATGAATAAGAGACATAGCGATCATCTGACCAGCATAAAAATAATCATCTTTTGTCTGGCAACTAGCATTACAAGATATTTACAGTTATCACTACCACAAAACAGTTGTGAGTTCCTGAACCAGTCTAAGACAAGGGTAAAAAATTCCCGTTTAGGCCCTCCCAAATCAACAGCACCCTCTGATGTACCAATATCATCGCAAAACTTAACTGATATTTTATTCTCGGGCAAAAATGATTTTCTTGTCAGGCCTCTCACAGTTCCCTCTCATACATGACTTAGGGGCCGTTTACACAAGCCCGGGTTGACTTCCAACCCGGGTCAGCTAACCACCCGTGGTCTTTCTTTTTTCTTGTTTACATGAACCCGGGCTGGGCGTTATTTCAGACATGTTTTTCCAACCCGGGTCAGCTTTGCACAACACGGGTTGACCCGAGTCATTCTGATAGACGTCGTAAGCATGTCGTTTATTCGGCCTCTTCAATTCTTGTCATTTGTTTGACAGTTCAGCCACAGATTTAATCGCCATACGTTTGCGTATGCAAGAAAACAGCGCAATCATATCCGAAAAGAAGTCGCCGTTTTTATCATCCATCTCAGATTTGTAGTCTTCGAGAGAGACAATCAAGTATTCGACCTTTGCGCTCGACCACAGACGTAAACGAGGTTTTTCTTTGTGAGCGATCGAACTTGTCATGCTTCCAGCAGACGGAAAACATAAACTACAACTTAGGCTTGACGCGAAAAAATGAAAACTAACCAAAACTATCGTACTGCTGATACTTTACACGTGCCCGAGTCAAGTCAACCCGTGTTTACATGGAAAAATTGACAAAAATTTGACACCTTCACACCTAGCCAGTCTGGGTCGACCCAGGTCTTGAAGTGGGTAACCCGGCAAGACGGGTTGACCTGGCTATCGTGTAAACGCTAACGGCAGTTTATTCGTAGACGGGTTGACCCGGGTTGGCAAGCTAACCCGGGTTGGGCGCCAACCCGGGCTCGTGTAAACTGCCCCTTATATTAAACTTCGAGATTGAATTTATATTAATTATTTTAGATAATCTGGCTAGTGTATCTGCCATTGTCATTTGCGGCAATGTGATAAGAGGCTCATCTTTGTTAGATAGTTCTTGGACGTCTGAATCACTGCTGTCATTCACACCGGCATCCAATTCGTCGTAAAGCCAAGATGTATAGATCCAGTCAATGACCAGTTCTGTGCCTGTGGTTGTGCTCGTTCCTTCTCCGTCATGAGGCAGTCCTTGGTAAATGGCTTCCTTGGAAGAGTTTGTCGAGCTCTGCGCTTGATTGATTTCGACACTTAAAGTATAAAACAGATAATAATAAATAGATTCATTCTACCTGAATTAATTCTAAAAAAGATGTGTACCGCCTCAGAATTAGTTATAAACATCGCGTGTTTAAATTAATTGGAACATTGCCTTGCGGTTAACTTAATTTTGTTATTTTTAGTTTTTATGAATACCGGTTGTAGTCAACACAATCTGATAAGGAAACGACCTTATGAACGCCCATATAAATTTTTGACGTACAAATGAGTTTATCTTAGCACAGACATTCCTTTTACACCCCTTCGTCATTCCTACTAACCCACGTATTTCTGACACAAATGAATAAAGTACTTATAATTCTCCTATCACAGAGAGTAAAAAGTCAGTTCTCTTTTGTCTCGCAAAAGGTGAGGATTCGCAGAGCTCTCCCTTTTGCTCGTCCATCATTTAGATCTCAATTACCTCTGTACAGTGCAGTTATTAAAGTTCATCAGTTACTAACTGGAATTAGCGTATGAGTGTTTTCAATATTAGCTTGCAGCTTTCTGTGACTTGCTCAGCCTCGCGTGCTAAAGTAGAAACTGGGTTTTGTTGACATGAAATTAAAATTTTATAATTCAACTTACCATGAGTTTCCTGGTTCCTCCTTCGGCTCTAAGTCAGTGAGATGCTGAGGGACGTTTTTCTCGCAGTCAGATATATCGTTCCCATCATTGTGTTAAATTAATGGGTTGTTAGCTCGGTAGAGTCACGCTTTGGCGAGGTATGGGATCTTTATTGGATCACAAGACAACGTACAATAACTAATAATTTATAACTGTTCACTCCAGCGAGTAGTTCTTCTGAGTCTGAGTTCTCTTCTACTTGTTTTTCAGTTCTGCTTGTCTGCTCTCTTGTCTGCTCCTCTTTGTTGGTCCTCTCTTTCCTGCTCTCTCGTCTGTTGTCTGCTGTTGGGAAAGGAGCATCTCCTTTTCTGCTTTTAGTGGACAGTGACTGACAGTAGAAGTTGACCAATAAGACACACTCTGACCAAGTCTTTCACTCTGCCGGGTGAAGGCGTTGTTTAGAATGTAACATAATTAAGAAGGATGTTTGAAAAAGATTTTTCGGTACCAAATGTATGTACAGTAGTTCTTTGTATAATTATAATAGTAGAATCAGAATGTACTAGTTCTTATCTCAGTTATGTTATTTCACAGTTTCACATCGTATTTCGAGCTCAAATCTGATCTGAACAGAATTACATCATATCTGGAATTCAATCAATACAGGCGGGGCTAATACAAACCAGAGCAAGGATTTAACAATACCAACTTGTACCTTGACCTTACATTCGATTACATAAACAAAAACCTTTTAAGCCAGATTGATAACTGACATTTTCGAGAAGACTAATTATGGTACTGGTTACAAAAATAAGATAACAACTTTATATGTACATGTCCAAAACTAGACAAAACTCAAACAAACATTACAACTTTCGTGATACGATTGTTTACCTACTTATAGCAGCTATTTTCACAATAGATTACGTTGACATTTGATAAATTCCATTTAGTTTATATGGACATAAATTGCAGACCACCAAGTTGATGGAATGTGTGTTTCATAACAATTCTGTTTGTTTTCGTTTTACATTATTTTCGTAATACAGTTTTCCAAGGTCGTCATTATAGGCACTCAATTTGAATGGAATGTCAGGTTACCCAGTCAAGGAACAAACTGTTTGCCCATCTGGATACACAATGCTCCAGTCGAGTTTATCATTAAATGATTGACCGTATGCTTTTCTTTCCACGGTCGCCGCGATCAGAAGCTGGGAGTAGTTCGCATTTTTGTTGATTTTCAATGGTAAAGATTTTCCTCTAAATGGCGTGATACTGGGTGTGTATGGGTCATGCTTCACGATGCCAATATTAATGACAATTTCTTTCGGCGAAGATGAAGTCCTAACACGTTTTCCTTTCCCTTTACTGTCACGAAAGTATAATGCTCTCTCCTCGGCTTTCTTACTCTTAAAATCTGCGAACGAATCCCATGCACGGCGTTTTGACGATTCCCAAGATGCAGAAACTGATGCACTAAACAGCTTGTTTCTCTCGTCCCTTGTCAATCTCAAACCTTTTCCACAATTCGGACAGAATTTACAATCATTCCCACTAGGAACTATCTCTCCACAACGGTGACAGTACATGTTCATGAGATTTGTGTATTAAGGATTAAGAATTGAGTTTTATGATTTTAGAAATTTGAGAGCTTGGCTATATCTTAAGACAGATAAATGATCTTCTAGCTCCATACTCACATGATTTCTGAGCCCCAGACGGGGATCGAACCACGCAACCTTCTGATGACCGGTGAATTCTGATGACCAGAAATCATTTTATGAGTACGGAGCTTGAAGATCATTTATCTGTCTTAATTGAGTTTTATGTAGCGAAAACTGAGAACTGAGTTTTGTGTTGTTTTGTGTATTGAGAATTAAGTTTTGTGTATTGAGAATTGAGTTTTGTGTATTACGAATTGAGTTTTGTGTGTGGGTATTGTGTTTTTTGTATTGAGAATTAAGTTTAGTGCATTGAGAATGAAGTTTTGTGTATTAAGAATTGTGTTTTGTGTATTGAGAATTGAGTTTTGTGTATGGGTGTTGTATTTTGTGTATTATGATTGAGTTTTGTGTATTGAGAATTGAGTTTTGTGTATGGGAATTGAGTTTTGTGTATTGCACTTATGGGCCACCGTGCCCTTGGGACCTATTCTAGCAGACATCGTTAGGACAATTCTCGGAGAAGTAATCCGACTTCTCATTTTCTCTGGCACAATAAAATTTTACGCTCGTTTTGTTGACGACACGCTTGTGTTGGCTAAACCATCCGAAGAACCAAATATCTTGCAGAAATTAAATTCTTTCCATTCACAAATCCAGTTTACCCATGAAGAATTCACAGACAACAATGACGTCCACTTCCTTGATATCAAAATAACTCCAACAGGAACTACAATATATCGTAAATCCACACATATCGGGCAATACATATCTATCAAGCTTTACTCCATGGTGCAGAAAAGTCGCTTGGCTCAGATCACTTGTTTACTGTGTCCATAAAATATGCAGCAACCAAGAATTACTTCGGGAGGAGTTGCAAAACATTGTCAAATTCGGATCATGGAACGGTTTTCCGCACTGGTTAACCAAGAGACTCACCCAATCGTTTGCTCCAACAGTCAACCCAACAAATGTCAATGAAAGTCCAGACAAACTTCCAGTCATCTGGATCCGATTACCTTTAATCGGAAAAACGGGAACTTCGCTTATTCGAAAATGCACAAGAAAAAAAATTTCCCGCCTACTCCCTTCCCCAGCCAAATTCATCACGTTTTGGGACACCACAAACACTAATACCTTTTTAACTCTCAAAGACTCCACGCCTAAAGAACATGAAAGTTCGGTTGTTTGAAATTCACTTGCCCTGAATGTCAAGCTTCGTATATTGGTAAAACAGATTACTGTTTATATACGAAAATAAAAGAACATGCCTACAGTAAAGATTCCGGAATATATAACCACATTAATACCTGCGAACATTTCTTGCACATCCAATCATTACTAAATCTACCCTGAAACATATACGATCTTAATGAATCTACTATTCTTCCACAAACTATTTTTAACAACTGTAAAATATTAGACAAAGCCAAACATTGGACACTGTTATTATTCAAAGAAGCTTTGTCCATTCACCGTGAAAAGCCGCTTCTCAACCACGAGACAAAAGCCTCGAAAGAGCTTGTACCATTCTATCAATACATTTGCATGACGTCAATAGTTTTCTTCTCATGTGTATAATTTGTCACACTACACCCACAACATTCCTGATGATGACTTCAAGATAGTCGAAACGTTGAAATAAAAATGGTTTCAATCTTCGGAGTCACTATTGTTGTGTATTTATAGTTTATCTTCTTTGTATTTTATCAATTCCATCAACTTCTTCACTTTTGAAGGCTTTTTGTGTTGAAAGGTATAGATTGCCGGAATTTCTATACCAATGCCTTTGTTTCTTCGCTTTCCAGTTACTTGGACTGAAATGTCTTCTACGTTTCAAAAACAGGTGGAATACGCGTGAAAACGTCAATGGTACATGACCCACGGTATCTCGCCTCCCAGCTTCTTCGTCCTGTACTCGCTGTGGCATAAAGCTTACTATCCTGTCCCTAGTGATTATTCTATTGTACGTCACGTGACTAAACACACGGACTAAACACACTCGTAGTTGTCAACCATCTTGAATGTGTTTGATGTTATATGGTGTCAGGAAGAGGAGCTTTTACTCTCGTTAGAAAAGCTATCAAGCTAAACGTTGAATTGAAATAGAAAGCACAACTCTCGGAGACCGAAATCCTATAGCAATGGCGAAATACAAGCCCCGGAGATTTCGTGGACTGCACAAGGTTTGCATCAGGTATGGCGACGTTTCAAACGACAAGCACATGGCATTTTTGACGGTCCACTGCACGATAAAGAAGAAAGCGTAGAAGTCAGCTACTTGAAACTCTGGGTAGGCGATAAAGGATTGGATGTATTTGAGAGATTTAGTTTTACAAAACCTGAAGATGCGGGGAAATTGGCTGTTGTGTTAAAGAAATTTGAAGATTACTGAACGCCACGAAAAAACCACATTATGGCTGCTTTGAAATTTAACGAAAGACGCGAGGGAGACAACGAGATTTTCGAATCGTTTATCACTGATCTGAAGATCTTAGCTAAAGATTGTGGCTATCAAGAAGAGGAACGCATGGTTAGAAACGCGATTGTTTTTCGTTGTAAACACCCGAAAGTGCGCGAGAAATGCCTGGACGAAGCTGACGCGTTAACATGCGAAAAGGCAATCGAAATCGGTCGAAACCACGAAACAAATCTTAACAGTCTAAAAAAGCGAGCTAGTGAAGAAGATCCAACCGCAAATATACTGAATCGAGAAAGTTTTCCAACATGGAATCGTAGACAGCGTTCAAATAAGGGCAAAACGAAACCACCTATCGAAAAGACGAAGGATTCGCAATCGAATCACAAGAAACCCACAAGCAACTGCGGCCGGTGCGGCCATGACAAAACACACAAGAAATGTCCAGCAATGGGGCAACAGTGTGGATACTGCGGAAAAATGAATCATTTTTCAAAATTCTGCTTTGCAAATAAGGAAGTCCATCAACTACAAGAAGCAAGCGACTCAGACCAGAGCTCGGATCAAGACGAAGACAACTCTCTGTTTCTTTACTCGATAGGTTCAAGCTGTGTTGAAGTAGACGAGCAATTTTACGAATTTATTGAAGTAGAAGATACTCAGAAGTTTGCATCAGAAGTTTGATGGAAAAGATTGGAGTTATCTTGCGGCAAGAAGAACCAAATGAATGGGTCAACTCCCTAGTAGTAGTTCAGAAGCCCAATGGTTCAGTTAGATTGTGTATTGATCCCAGAGATTTCAGTTCTGCCATGAAGAGGTCATACTACCTCATGAAAACAGTTGATGAAGTCGCTAGCCGTCTTCAAGGTGCCAATACCTTCAGCATTCTGGATGCCAAGAGTGGGTTTTGGCAATTGAGGTTAGATGAAGAGTCTTCACGTTTGTGTACCTTTAACACCCCAATTGGACGTTACAGGTTCACAAGGTTACCCTTCGGTGTGAAATGCGCTCCAGAAATCTTCCAGCGAACCATGGATCAGATGGTTGAAGACCTGGATGGTGTTGAGGTCATCATGGATGATGTAATCGTTGCAGGAGATGAAGCAACACACGACACGATTATAGAAATTTCTGGAAAAAGCATTAAAACGGGGTCTGAAGTTAAGCAAAGAGAAATGTTAAATTCGTCAGAGAGAAGTGCCTTACGTTGGACACCTGCTTACTGCAACGAGCTTGAAGATTGATCCCCAGAAAGTCAGAGCAATGCACGAGATGCCAGAACATTGGACAAAAGATGATGTCAAGCGATTTCTTGGCTTTGTACAATTTCTGAGCCGATATCTGCCAGCGCTTTCCACCATCGATATCCCCTTAAGAGAGCTAGAAAAATCAGATGCCTTGCTCCACTGGGACAATCCACAGATAGAGAACTTTAGGAAGATCAAACAACTTGTGTCACAAGCACCCGTGCTGCAATACTATGATGTCAACAAACCAGTTACCATCCAGTGTGATGCGAGTGGGAAGGGGCTTGGGGCAGTGTTGTTGCAAGACAACAAATCTGTTTGTTATGCCTCCCGAGCACTCACTGACATTGAAACAAGGTATGCTCCCATTGAAACCGAAATGTTAGCAGTCGTTTTTGCTTGTCGCAAGTTCCACCAGTACATCTACGGCAGAAGTGTTGAGGTCGAGACAGATCATAAGCCTCTCCAAGCCATCAGTACCAAACCCTTGTCTCAAGTACCACTGAGACTTCAGAAAATGATCCTCACTCTCCGTGGGTATGATGTGGAGGTATGCTGCATCCCAGGTTGTAAGCAAGTTCTCGCTGACACTCTGAGCCGAGCAGCAGTGCAGAGTGATGACAGTGGAACTTGTGAAGAATTCCAAGAAATTAATATTGTCCTATCAGTCTCGGACGAGAGATATGAAGAGTTCCAGAAGGAGACCAAGAGAGACCCAGAACTACAATCAATTCTCTCCATGGTGAAAAATGGATGGCCAGACTCAAGACTGCAAGTTCCTGTGGAGGCAAGACCCTACTGGACATACAGAGATGAAGTTGCCACAGCAGATGGTCTCCTTTTCAAAGGAACGCGTTTAATTGTCCCAAAGCTTCTAAGGCCTGAAATGCTACGTCAGATCCACAAGAGCCACTTAGGCATAGTCAAATGCAGATAAAGAGCCAGAGAAGTACTACTTTGGCCTGGAATGTCGATGGAAATTGAGGAAATGGTCACCAATTGCATCGTTTGTGCCAACTACGCCAATAAACAGCCCTCAGAGCCACTGAGGCCCTCCGTAACACCATCACTCCCTTAGAAAAGGATAGCAATAGACTTATTTGAGTTTCATGGAAAGCATTATTTACTCTCTGTATGCTACCGTAGCAAATTTATCGAAGTTATACTCATGGAATCTGTAAGAACCGGAGCTTTAGTGGAGGAGTTGAAAAAGCAGTTTGGTGTGCATGGGATCCCAGCAGAACTGGTATCGGATAACGGCCCTAAGTTTAGCAGTGGCGAGTTTCAGGAATTTGCTAAAGATTACGGCTTTTAAACACACCACCACTTCACCACACTACCCACAAGCCAACGGAGAAGCGGAAAGAGCAGTGCAGACTGTGAAGAAGTTGTGGCGCAAAAATGATGACAAGTACCTAGCCTTGTTGGACTGTCGAACAACACCACTCCCAGACATTGATCTGTCCCCAACACAATTGCTGACGGGTCGTCGACTGAGAAATAAATTGCCTATGACCGAAAGCCTGCTTCAACCAGCAGCCAACAACCAGCAACATATTACCAAGTTCCTGGAAAAAGCTAAAGAAGATCAGAAAAAATATTATGACCGTCATGCCAGCAAGGATATGACAGAGCTTCAGTCTGATACCAAGGTTCGTATGCAGCCTTGGAAAGACCCCAAGGTATGGAAACCAGCCACTGTAGTTAAGCATCACCACACACCGAGATCATATGTGGTCCAAGCTGAAGATAGTTCCAAGTATCGCCGCTACAGGCAACATCTACGAGTCTGCCCTGCACCTGGGCATGGTAGGCTGAACACAGAAATACCTTCCAGGACAGCCCAAACTGCAGTCCAGAACAAGAAGGACATAGATGTGCCTTACAAAGCAGACCAAACTGAAGTCCAGAGCAAGGAGCCCTCTATGGATGCTGAGTCGAACCAACCTACAATCCCCTTTACGTTGCCAAATATCCCAGCACAGGAACAACATGTGCAGTCAGAAACAGCAAAGGAGAACATTAGGGGTACATGTGTCACCCAAAGTGGCCGAAAAGTAGTGGCTCCAAAGCGGCTTGATCTGTAGAACTTCAGCCTGGTCGAGATTGCTGATTTGTCTTCAAGCAAGGGACTATGACATTTTATTTCATTTGTTTTCTTTAAGCAAGGGACTGCACATGACATTTATTTTGTTTCAAAATATTATTCGTTTCAAAGTGTTGTTTCTTTCCAGGAAGGGTAGGATGTGACATAAAGCCTACTATCCTGTCCCTAGTGATTATTGTATTGTACATCACGTGACTAATTACATGGAATAAACACACTCGTAGTTGTCAACCATCTAGAATGTGTTTGATGTTATACTCGCTTAACTGCAACAGCATGAGTGTCGTGTGGGTTATCAAGCTCGAGCTGCAAAACAATACAATATTCCGTTAGGACAGCGCTTACATCACGTACCGTCTGACTAGCAGTTTGTCAATTACAGCACTTACCTCACAACGTAGAACTTCGCCAGTAGTTGCATCTCACATAATCACTTCGTTTCATTAAGACAATACCGTTGCCTTTTTATGTTACCTCATTTAGATCTCTTTTTATGGATTCTGGCAAGTTTAAGAAAGTACTTTCAGACCCCACTCCAACTAGGCTTTTGTCACTACAAAAATACCTTTCTACTCTACTGAAGCGAAACGAAATTACCTGGAACGAATACAATGCTTTACGCCCTAAAGCAACACATTTCGGACGCGCTCATGGTCTCCCTAAAGTTCACAAAACTTTTTCATTTCTTCCCAAGTTTAGGCCAATCATTGACACAGTTAACACTCCGTATTACAATATCGGCAAATTTATTTCGTCTCTTCTAAATCCTCCCACATTAAATGAATTTTCGCTATCTGACTCTTTTGATGCCGTTTCAAGTATTAAAAATATTCCCGCACATCTTTTTCCTGAAGGATACCAATTCGTTTCTTTTGACATTGAATCCCTATTTACTAACGCACTCCTCAGTAGAACATTTAACATAGTCTTAGATCGCATTTATAACAAAAACCTGATCAATACCACTTTTGGTAAGCGTACTTTGAAAAAATTTATTTTGGACTGCTGCAGCAAAACTACCTTTTCATTTAATAACCAATTATTTGAACAAATTGACGGTGTCTCAATGGGATGTTCACTTGGCCCTATCCTAGCCAATACCATATTAACAGAATTTGAGAAGATTGTTGTTTCCGACCTTATCCGTTCCGGTATCATAAAATTTTAAAAACGTTATGTCGATGATACGCTCGTTCTTATCAAACCATGTGATTTTCCAACAGTTCTTACCAAGTTTAACCAGTATGACAAAAATTTGAAATTCACAGTCGACACGTTTCCTGATGGATTGGTGCATTTCTTAGACATTAAAATCTCACAAGATGGTACAGATGTCTACTGTAAAGATACACATAATGGCCAATATACACACTTTTCTAGTTTTGAACCTCACTCGCGGAAAACAGCCTGGATAAAATCTCTCTTCCACCGTGCGTTTAAAATGTGCACCTCTAAGAAACTTTTTGATAATTAAATCAACACACTAAAATCTTTCGTGTACTGGAATGGCTACCCAAATAGTACTAAATACGTAAATACAACACACTTTCCTCAATTTCTCTTTTTGGCAATTTTGGCAATATTCCCTATGTGCAGTATAATTATTGCAGGTGACCTAATAACACAAAGTTACTTGTAAGATCGTCTTTTACGTCAGATTCACCACTGAACTTTTCAAGGATTTTCCAATTTTCTGCTGCTCATTACGACAAAACACTCTACTCACGGCAAACGAATAATGCAGAAATTATTTTGCTGGATAGAAAGTATTAATAGAAAGGAAAGGAACTTGTCAATAAGCAAATGTCAAAGCAAGTGCGTCAAGACATAAGCAAAAAGGAAATACAGTGTAACCCCGTTAATACGACCACCGTTGGGCCGAAAAAATTTGGTCGTATTAACGGGGTGGTCGTATTGAAGGGGGTGGATCAAAAACGTAACAAATGTTTTTTTTTTAAATCACGTCATGGCAGACGAAGTCAGAATTCAATTAGCATAACGCTAAAACCGCAAAATAATCCACAAATAAATTTTATTAACAGAACACAACTCGACAAAATTAACCAAATGAGATGAATAACCTTGATAATAAGCCCCTACATTAGTTATTTAAATTTCTTTAGGTTTAAAAAAATCTGTAAGCTTCCGTTGGTTTTTCCGACACTCAAGCGAATCGGTTTGAGCTTGGCAGATTACTCTGGCGAGCTCATTTGCCGTTTTTGAATTTCCTTTCTCTTCGAGAAAATCCAAAGCATCCTGCATTGAGGATATTGCAGCTCGATACGAGCATAGTTTTGGCGCTGCCGGGAGCTCTTCAACCTCATCATTACTGTCCTCGTGATTTTCTTCGCTTGCAGTGGTTGAATCGATTTGTTCACATCCTACTTGCCGAATAAAGATGTCTTCCCAATTGTCTGGAAGTTCTTGACAAAATGGTGCATCAAGACATCCATCTACCACTTGTCTCAATGAAACTGTATTGTCTTCATTGGTTTCGTTTGCCAAGACTTGAACTGCAACAAGTTCGCTTTGGGCAAGAAGACGATTTTGATTTACTCATACATTTCATCCAGGTCTGCAGGGTGGCAAGGGACATTGTCCATAAACAAGAGAATTGTTCTGTTTTCTCGTTTCAATCTCCGATTGAGTTTTGATAGAATTTCCATCATGATGCTACCTTCAATCCAGGCTTTTGGTTGGTTGAAATATTGGCACGATAAGTTATCTAAATCTCGGATGCCTTTAAAACATCTTGGTCTTGCTGATTTCCCAATTACGATTGGTTTTTCTTTTCCACCACTAGCGTTGACAAAGAACGCACAAGCAATCCTATGCTTTGGCTTTTTTCCGCCGGTGCAATTCTGGGAAACTTCGACCAGTGATTTGTTTGGAAGGGCTCTGAAAAACTGACCTGTTTCATCCATATTCCAGATATCGCGAGGTTCTCGTCCTTCCAAAATTTCCGGGAGTCTTTCCTTCCACCAATCTACTGTTTCTTCTCTAACATCCCTTGACTCTCCTGAAATGACCTTTGGTCTTGATGTCACATCTCTTTTTAAAACGATCCAGCCATCCATTCGAAGCCTTGAATTTCTCTGGTGGAACTTGTAGAACTTCTGCTATTTTTGTAGCCTTTTCTTGAAGCATTTGTCCTGTAATTGGAATGTTTTTTGATTTTGCTTTTCGAAACCAGTCGAATAAAGCGTTGTCGATATCTTCATGCTTGGCACCTCTTGACCGTTTGATAGTGCCCCTAACATTGGCCTCATAGTCTTTAACAATCTCATCTTTCTTTAATAAGATGCTTCGAATCTGGCTTTTCCCACAATTAAAGTGCTCTGCAATTTTTCTTGTGCTGGCAATAGGGTTCTTTTGCTTAAATATCACGACTTCGTAACGTTTTTGTAAGTCAAGTTCCTGCCGTTTTCGCTTACAATTTGAAGACATGATGACTGATCAAAGTGCTTATACACAAAGCTGCAAAGCGTGTTGGGACAAAAGGTAATAAATCAGGAAAATCGTCAAGACATGTGTGAAAATTTTGCACTGATTAAATTAGAAAAAGTGTGAAATATGGATCGATGACAGATTCGGCGCTTTTCATAGCCTGCGCGTGCTTACACTCGTATTTCCGCCGGTAACGTCGAAGGAGTCATGTCAAGCCCGATGGAAAATATTTCTAGCACAAAAGTAATCGAAGTTCCTTTTGGATAAGGGGATATCATGTTTACAAAGAATACTGGAGAACCAAGATTGATGAAGTTCTTGAACTAAAGCACGAACACGACAATGAACAAGACCAGAACGCTATTGCGGCGACTAAAGCAGGAGATGTAGTTGGTCACATTTCAAGGGTACTAGCTTCTACAAATCATGGAACTGGGATAGTTCGCCATTTTTTAGCAAAGAGCGGCAGTAAAGCAGAAGCTAAAGTTATTGGAATAGCTGTCAATCCGGGCGGAGGATATGGAATGGAGATTCCATGCGTTTACAAGTTTATGGGGCAGGAAAAGAACATTGACTTGCTAAGCAAATTGCTGGACATCCCGAATAACCTATCCGTTAGAGTCGAAATGGAATGTGGCCAAAAGAGAACAGCAGAGGAAAGTAGCAGAAAAGAGAAGGCAAGAAAACAATAAAACAACCCAAAAACATATTTAATCACGTTCTGTCTGTTCAATAAAAAATTAAAATGAATATTGAAAAACGTTCAAGTGTTAATTATTTGCCGTATGTGTAATTGATTAAGATAATTATACACCGCATATCAGAATTTGATATCAAAAATAGGCATTACTCAACATGTTCAGTGGTCGTATTAAACAGTAGAGGACATCAAAATATGGTCGTTGGTCGTATTAAGGAGGTGGTCGCATTAACGAGGTTTTCAGATAAAAAAAATTAGTTCTTATTCGGGGAAAATAAAAGTGGTCGTATTAACGGGGTGGTCATACGGCGGGGCTCTACTGTACCACACATAAGCGACTTAATTATAACTGTATATATAAGTAAAATTTACCTCATATCCAGTTGACGATTTTTTGAAGAGTTTGTCGTGTTGTTTCTTTCTAACCAAAAAAGAGACAACGCCCGTAAAAATAATCAATTTTTGCCGCACGGAAAATCTGGGCTGAGTCCTGCCGCCCGTCGGAAGCAGGCTACTTGGCAAGCAAAACGAATTTCTGAAATCTTACACTTTGCTGGGCACTTGTACTTTAGATGCCTACTTGAAAAAATTTAAAATCCAAGGTAGCTGAACCATTATGATTAGAATAAAAATGTACACTTTCATTACGATTACGAAATCAAAGAAATTTTTTTAAAAAAAGGTCTATTCACTCCAGTTCATGTACAGCTCATATTTAAAAGTGGCCGAAGGAACGACTTACTCTATCTGCCTGAAATCTGAGATATCCTGCCGTATGTTAGCATAGGAAAAGTCATCCAAGACTTAACTGGGTTTTTTGAAGGGCAGAAGTGGGGGAAAATATTTAGATTTTTGTGACTCTAAAAACCACAGTTTAACCTAAAGAGGAACAATAGTCAGATGTTGGGAAATTCCTGTCTTTTTCTTTCAATTTTGTTTTCCCTAACTGCACTGGAAGGCGATTTTCCCACTCCTTCACCCCCTCGTTGAACTCATATTCTTTAAATATCACAATAACTTGTATTCATCAAGGCATTTTAATACCCCTCGGAATGTGGAAATCCTTTTCGCGGCTTGACAGAGCGTCTGTGTTCGTTTATCCGGCCATGAATGGAGTAGTTTACTGACGATTAGTTCCTTGTATCACAAGAAGAAAACTTGATATCTTGTGTTCATCAACATCGCGTGCTAGGCTTTGGAAATTTTGACAGTCCTATCTGGCGTCAAAGTGCCTGATTTTGCCTTTTTCCTAACTTGTTTATTGTGCCTAGAGCTGCATTGTTCAACGTTACGGGAATACGATATTTGGTTGGAGCTGGCAAAGTCATGGCGTGGGGATACTTTTACCTACTGCTGTTGGGACTCGCTGGAGTCAGCTTTTCGCAGGGTGAGTCTGGCCTTTACTTAAACATATATGCTCGCGATTGAAACTATTTGGTAGAATTTGAAACTGTTCAAAAATTTTCAATTTCATTATCTCCACGAATTTTTCATGTATAACTAGTTCTCGTTTGAATCGTTAATCACAGAAGCCCATGGGATGGTTCGGCATTTGTAGTTTATTTTTTTGTAGAATATTATCTTATAATCCTTGCATAAAAAATGTCAGTGTGCGTGTTTTTGAAAATTTCGCCATATTTTCAAAACCAAACGCTAGTCAATTAGCTCAATGTAAGCAAGCTTAAAGCTTTCTGACCTGCTTCTCATCTTATCTGTTTCAAGACCGATGACAAAAACCACTATCGTTTCACATGCAATTGAATTAAATCAGGTTCCTGCGGCAGTGTGTATATTGGTGGCTAAACTTTGCAATTTTAGATTTTTGATTTGAAACTGAGAGAATAATTACAGCTGTTTTTAGTACTTTAGTTACGTCAGTAAATCGAAGGACGATTTTGAACGTGGATATTTGAATTAAACACTTTCTGTTCACCAAACAATAAATTTGTAAGACGACACTATATGGGGAACAAAGTAGCGTCAGTACTTACAAAAGAAACTAAACTTCTCCGTATAACTGGAGTTGAATATAACTGTTTCTGAATTTTACATTTGTCGATTTGTCTGAATGTAGGATTTGAAGATAAGTTTAGGTGACGAGGTACATTCTTATGCGCAACAGTGCCGTGACTGTCAATAGATAACGTTGATGATTATTGAGGGAAAGGTTATTCAACGTATGGCAAACGCTAAGCGACAGGAGGGCAGGAGTGAAATCCCTCGAGACTGTAATACAATGCGATCATAGACATTGCTTATTGGGACGGGCATGCAGCTTGAGTTAGAGAACGATAGCTAATTTAATGTGCAGTTCGACAGAATAAGATTTATGAGTCCCGAAGCATACACGGGATATACCATATCGGTTCTGTTTACAAAAACAATAGCATGCTTGTTTAAAGAATTATGCCATTAGCTCAAAACAGTTTGCAAACGGGAAAATGATGGAGGTACATTTTGAAGCGAAAATAGGCTATCGACAATGGTATCACTACTGACATGATGTTATCTTGTTTATGGAATAATAACTGACAATGAAATCCCTCTACCTGTAATCGTACACCTTCATTACGACAATAAATTACTGCGAACCATTTGGCATTTTCACCCAAAGACCCGTAAGTCAATAATGGGTCATAATTAAATTGTATTGTTTGAATTATTTACATGTCTTTTGTAAAATGGTGGGCATGTATTCCGCTCGCGAGCTTTTTACTCATAAAAGCATCAGATACTTTGGTTGTTTTGCTTCTGAAGTGGAGGGAATGGGCTAGTTTCATCCCCTACGTGATCTGAAGTTAAGCTTCACTGTGATTGGTTGATCAGCGTTTGAGGCCACAGCAAAACCACAACATTGTGTCAGGAATAAACTGTGCAATCGGCTAAGAGTTATGTTAAATAGTTGCGTTGTCCCTTTTTGCACAAATTGCTGTAAGCCTGGTTCGGGTATTCGTTTCAATAGTTTGCCGCTTAGTAAGCCATGATTGTAGAAGAAATGGCTTGATCGAATTCGTTGCGAACGCATACCGGTCAACAAGTGCACCCGCGTGTGTAGTGCGCATTTAAATGGAAATCCGAAAAGGATAGGTCCTAATAATATCCTTAGCATCTTTGCTTTGTTTAGACTGAGTTAAAAATTAGCATTATTCTTTCGATTGAATTACGACGATATTGCCAAGGCAGTCACGACTGGTCCGGGTACCAACCAAATTTCAGAAGAAGACAGTGCGGCGGTAGACGTAAGTTCGGAACCCGCTTATCATTTGAATTTGCTTGCCGACACAGCCCTCAAAGAATCTTCATCAGAAACTCAGACATAGTGAATATGCACTTGATAACAGCGTTAACTCAAATAAGTCTGGCCTTAAACTTCTGACCGAAGTTTGTTTCCTGCACCGTGCTTAATTGCTTTCACAGGACAGCGAGACAGCAGAACGTCAACAAGCGACAACTACATTACTGTGTTTACTCGATTAAGCGCCGCGGCGCTTATTCGGGGGCTGGGCATCTTTAAAAAAATAATTACATTTATAAACGATAACAAGCAAATGTTAACAAATGAAAGACGTTGCAATGCAGGAGAATAAATTTCGGAAGGCTGATTTAGAATGAGTTGTACCGTACTTGTTTTTTAGTTTGGCTCCTCGAACAATTCAGTCTGATGATGCTTCGATTAAACGGCGCATTGTTGTGAATGAATGCGGCACTTAATCGAGGGCGGCGCTCTTTAAAATTTTAGCTCTCAAATGCGGCGCTTAATCGAGTAAATATGGTAAGTCTCTTGAAAAGAATTGAATGATCTTAAGGAACTAAACTCCTATAATGTAAAATTGGATAACCAAAAACTAAAGTTCTACGCTGGTTTCACAAGTCCAGAGTTATTTGACATTAGTTTGATTACGTTTCAAGAGGGCAACTGATTTAGGAAGATGAATACAAACGTCATCTGTCTGAGTTCTTGTTGGTGCTAATCAGATGGGTTTGACTGAGCAACATTTTGCCTACTTATTTTCTGTGAGCAACTAATCGTGTGAACAATTTGTCTATATTTAGTTTTCCTTTGGTTGACAAATCTTCGTTTCAGTTATTGCTCTAAGTGAGAGGTGCTTGACTACAACAGACTTTGACATTGCATTAAGAGAATTTGGCATTGCATCAATTGCATTGAATCTGCGCGCCCACTTGAAGGCCATGTATTTAAGATTTTAAAACGACGGTACATTGGAGGAATCCAACGGAGAACTGCTCAGATAGAGGAAGTTTGTACTCATCTTCCTCAATCATCTGCCCTTTTGAAACGCAATCGAAATAAATGTCAAATAATTGTGGGCTTGTGAAACCAGTGTAGAACTTTAATTTCTTGTTATCCAATTTTACATTATTGAAGTTCAGTTCCTTAAGATCATTCATTTCTTTTTAAGGGACTTAATATAATTGTTGTCGCTGTTGACGTTCTGCTGCCTCGCTGTCCTATGAAAGCAGTGAAGCACCATCATGAAAACAAGCTTCAGGGAGCTTTATAATAAAAATTAAGGCCCAGCAGAGAATGCGTATAACAGCCATACTAACGTTTCGTTGCATTTCGCAACATCATCAGAATGAGGAAAATTTTTATGAAAAGCGGTATATATTACATGCAAATGAGATAAGCTATAAAATTACAAATGATGTAACAGGATGTTACGTCATTTGTAATTTTACAGTTACAGGATGACCAGTGTCTCGATGGTGATGAGGCAGACACTCACTTTCCGCCATTTTTTATCACCATTGCGACACTGGTCATCCTGTAACTCCTAACGATTTTTCCATCTTAACCTCCTCTTCAACTAGGTTCGAACTCCTGTAAGAAAGCCGCCTCATTAATAAACTCAAACCCTCCCTTAACGCTACCTTAGCTTCCTACCCACGTTGCTTCTTTTGAATTTACTAATTACGGTTATTTTAATTTTAAACCATTTGTAATTTTAAATGGTAATTTACTCTTACGTCATTTGTAATTTTATAGCTTATCTCATTTGCATGTACTGTAATATATACATGTACTGTAATATGTAATATATATGTAATATATACATGTACTGTATACATGTACTGTAATATGTACCGCTTGTCATAAAAATTTTCCGTACTCTGATGATGTTGCAAAACGCAACGAAACGTTAGTATTAAACATGTTTTAAAACAGTACAACCTTTGGCTGTTAAACGCATTCCCTGCTGGGCCTTTTTTATTATAATTTATTTTTATATAATTTATAAAGCTACGTTTCCCGCCTGTTTTATCACTAGCCGATGTTTTGAAGCTTCTGGGAGAAATTCAAGGCCAGACTTATACCCTCACCCACCGCGCGAAGCGCAGTGCGAGGGTACTAATTTCGACGTGCGTGGAGTACTGTTACACGCGTGGTGACTAGGAAGAAAAATTTTCGCTTTCTGTATGTCAGTGAACTCAGTTTACTTTAAATACTTGATTATGTAAAATTGGTCCGGTAGTATTTTGTCTGAACACTTTTTCCATGGTTGGGAATGTTTTCGAAGCCGAACCAAGCAAAAACTAAGGATTAAAGTTGTGCAGAGGACTGGAACTGACGTACAAGACCGCGAAGAGGACTGAAACGGACGTCCAAAACTTCCCTCCATGGGCGGCCATCTTAGCTTCACTTTTTGCCCGAGTGAATGACTGGAAGTTAGCATTCCATATATGGAAATTGAGTTCATACACATATATATATATATATATATATATATATATATATATATATATATATATATATATATACATATATATATATATATATATATATATATGTATATATATATATATACATATATATATATATATGTATATATATATATATATGTATACATATATATATATACGTATATATATATATATATATATATATATATATACATATATATATATATATATATATACATATATATATATATATACATATATATATATATATATATATATATGTATATATATATATATATATGTATATATATATATATATATATATATATATATATACATATATATATATATATATATATATATATATATATATATAAACCAAATAAATGTAACGAAAGTGTCACAGGTATGGCATGGATGTATAGAACGCTCGATACCGTAATCGGCAGAGCGAAAGCGCAAATCAAAGGCAAATTTTTGTTTGCTGTCGCTACTCCGAGTTTCACGCGCTTAGGCGATCATCAGGCAACTGATGATCGCCTAAGCGCGTGAAACTCGGAGTAGCAACCATACACTCTTAAGCAAAATCTTACTATATATATATATATATCACTCAAAAATGCCGTGTGCAAGCTCGGGGACTGGTATGTTGTTGACCAAACCATTCTTAGGCACTGTATTGAAGCAAATCGATTGCGCCTGGTTCTTTTTTCCCTTATGTGGATCTCGCAAGTTGTTTACATTATTTGAACACTGAAGCCAGTAAATGATTTAAGATCGGCAAACGAAATGGCTTTCTTGGTGCCTGCAGCTGGTTTCGCTTTTGAAGGCCACCTCAGTAACTGGACAATTTATGACTTGAAAGAGCAGTTCTCAAAGTTAGTTCCTTGGAATACGCGTTTGCCAACTGTTCACTTTTTGCAACAACGCTTAGTCTTGATTCTCTCTGATTTATATGAACAAATGACGTAAGGGAACTCAATTGCTATCACGATATTCGCCAAGCGACTAAGTGTGTTAAAAGGACATTCTTCGCTGAAGTTGAATAAATGCCGATTTGTAAAAATCTTGGGACTTTTCACGTTCTGATAACCTCTTGCCTGAGCTTCACAATCACAGGTACGTCTGAATTGGGTAGCTTTGAAATACAAGTTCTGCGAACGGAATTGTTTTGAGCAGCTTTCAAAAGTAGCTTCCCGACTTCATTCTTCCCTAAGGGAGACTTCTTGTACCAAATATTATCGCCAGGATCTAGCTGGTGTTTATTGGTAAAGTAGAATGAAGATTCTGGTTCATTCATCTCTGTACGACGATTACTTTTGAACATTTTGCAGCATTTACCCGGACAGCGTTCATGGTCAATTGTTTGAGAAGTGGGATAGCACACTCATATTGCAGAAAAGTTGTCCAGGCCATGACAGCCTTTGAATGCTTTCTCCGCTTTCCACACAAAGATTTCATCGCCTCAATCAGGATTTTTTCCCTATGAAATGTCATCCCACTGAAGACGTTAGGATGTATTTTTGGCTGGAAACAAAAATGCAAGGTAAACAGCCACCAGGTAACTCGCTGCAAATGCTACTTGATTTTGGTCACCAATTTATCCTTCGGCAAAACAGATGTCCGATTCAGTCTTTCTCACTTCGAGAGTGATTTGTGCATGATGACCTTTACCGTATTCGACCAGTAATTCTTTCATCAGGATTTTAAAACCTCTCAAGAAAGTTGCCTTTGTGTAAATTTACCGTTGAACCCTTTGTGTTGCGGTGGCACTGAATGCTTAGTTGAAAATACGAAAGAGTTGGAGGTTTGTACGCCATTCTTTTTTATTGATGTTTTACTGTGGAAAAAGTACGTCTTTTACTTTCCTCGTCTCGTTCTTCTTTCGACAAAACTTGCACAAGGTTTACTTGTCGTATTTTGTTTTATGTTTTATATTTTTTGATTTTTGGTCAGCGATAAAAGTACAGAACTCATTCATGTTTTCTTTGTTTATTTCGTCGGTGTCGTAATTCGTTTCATCTTCGTCATCAAAGTTATGTACCTCCTGATGAATACTTAGCATAAATCTTCTTCATAGCACATCTTAAAGACATTTGTAACCAACTTTGAGATAACGTATAATTTATCAATTTTCTAAGTCAAAAAAATGTCAGACATTTTTAAGACAAAAAAATGTCAACTAAAATGGCCCTCCTACACTCTACAATAAAATGGCATTCGAATATGGATGAGGGTTTAATTAATGGAATATTATTTTTGGACCTTAAAAAAGCGTTTGACACTGTCGATCATAAGATTCTGATTTCCAAATTAGAATATTATGGAGTGAGAGGAACGCCGTTGTGGTGGTTTCAATCATACTTATTTCAAAGAAAACAAATTTGTAAAATAAAGCTTGCAATGTCAGAACCACAAAATATTACCTGTGGAATCCCACAGGGATCAAATCTTGGCCCATTATTATTCCTCATATACATTAACGATCTACCTAATTGCCTTGAAACAACTCATGCTGCGATGTTTGCGGACGACACCAATATCTCATTCCGAGGGGAGTCGTCCGCAGACATTGAGCAACAACTTAACACTGACCTAAAAAATGTACATAAATGGCTAATAGCCAATAGGCTTACCCTAAATATGGAAAAAACGGAGTATATGATCATTGGATCAAGGCAAAAACTAAACCACATTTCAACTAATCCACATATAGTTATTGGAGATCAGGTCATTTCTCGAGTGAAAGAAAAAAAGGTACTAGGAGTAATAATTGATGAGCAATTGAAGTGGAAAGAGTACATAGATGCTCAATCTAAAAAAATTTCAAACAATATAGGTCTTTTAAGAAGAGCAAAAGAATTTGTGACTCAGGAAACATTAGTTAAAATCTATAACACTCTAGTTTTACCACACTTCATTTATTGCTCTAATGTATGGCATGATGCCACCACAACTAACATAAACAAACTCTATAAACTTCAAAAGAGGGCTGCACGTGTAATAACGGGAGCAAGATATGAAATCCGATCATCGGAAATTTTCGAAAATCTTGACTGGAAACCAATTGAAATAAATTTAAAAAAGCGAGAACTACTTTCAACATTTAAAGCTTTACGAGGATGGACACCAAAATATCTAAAAGACCACTTTAAAATTCTCCAAAATAACGTCTACAGACTGAGAAGTAACGATAAAAATCTTTATTTATCAAAGCCTAACACTAATTTCTTAAAATATACATTTACGTACCGTGCATCAAAGTTCCGGAATAGTCTACCTCATAATATAATCAATAATATCCATACAATTTGCTTAAACAGCTTCATAAATTTAATAGATGAATATATATATAATACATCCTAGAAAACAGTCTTCATCTACCATTAATAATTTCTGCTTTGTGTATATAGTAATATATTTAGTATTAATATTTTAGATGTAAATATAGTTATTTGTTAAGAATGTATTTTTGTACTAAATCAATGCACGGCCCTTTGAAAAACAGGAGACTGAATAGGCCACCGTGCTAAAATAAATTTAAGTAAAGTAAAGTAAAGAAAAATATTCAATCATGAGCTGTCCGTAATGCTGGTATTCGTTTGATAACCTATGAGAATGCTCCACTTTTAAGGCGGAAAATCTAGTCATCTAATAAAAAAATCTTTCTTTAAGGCAAAATGAGTGAGAAGTCTAATTGGAAAACGACACGAACTAGAAATACGTGTACGCAACAAACCCTCGCCCACCCTTCCAATACATCTCTCGAGAATCCAAGTAACATCGATAATTTTTCAAAGTTGTCAAGAAGACAAATCGTCCTTACTATAACTGGAAGAGGTAATCCAATAAAGAAAACACAATATTTGGCCACAAATATTAACAACCCAAACTGGGAATTATTTTACATTTAAACTGCTTGTCGTCATATTTACGTTTAAAATTTCTATTCTGTTTTATTAAAACAAAGCCTTTCGTGAGAATAACCTTTAACAGTTTAATAAATGATAAGAGACCCATTCTGATAATTCTACTGCTTATCAATGGATGTTCATAGCAAGACCCTGTATTAATTGAGATCTTGAGATATTTCGAGTCGTTTTCCAATCAAAACTTTCACTAATTTTGCTTTAAAAAAAGATTTTTTATTAGATAGCCAAGCTTTCCGTCTTAAAACGGATCATTCTCAAAGGTTGGCGGTCGGATATCAGCATCACGGACAGCTCATGAGTGAAAATTTTATTTTCATATTTTTTATCTTAAAAAACTGATAAATTCTATATTATCTCAAAGTTGGTACAAATGTCTATTAGAAGTGCTATGAAGAAGATTTATGCTAAGTATTCATCAGGAGGTACATAACTTTGATGACGAAGATGAAACGAATTACGACACCGACGAAATAAACAAAGAAAACATGAATGAGTTCTGTACTTTTATCGCTGACCAAAAATCAAAAAATATAAAACATAAAACAAAATACGACAAGTAAACCTTGTGCAAGTTTTGTCGAAAGAAGAACGAGACGAGGAAAGTAAAAGACGTACTTTTTCCACAGTAAAACATCAATAAAAAAGAATGGCGTACAAACCTCCAACTCTTTCGTATTTTCAACTAAGCATTCAGTGCCACCGCAACACAAAGGGTTCAACGGTAAATTTACACAAAGGCAACTTTCTTGAGAGGTTTTAAAATCCTGATGAAAGAATTACTGGTCGAATACGGTAAAGGTCATCATGCACAAATCACTCTCGAAGTGAGAAAGACTGAATCGGACATCTGTTTTGCCGAAGGATAAATTGGTGACCAAAATCAAGTAGCATTTGCAGCGAGTTACCTGGTGGCTGTTTACCTTGCATTTTTGTTTCCAGCCAAAAATACATCCTAACGTCTTCAGTGGGATGACATTTCATAGGGAAAAAATCCTGATTGAGGCGATGAAATCTTTGTGTGGAAAGCGGAGAAAGCATTCAAAGGCTGTCATGGCCTGGACAACTTTTCTGCAATATGAGTGTGCTATCCCACTTCTCAAACAATTGACCATGAACGCTGTCCGGGTAAATGCTGCAAAATGTTCAAAAGTAATCGTCGTACAGAGATGAATGAACCAGAATCTTCATTCTACTTTACCAATAAACACCAGCTAGATCCTGGCGATAATATTTGGTACAAGAAGTCTCCCTTAGGGAAGAATGAAGTCGGGAAGCTACTTTTGAAAGCTGCTCAAAACAATTCCGTTCGCAGAACTTGTATTTCAAAGCTACCCAATTCAGACGTACCTGTGATTGTGAAGCTCAGGCAAGAGGTTATCAGAACGTGAAAAGTCCCAAGATTTTTACAAATCGGCATTTATTCAACTTCAGCGAAGAATGTCCTTTTAACACACTTAGTCGCTTGGCGAATATCGTGATAGCAATTGAGTTCCCTTACGTCATTTGTTCATATAAATCAGAGAGAATCAAGACTAAGCGTTGTTGCAAAAAGTGAACAGTTGGCAAACGCGTATTCCAAGGAACTAACTTTGAGAACTGCTCTTTCAAGTCATAAATTGTCCAGTTACTGAGGTGGCCTTCAAAAGCGAAACCAGCTGCAGGCACCAAGAAAGCCATTTCGTTTGCCGATCTTAAATCATTTACTGGCTTCAGTGTTCAAATAATGTAAACAACTTGCGAGATCCACATAAGGGAAAAAAGAACCAGGCGCAATCGATTTGCTTCAATACAGTGCCTAAGAATGGTTTGGTCAACAACATACCAGTCCCCGAGCTTGCACACGGCATTTTTGAGTGATATATATATATATATAGTAAGATTTTGCTTAAGAGTGTATGGTTGCTACTCCGAGTTTCACGCGTATGCGATCTTCAGGCAACTGAAACAGCGTCGATTCATTGTCTACTTTTTCTCTGTTCATTGACGTCATGGTTTGCGTGGGTTGGATGACTCATCGCTATTGTCCTCGTGTGGCTTGTCTTTGAGATGAGAAATCTGTTCCGGTGTCTGCACTTTGAGACGATCTCCGATCTTTTGTTGAGAAGGTTCTTTAGGTGGTTTTTTAGGCGTGCTTTCATAATGCAAAGCTTTTCCTCCAGGCAAAGGTTACATCTTTTTGCTCCGCTTGTGTAGGCCGCGGCTCTTTTCACGATCGCCCATTTTATATCGAAAGATTGGTTATTTGATTTTAGATCCCATACGTATTTTGATAGTTCAGTCTCATTGGAGTACTTGCTATCTTTGAAGGATTTAATGTGGTTTCTGTATCGTTCTTTAAAGCTGTTTGCTGTCATTCCTATGTACTGTTTTGTCTCTCCGGTGTCTGTCGTGGTTACGTCGGCTCTATAAACGATGTTGTCAGTTAAGCAGTTACCTTGGAGCGGGCACTGTTCTTTTCTTCTGCAGTTGCAATTATTTGTTCTCTGAAGCTTTCTATTTTCATATTTATTTAGGATTCGGGAGTTATGTTTGGTGATCATAGTCTTCATGTTGTCCATGCAGCTGTAGCTAATTTTGACTGTGTTCCGGTTGAAGATTTTGTGTAGAGTGCATGACTCAGGAAAATGCTTGTCAATTAGTTTTAGAAAGTTATGGCCAATTTTTGAGCTGATAAAACAAGGAAAGAGCTAATCAAGATTTTCGACCAACTTGGCCTAAAAATCACAGCCCAAACTAATCTGAAGAGTGTAAACTTCCTCGACATCACGTTCAACCTGATGAACGGTGACAACCGACCTTACAGAAAACCAAACGACGACCCACTGTACATCAGCAGCCACTCCAACCATCCCCCATCAATAATCAAACATCTTCCAACCTCCATCAATTCTCGCATTTCACAATTATCATCAAACCAATCAACCTTCGACTCTGCAGCACCTATATACGAAGACGCACTGACGTAGCCACTTTAACACCAAACTCCAATATATCTCCGACAGCGACAAGACGCCCGAATCTACATCGTCCCAAAAACGTAGACGCAGAAACATTATATGGTTCAACCCACCATATAGCAAGAACATCAGATCAAAAATTGGCCATAACTTGCTAAAACTAATTGACAAGCATTTTCCTGAGTCATGCACTCTACACAAAATCTTCAACCGGAACACAGTCAAAATTAGCTACAGCTGCATGGACAACATGAAGACTATGATCACCAAACATAACTCCCGAATCCTAAATAAATATGAAAATAGAAAGCTTCAGAGAACAAATAATTGCAACTGCAGAAGAAAAGAACAGTGCCCGCTCCAAGGTAACTGCTTAACTGACAACATCGTTTATAGAGCCGACGTAACCACGACAGACACCGGAGAGACAAAACAGTACATAGGAATGACAGCAAACAGCTTTAAAGAACGATACAGAAACCACATTAAATCCTTCAAAGATAGCAAGTACTCCAATGAGACTGAACTATCAAAATACGTATGGGATCTAAAATCAAATAACCAATCTTTCGATATAAAATGGGCGATCGTGAAAAGAGCCGCGGCCTACACAAGCGGAGCAAAAAGATGTAACCTTTGCCTGGAGGAAAAGCTTTGCATTATGAAAGCACGCCTAAAAAACCACCTAAAGAACCTTCTCAACAAAAGATCGGAGATCGTCTCAAAGTGCAGACACCGGAACAGATTTCTCATCTCAAAGACAAGCCACACGAGGACAATAGCGATGAGTCATCCAACCCACGCAAACCATGACGTCAATGAACAGAGAAAAAGTAGACAATGAATCGACGCTGTTTCAGTTGCCTGAAGATCGCATACGCGTGAAACTCGGAGTAGCAACCATACACTCTTAAGCAAAATCTTACTACATTTAAGCTCTGCCCCATATGGTATCGAGCACTCTTGGAATCATCGTAAACATTATCATCTCCGTTATATATATATATATATATATATATATATATATATATATAGAGAGAGAGAGAGAGAGAGAGAGAGAGAGAGAGAGAGAAAGATACATACAGAAAGCGAAAATTTTTCTCCCTAGTCACCACGCGTGTAACAGTACTCCAGGCACGTCGAGATTAGTACCCTCGCACCGGGCTTCGGGCGGTGGGCGAGGGGATTACCTTAATCCCGCAACTAATTGAGGGTATTGATCCTATTATTTATTTTTTAATAATTTAATTGTAGGGGTATATATCTTACCATTTGTTAAGCCGTTGAACAATATTCTCAGTGAACTTTTTGTTTTATTCAAGAAGAACTGAAATTTTAAACGTAAATATGACTATAAGCAGTTTAAATATAAAATAATTCCCAGTTTGAATTGTTGTTTATTTGCGGCCAAATTCTGTGTGGATTTTTTTTTATTGCATGCCCTTTTCCAGTTATAGTAAGGAGAATTTGTCTTTTTGATAATTTTGAAAAATTATCAATGTTACTTGGATTCTGGAGAGATATATTGGAAGGGTGGGCGAGGGGTTGTTGCGTGGACCTATTTCTAGTTTCAGATAATGCTGTTATCAAGCGCAGTTCACTATGTTTTTGAGTTCCTGACGAAGATTCTTTGAGGACTGTGTCGGGAATCAAATGCAAATGATAAGCGAGTTCCGAATTTATGTCAACGGCTGCACTGTCTTCTACTGAAACTTGGTTGGTAATAGGGCCAGTCGCGACTGTCTTGGCTGTATCGTAGTCATTCGTTCGAAAGGATAATGCTGATCCTGAAATAACAAACTTAATTATTTGTGTGATGTGTAATCGCGCATTACAATCCTCTACTTGAGCAAAACAAGGGGCACTAGGGAAGGAAGTTAATTTCCGTCCACACAAACATCAATGTCCATCAATCGTCATTGGTGTTGGCCTAACTCCGAGGTAAATCAGCCCCTAATGACATCTGTTTGGCCCCTGGCTAGGAAAATATTTTGGAAAGCATTTGAACATGTCCATTGGTAACGTTTCTGTATCAATCAATGAACTTTTGTTTTGCGTTTAGATGAAGATTACGAGAAATGTAATAAGAAGTCTGATATCATTTTCGTGGTCGACCGCTCTGGGAGTGTAAGACCTAGCGATTATGACGAAATGCGTAAATTTTTGGAAATCGTTGGAAAGGTACTGCAAATTGGCGTAAAGAATGACCAAGGAGAAGTCATTGGCCAAGGTGCCATTGTCGTATTTAGTGAAGAGGCTGACATAAGCATCACATTAAAGCAAAGTCAAACTCCTGGAGAGTTTACCAGAGTGGTGAACGACAGATCGCGTTTGCTTGGTCCATTGACAGGAGGTCGAACGAAAACTCATTTAGGTTTAGCTGTTGCTGATACGGAGCTCGCTATTAAGGAAGCAGGCTTTCGTGAGGACGATCCAGATGTGAAAAGAATGCTGATGGTGATCACAGATGGCGAACAAACAAAGGGAGGAAAGAATTACGTTTACGTTAAAGAAGCTATGCAACCTTTCTTCAAAAGGGACATGGACGTGTTTGCCCTCGGTGTAGGACTTACGAAGCAAGCAGCCAAAGACGAGATTAGAGATATGGTTGAAGTTGAGGAGAACGCCATTTTTGCTGAGAGCTATTCTGACTTAACTAAGACGATACAAAGGTTCATTCGAAAATTTTGTCCAGGTAAAACATCAACGGAAATATGGGTGAGAGAACGGGTTAAAATTTCATAATCATGCTATGTTTCCATGTAAACGAGAATGTAACGATGTTGATTGCGAGAATTTGGTGAGAGTTCTTAATTCTTAGGCAAGAGTGAAGCTATAGTTTTGCTCTTCGGGTTTTTCATGGAGTCGTTTCTTAACTGAGGCCATATTAGCCTAGGGGGAGCAGAGGGTGGATAGCCGGGACAACTTCCACGGGGTTCGCGCCACGCAAAGGGTCCGTCGCCGGCCGTGCTACGGTGATCCGCTAATTTTTATTAATGATATAGGATAAATTAATTTTATACATATAAAAATAATTTAAAACAGTCAATATATATCATTTACAAAAGATGAATACACCTAAATATTTGTCCAAAATTCCCTCCGCTTCTGACATCAGAAATATTTAGGCTCCTCGTGACCCTACCTTCCCCTGTGCCCATGTTCGCTCTCGGCGGCCCTGTATTAGCGCCAGTTAAGAAAACAGTTACTTTAGAAAACAAAATTAAAAAAAAAAAGCCCTTTAAACTCATCATCTACAAAACGAAACAGTTATACCATGGTCGTTTTGAATTTTATGGGGACAATGGATAAAACATTTTATCGTGGCTCTTTTTCCAAATGTTTTTCACCGCGTTAGCAAAACGAAATGGCAACATTTCGGCAAACTTTAGTAACGTCCTTGGTCGTGGCCAGTGTATTGCGTTATATAAACAGACACGAAAATTCGTCCGAAGGAAGCAGTTTGGCTGAAATATAAGTACGAAAAACCTTTTAAATTTGCAATTAGTTAAAGAAGATGTAATGTAAGAGTACTTATCTGGTTTGAGATATAGCACTCCAAACAAATTACCTATTTTAAGTAGGTTCTCTACTTAATGTGGATATCTTTCTAAAACTAGACTGGAAATACAATATAAAACATACTAGTATAATGTTAATAGAACGAATCCCTGCTTCCGAATGTTTCTATCACAGTATAGAGACACCAAAGCCATTTTCTATTTGTTTTATAAAGTAATCAAGCTTTTAAAGACATTTTATGACGTCATCCATGTCTCTGTACTCTAATACAAAATAAAAATGAGGTCAGCGTGTCTCTGTACTCTGAAAGAAGACGGCGAGGCTCGTCCAATCAGAGCGTGTGCGGGTTACGTGTTGTTTTATAAAGATACTAATAATATCCTAATATCTAAAAATATCTAATGACATCTTCATTTATTATTAAATGTGATAGCTTGGTAGATATATGATGTTTTATACGCTCTCTCTCTAGCTATTCTAGAGAGAGAGGGACTCAGAAAGTTTTTCTGAGTAGAATAGCTTGAGAACGTGCGTATAAAACATCTGATATCTTAATTTCTTATTGGGGTAAATTTATCATATCAAATGTTTTAATTATAGAAACAAAGATATGTGTTAATGACCTAGATGAATGTCACGAATATGCACATGTAATGACACAGGTCCGGGCACTTATCAGTGCACATGTATTCCAGGATATACTGGGGATGGAAGGACTTGTGCACTTTTCATAGTTTTCTACATTTCATTGTAGTGTATTAAGCTGTTGACCTTTTAACCCTTTCCTTATCGATAGTGGACTCTACTATTTTACTTTGTCCAACCGTGAAGAATTTTGCTCATCAAGGAGAAAACTCCGGTAGGGAAAGAGTTACAGACTATCTCGTTAACTTTCTCCCTACCCAAGAGGGATTTTACTATTTTCTACTTCGGCGAACACTAGATGATTTAAATGGTCAAAGGAAGACCGCCGGTAGGGAAAATGCTAAAGTTGTATATGTCCGATGTATTAGACACCAAGAACAAAAGAACAAATGAATGAACAAAGTAAAAACAAAGATAGAACAAAGGACAAAAAAAAAAGTTGGCACCTTAAGAACCTGGTTCACACTTTCGACGTGATCATAATCATAAATAATTACGCAAGTGCAGTAAATACTTCATGGTTAGCTAACTCCTTTGTTCTTCGGAAGTATAATGATTCTGTTGATTGTGAGGTGCAAACTGCGCTTTCGTATATCGTTATGCTTATGGTTACGTCGAAGGTATTTGTCAGGCTTAAAGGATTAGGGATATACAAGAAAAAATATATGGATTATGACTGGTTTGGACCAGTTTAGTTTCAAGATAACACTGTGCAAAGAAAGGTATCAGTAATTTGCACTGAATTACCTTCTACTGGCTCTACATTTTTCTGTTACCGTATTACTTTCTTCATGTATATGGTTTTTTTGGTAATAGCATAGTTTTAAAGCATGTTTTACCGAGTTGCCCCGAAACCATCCTATTACCTATACTAATCTTATGAAATGGATCCAGGCCGTTAATTATCGTGTGCGCATTTTTGATTGGCAATGTGAGTAAGTTGTTACTAATCTTAAGCACATGAAAATTTACATTTCAACATTGTTGCATGGATTTCACAAATGTTTACTATTGCGAAAGTTCACTCTTCGTTTTACATAGGAAAAACAAATGGATTTAGAACATTTGAACATATGAAATTTTCATTTTACATATGAAAATTTGTTGAGCATTTTGACATGAAACACCTCATTCCTATGTGAAATGAACTCGTTCAAAATTTCACTAGTGAAATCTTGGTGTACGAAACATGTATACCATGTATAAAATACTAGTTTTGTATGTGAAATATTTGTTGGGGCATAGAAAGAGAGTGGTAAGATTAAAAATCCGAAATGTATTTTAATTGTTTATAGCTATCAAGATATGTGGTACTCAAAGGGATAACTGTAGTGAATTCGCCTCCTGCGAAGACACAGGTCCAGGCACCTACAGGTGCACTTGCAATCAAGGATACACTGGTGATGGAAAGACGTGCACAGGTTTTAATAAAATTTCCTAATTTCAATGTTTATCGTATTGGTCTACGTATTGTATGATGTAGGTAGTTGAAAGAACCCTGAAAGATATATCGTTTTCCCTATATTTTCATCATGTTTGAAGTTCTCATAGACGGGAAAATAATTAGCATGATAAACTACGTTGATGTTGGGTGCTGTTCACCAGATTGCAGGATCTTTTAATGCAACTCCGAAACACTTTTGTATAAGCTCACAAAAAACATTGAAAATATTTCAATTATTGACAGAAATCAAGATATGTGGTACTCCTAGGGATGACTGCGATCCTTTCGCCACATGCGAAGACACAGGCCCAGGCACCTACAGTTGTACTTGCAATCAAGGATACACTGGTGATGGAAAGACGTGCACAGGTTTTAATAAAATTTCCTAATTTCAATGTTTATACAGTAGTATTGGTCTACGTATTGTATGATGTAAAAAGTTTTCATTTGCGGAATGATATTGAAGACTTAGGTACCATGTACAGTGGCTTAGCTGAAGTGGAAGAGAATTGAGTTGATCGCCCACTCACGATGTACAAAACCATTCTCCCTGAGGCGGCTTTAGGAACCCTGGAGCCCTGAGGAAAATTTAGATTGTGGACCCTCCAACACATGAAGAGGTTAACAGTTTGCGATTTGGGCCTCGGGTCAGGGCATCACTTATCAATATAGACATGGACTGTTTCCTACGATCATCGCTTATTTTTATGAAATAATTTTGTTGCATAATTTGTGTAGTTAAATCATGATTGTTGTACATTTCTCACGAACTTGTCGGCATTCTCACACACGTGATCATAGATGCTCACTTTGCGAGGGTAAGTACTCCATTTTATAGGATACGATAAAGCGGATCCATACAACGCGTAATACACGAGTTAGTATTTGCCATCAGGTTTAGAGTCAGTAACATAATGTAATATAATCTATCAAGATTCTTTAAGATATTTCAACAATTTAAATTTTTTAATAAATAGTTTCTTGCCTTTTCTTTTGTGTCCCAAATGAGAGCTGGCTCTTCTGGAGGTTGGGATCCTAGGGCACGTGCCCCGGTTGCCCCTAGTCTAATCCCCTTCAGTATTCTTTGTGAAATGGCCAAGTTCAGTGACCAAACTGATGCAGTCATTTCGATCTCTTGAAATTTCAAAATGTTATTAGAGGAGCTCGGCTAAGAAATTCTCTCCAAGCTAAGTCTCCTTAATTCTGAATTTTGAAAAATGTTTTTCAGCTTAAATTTTGAAATGAAAAATGGAATTTGAATCTGATTCTTTGGAATCTAGTTAGGGAACCAGGCTATGCAAAGTGTTTAAAAGTGAAAGGGATACTGAAGTTAAACTACGGTAGGAATAAACGCGGTTCGTACGGAGCGTATGTACTCAGTCCCTTGAGGCCCGAATAACAAAGAGCATGGCAGCTGTGTTGGTGTACCTAAAAAAAGAAGTGGATCAATACTCTTAATAAGGGAACACCAACATGTGGCTATAACATCAAGTGCATACACTCCATTGGATAAATTAAGTTTGGTTGAGATCCATCTGCGTCTGAATCAACAGGCTGAATTTTCTTGTGTCAATTCAACCGGCAAATTTAAAAAATTTTTAAGCCCCAAAGCCAAGCTTCTGCTGTATTCATTAAGTTTTTATCCTGTATACGATAATTCTATGTCTTGTCTTTCACTCTTGTGAATCTGTTCTTTAATCCTTAATTAATTCGCCAGTTCACACAAATTTTACTTTCACTCCATAAACGATGTCACGTGCAAAATCAATAAGTCGTCGCGCTTGGTCAATTATTCAGTAATCATTGTTTCTTTCGGTTGATACCCAAACTAGGCTTGTCGCACTCGTAAAATTTTGAGCTCAAATTTGTTTTCGGCTACCAAGATAGTTCGGTTACCAAGTTCTCTCGCCTCTATGTAATAGGGGCTTCAATAAGTATTGCATGAAAACCGAGGTACTTCTGCATTAAATTCGTTCTTTCCGTAATTTTTTCTTCACCAACTCTTCATCTGAAAATTAGATAAAAGGAGATATTTTTATTGTTTCATAGAAATCAGGCCATGTGCTTTAGAGCTGGATGACTGTCATAGATTTGCCACATGTATTGACACTGGTCCTGGGACGTATAATTGTAGATGTAATGAAGGATATACCGGTGATGGAAGGACGTGCACAGGTTTGAAAAAGAGAGTCTGTTTTAAGATTTTTATGACATAGCTATCAGAACTTCTTAACATGAAAACATTTTCCAGTGCTGGACTGCAATCAGTTTAGCACGTGTACTAATGAGCAGCCTGAACTATTCTCCAGGGCATTTTGGCAAAATAGCGTTGGCATAGGCTGGTCGATTGTATAAACTGATTGGCACTTTCCGCAAACATATCAGTTCACCCTGAATATCATTTTTTTTACCTAACTTTGGGAATTAAGAAATTTTCCTTCCTTAACCCCTTAATGGTCAAATTTTTCAAAAGAAACTGCTAATTATGTACTCCATTCTAAGTCCTTTTGAAAATCTATTGAAATTTGTTCATACATACAATTTCCATACATCAGATCGGACAGATATGTCTGATTGCCGTTAAAGGGTTAAAAATATGGAGTGAATTTATATGGCTAGTAGCTTTTACGATGAGTGTTTCACATGAACGAGTTTGCCGAGTGATTAGTATATCTTAGTCTTTTTTCAAGTGAGCAAATGACAAAAAGAAAAAGCAACTGTTGATACATAAATTATCGTACTAAAACACTGAAAAACTATTGACGTGACCTGCCAAAACCAGGGCCATTTTGGTGACCTTTAGCTTTGGAAATTAAATGCCCTTGGAATGAGATAGGCTCGTCCGAGCATTTTTAGATGTGTTAAATATATGCAGCTTCGTAGAAAGGTTATTTACATTTATTTTCGCTACTTAAGGGAAGTGTTCCACATTTAAACTTTAGTGAAATAATACCCTTTTCTTGCGAATATATGAATATATTTAAAATCTGTTTACTATACAGGGAATCAACGGGACACAATGGGAGTGAATACCCTCCACCCCATTGATGCGAAAGGTTCTATGTATCATTAAAAAAAATTGTTAAGTTTATCAAGATACTCGTCTCTTGCAATATTTTGTGCTAAGAAATGTTTTTTTGGATCATATTCATGGACTTTGAATCGAAAAATTGTACCCATAAAAGGGAGGATTTTTTTTAACTTTACCCCCATTTCAGGAATCTTGGTTGCGCTCCAGGTTCTATCTAGCCAGTTTAAAATGGAGCTCCTACTTACTCCAATGTTTTCTTGCAATTGCGAGTGACCTCCAGATGTTAAACGTGTCTTAAATTACGGAGTTGAAAACGTGGTAAAATTTATATTAAAATTTATATAAAAGTTACAAATCAGTTTGAATTAAGCCAGGTTGGTGCATAAATATTTGTTTCGACAAAAGATAAACAGTTGATAGGATAATGCACAGAGTTTTAGCAAATGTATGTATATATATATATATGTAACTACAGACGGAACCGTTCCGGCCTACTGGGCCTCATCAGTGTAGTGCTGACAAGCAGGATGGAGAAGCCTACATTATATAGGCAACTCAAATGTTCCACACTTGTGGTACATCTAAGCCATGCCAGAGTGCTCTAACTAGAGACTTGTGAGCGTGCACAAATTTGCTTACGGCATGACTCATCCTGTAGAGTGCTCGATATGAACCAAGAGGCCATAGAGCGATATCTAACTGCAGACGGAACCATTTCGGCCTACTGGGCTTCATCATTATATATTTTACATATTTACACATACATATATGTAATATTTAAAAACCCAGCAGGATTACTTCATCGCATTTAAAATCCTAGTGTTTTAGATTGAATATTTGTTTTTTTTAATTGTCTTAAAAAACGACCTCTTAATACGCTAAGTCGCGAAGATAATTTGGAAATTTATGTTTTCTAAGCTGAAAAAATTAACTTCTTCACGTCATATAAAATCATGTGTCTTTATCACTAATAGAGATAAGATGCACTTATCATTTTCTTTTGTATTTCCCTCATGAATACTTTATTCATTAATTATATATATATAGAATAGAATGGAAAAGAATAGAATGGAAAAGAATAGAATGAAAAAAAATAGAATGAAAAAAATAGAATGGAAAAGAATAGAATAGAATAGAGTAGAATAGCAAAGAAATGAAGATGGATGTGCGGAATATGAAATTTATTTCTAGTGTTGGAGAAGATATATTACGAGCGAGTGAAGTTCTGTTTATTATGCCAAAATATTCCTATCACCCTAGAATGGTAGAGCAGTAGATGTTAAAGCGGTTTTGGAGACGTTTTGTTACCAAAGAAACTACGTATCCTTGTCGAGTAATCGGTTCATATTCTTCTGACGACATGGATTTGTTCAAACAACTATCTAATTCCCTATGTGGAATTACTTCAACCCTTCTTTTCTCGAACTCGTTTGCGGGAAACAGGTTTATCAGTGTAATGCCGGTTGCCGTTTTTATCGTCGTGCTTATGTTTTCAGTTTTCCTTCTTGACAAAATGCTGTACGTCTACTCTTTTTCGCTCAAAGGAACAAAGTGTTTATCTTTTGATTGTGCGGGCTTTCCACAAGATTCTACCTCGTTATCTCTGCTAGAAATAATTTTAAATATGACGGAACACTCAAAAACTTATCAATGATGCCTATGCTGGAAAATGGCTGGTGTTTGTTTATAACCACCAAGGCGTTGAACGCAGATTTCTGATTGGTCGCATCAATTCAATCAGCTCATGTAAGATTATAATGAATAATTTATCGAATTTATCAATGGCTAAAATATCATTAAATATGGTCTTTTGTATTCCTATCCTTTCACAATGCTCTAAAAATTTCATGTTGTAGAAGGATTCACCTGAAGAAATATATGGAAGAACTACCGTGTAGTTCACCTCATAAGGGTCTACAACTCCAAGCATTCTTTCTGCATGAAAGTTTTAGAAGCCCTGTAATTGACGTTACCAAAACAGATGATAATTGTACATTCTGCCACAATACTTTGAAACTTAAATCAGCTCTTTTAACGGCTAAAGGATGTTTGACATCTTAATATGAATTAAGTAGTGTCAAGAGTTTTCTTTTTACCAAATTTAAACTTTTCGAAACGATATTGTCCTATCCATCAACTGAATACCGCGTTTACAGGCTGCACAGGATTGTTGTTACATCAACAAGTCGCCATCTTTTTCGATACGGTCAATTATACATTTTTGTAATCTTTTTTCTTTCGACTAATTCACATGAAAGACCTCATTGAAATGAGTTTGCACTCCAGCTTTTAGTATATTTGGTGGATTTATAGTAACCCTTTCCGGTCGATTACAGACTTTGGTATTTTACTCTAGCTAACGCCAGGAAAGATATCTTGAACAGGAAAGGGTTAACGGTATTTCTCATTAGGAATTACGTCCTTTGAAACTTTGCATGGCAATATAGATTTATTGTCAATATATGTCTTGCGAACAATCATCCATTGTTTAGTTTGTATCACGTAACCATAGAATCACTTATGACAAACTCTTGTCGTTAGTAAAATCAGTTGTAGTTGTCAAATATTAACAATTATGGACAAGCGGGTCGAGAGGTACCAAATAAAGACGTTAAACTATTGATGAGAATAAGTCGATGTTTCAAACGTACTTCAAAGATCAGAATTTGCAAGTGATACTGATGATAAATAGCAGCTATAGTGGTACCAGGTGGGAATCTTAATCTTAAACTAAACAATAAAGCCCAGCAAGACACACGAATAATAGGCATTTTAATACAGTTTTAGTATTTCTAACTTTTCGTCACGTCTCACGACATCATGAGAGAATGAATATTTACAAAGTTACAATTAGTAAATAAATGGCAATATGTAATACAATATTACAGGAAGTTGGCAAGTGAGAGAAATTGGAAAGAAAAGTCAAAAGAGGGAGTAAAAAGACTGAGTTACCGTATTTACTTGATTGAGCGCCGCCGCGCTCTTTAAATTTTTAGTAGTGCAGCTGCGGCGCTTATTCAAGGGAGGCGCTCTTTAAAAAATATAACATTTACAAATGATAACAAGTAAATGTTAGCAACAAAACAAACGTGTTTTAAATGTCATTCATTGTCTCATTTTGGTCACAAAAAAACAAAACAAAATGGGCTTGCGGTATTATTGCAAAATGTCAATGTCACTGTCCCCTTTGTGATCCGAGTCCATCGAGCTGCATCGTTAGATCTGCCTCCTCGGCATCAGAAGACATAGATTCATCACATTCAAAAGGATTCGTTTTTGGTTCACTCAAGATATCCAACTGTGATTGAAGCATTGCTCGTCCGGTGCTACACGGCTGTCCCTCTTTGAAGCAGTGAATTGAATGGTCATTTGACCCGATCCACGGGAAGATTCAACGCACAACATGTGAAAGATTTCTTGATAACATCCATGGGTAACTCGGCCCAAGCCTCAAGAATCCATTGGAAAATAGTCCTTCTTAGGGGAGCTTTCAGATTCCCAGCTGCTGTTTCTTCGTTTATACCGACTGTGCTTAGCCATTCATCATATTTTTCAGTGCACGAGGATTAAATGGTTTATTCCAACTTACGTCTGGCGCCTGAGTGTATTTGGTGCAACCTCCTGGAACAATTACACGATCGATTGCTTTAGATTTTAATGAGTCGGTAATGTTATCTTCGATGTGGCACTCGAAGGAGTCCCAAGCTAACAGCCTACGGCTGAATAAAGATGCCCCAAGAAGATAGTTGATCCAGACTTCAGTTAATTCAGTGTCCATCCATGCATTAGCCGAAGTTGGAATTACTGCTCTATGTTGCAACTCTTGTTTCAAAGATGCAACTTCCCGTTTTGCTCCTTTGAAGACTACTATAGGTTTTATTTCGGTCCAATCGGCCCTTGCAGCTAAACAGATAGATACTCTTGCCTTTTGATGGCCGGTTGTTTTTAGAGTAATGGACTTCTTACCAACTGCGTCAATGGTAGTTTCTGATATCATATGGCACCATACCGGAGTTTCATCTATTGCGATTATGTCAGAGGGGCCGTAATTGTGCTTCCTTTGTAGTTTTGCTACCAGCCTTTCCAGGTCTTGTTGAGCAACAGACGTCTTTCTTCTCAAAGGTAAACCATTTCGCTTCATAAATACTGTTAACGAACCTCTTGAAGCTTTAAAGTCGCCATCCACGTGGTTGTTTTCCTTCATAGCGCGATAAGTTATTTCAGCTTTTTTTATAATAAGCTTACATGAAACTCTTAGACTGCGAGCCCGCCTGCTGTCGACAAGACTTCTTCTAGTTTCGTGCTTAACGGTTTTCTGCCACCTCCGCTCAGTTTGCTTCTTTGTTTCCCTTTTTTAGTTGCAAGCAAGCCTTCGATTGCACTCTTCTTTGCTCTCCATTCTCGTATTCTACTTTCATCGACTTGAAATTGGCGAGAAGCAAGTCGATTCCTGTGTACTTCCGCATGTATGATTACTTCTTTCTTGACTTCAAGGCTGTATTTCTGTATTCTCTTCCCTTTATGGGAAACCTGGTTTTTATTCAAGTCTGCCATTGTCGCGTACTGTCAAATTGCTCATACTAAACATGCGACATAGATAATATGCGACTTGATTGCAGGTGATGAAATTGAGAACATTTCCGATCCAGGCGTGGGAACGCCTCTTTCTGATTGCTTTATATGGTGTGAGTACCGCAAATTGGCGGTGAATTAAACACCAGCAAAATGGCAAGGGCTTTACCAGTAGAGTTCAAAATGTACTTTAAAGTAGACTTTGAAACCGTTATCCGAGGACAATCATGTTTATAAGTCTGTGTGGACGCCCGTAGTAGACGAAATGCTAGAGTGTAACAAAGATGAGCGTGCCGAAGCAAAAGAGCACGATGATAAGGCAATCGGTGTATATCGGTTTACGAAACAGTTGGATGACAAGAAGACACTTCTATTTCAGAATCATCCTCAGAGACATGCATTAAGAGAAACTTTTTCATGATAATCTGACACTGCCGAAGTCAACTGAAAAATGTTAACTTGAGCGGGATTTAAACTCGCAACTTTAGTAGTCAACATTTTTCAGTTGACTTCGGCAGTGTCAGATTATCTTCGCTATTGATTTTCCGGGCGGAAAGCGTAATCGCAATATAAAGATCAGAACCCAGTTCAGAATTCTTAAATGTATCGCCATAGTGAAAGAGGCAAGTCGATAAGTTTTAAAACATGTTTTAAAACATGTTCACTGAAACGTTCGTAAACATGTTTTAAAACTTTTCGACTTGCCTCTTTCACTATGGCGATACATTTAAGAATTCTGAGCTGGGCTCTGATCTTTATAGTGTCAGATTATCATGAAAAAGTTTCTCTTCAAGGAGACACTTCTATTTCAGAATCATCCTCAGGGTATTATGAAACGAAAACTTCACAATTAACCTACACTGCCGAAGTCAACAGAGTAAGTTGACTCGAGCGGGATTTGAACTAGCACCTTCGGGATACCGGTCCGCTGCTCTACCTGTTGAGCTATCGAGTCCACAGGGACTGGAGGCGAGTTTCTATCCAAGGTTAATTGTGAAGTTTTCGTTTCATAATACCCTGAGGACGATTCTGAAATAGAAGTGTCTCCTTGAAGAGAAACTTTTTCATGATAATCTGACACTATAAAGATCAGAGCCCAGCTCAGAATTCTTAAATGTATCGCCATAGTGAAAGAGGCAAGTCGAAAAGTTTTAAAACATGTTTACGAACGTTTCAGTGAACATGTTTTAAAACATGTTTTAAAACTTATCGACTTGCCTCTTTCACTATGGCGATACATTTAAGAATTCTGAACTGGGTTCTGATCTTTATATTGCGATTACGCTTTCCGCCCGGAAAATCAATAGCGAAGATAATCTGACACTGCCGAAGTCAACTGAAAAATGTTGACTACTAAAGTTGCGAGTTTAAATCCCGCTCAAGTTAACATTTTTCAGTTGACTTCGGCAGTGTCAGATTATCATGAAAAAGTTTCTCTTAATGCATGTCTCTGAGGATGATTCTGAAATAGAAGTGTCTTCTTGTCATCCAACTGTTTCGTAAACCGATATACACCGATTGCCTTATCATCGTGCTCTTTTGCTTCGGCACGCTCATCTTTGTTACACTCTAGCATTTCGTCTACTACGGGCGTCCACACAGACTTATAAACATGATTGTCCTCGGATAACGGTTTCAAAGTCTACTTTAAAGTACATTTTGAACTCTACTGGTAAAGCCCTTGCCATTTTGCTGGTGTTTAATTCACCGCCAATTTGCGGTACTCACACCATATAAAGCAATCAGAAAGAGGCGTTCCCACGCCTGGATCGGAAATGTTCTCAATTTCATCACCTGCAATCAAGTCGCATATTATCTATGTCGCATGTTTAGTATGAGCAATTTGACAGTACGCGACAATGGCAGACTTGAATAAAAACCAGGTTTCCCATAAAGGGAAGAGAATACAGAAATACAGCCTTGAAGTCAAGAAAGAAGTAATCATACATGCGGAAGTACACAGGAATCGACTTGCTTCTCGCCAATTTCAAGTCGATGAAAGTAGAATACGAGAATGGAGAGCAAAGAAGAGTGCAATCGAAGGCTTGCTTGCAACTAAAAAAGGGAAACAAAGAAGCAAACTGAGCGGAGGTGGCAGAAAACCGTTAAGCACGAAACTAGAAGAAGTCTTGTCGACAGCAGGCGGGCTCGCAGTCTAAGAGTTTCATGTAAGCTTATTATAAAAAAAGCTGAAATAACTTATCGCGCTATGAAGGAAAACAACCACGTGGATGGCGACTTTAAAGCTTCAAGAGGTTCGTTAACAGTATTTATGAAGCGAAATGGTTTACCTTTGAGAAGAAAGACGTCTGTTGCTCAACAAGACCTGGAAAGGCTGGTAGCAAAACTACAAAGGAAGCACAATTACGGCCCCTCTGACATAATCGCAATAGATGAAACTCTCTCTATATATATTGCCACTTATTTTCTAATAATAGCTTTGCAAATATTCATTCTATGATGATGTCATGAGACGCGACGAAACGTTAGAAATATTAAAACTTTATTAAAATGCCTAGTATTCGTATTTTTTGCTGGGCTTTACTGTTTATTTTATAGTGATAAATATATTACTGTTATAAGTACGCCACATGTGCAAATACAGGTCTAGATCTACGAATGCCTATAAATGCATTTAAGAAGAAGGATATTAAGGTAGTTGATAGAACCATAAAAGATATATCGTTTTCCCTATATTTTCATCATGTTTGAAGTTCTCATTGACTGGAAAATAATTAGCATGATAAACTACGTTGATGTTGGGTGCTGTTCACCAGATTGCAGGAGTTTTTAATGCAACTCCGAAGCACTTTTGCATAAGCTCACAAAAAACATTGAAAATATTTCAATTATTGACAGAAATCAAGATATGTGGTACTCCTAGGGATGACTGCGATCCTTTCGCCACATGCGAAGACACAGGCCCAGGCACCTACAGTTGTATTTGCAATCAAGGATACACTGGTGATGGAAAGACGTGCACAGGTTTTAATAAAATTTCCTAATTTCAATGTTTATCGTATTGGTCTACGTATTGTATGATGTAGGTAGTTGAAAGAACCCTGAAAGATATATCGTTTTCCCTATATTTTCATCATGTTTGAAGTTCTCATAGACGGGAAAATAATTAGCATGATAAACTACGTTGATGTTGGGTGCTGTTCACCAGATTGCAGGATCTTTTAATGCAACTCCGAAACACTTTTGTATAAGCTCACAAAAAACATTGAAAATATTTCAATTATTGACAGAAATCAAGATATGTGGTACTCCTAGGGATGACTGCGATCCTTTCGCCACATGCGAAGACACAGGCCCAGGCACCTACAGTTGTACTTGCAATCAAGGATACACTGGTGATGGAAAGACGTGCACAGGTTTAAGCTCCTTGATTTCAATTTTTACAATTTTCTGTGTAGCTCAAGGCACGAAAATGATGAAATGTTGAGAATTCGTCAGTCGCATTGAGGACCTCGTCATAATTAGACTCGCGAATGTCAACAAAACAGTTTCGTTAACTAATTCCTGGATTTGACTAAATCTTAGAGTTTTCTGCTCCTTGATTTTTTCTAAAAGTGCTTAACAATAAATCTTAGAAAGACTTGCAACGAGACAGGTATTTTTATGAATGCCCTGTATAAAATAAAAGCAGAGACATTCCTGAAACACAACCTGTTCTTGAAATAAACAAAGACGTTCTCTGACGAGAAAGATATTTAATTTGACAAGCTTTCGGCCACTAGACTGTGGTCTTCGACAGGTACAAGAGGAATGAGATTGGCACTATTTGTATGTTATCATGCGGAAGATTACGTCATTAGTTCAAAAATAGTTGTGATATATAAACCATAAGGCTGATAAGAAATTGTAATTAGCAGCGGCAATGTTTTTTTTATTAGGGTAGTGTGTTGTTTCGCTAATGGTTTCGCGTTGTTTTCTGCGTCTTTGGTAGCTGCAGTGTGTCAGGATTCTAGTGTTTTTCGAATTCTGAAGTTGCCTTTGTCAATGATTTTTCTGTTATCGAAGTCAATCTTGTGGTCGTATTTCCATGCGTAGTTCGCGAACCGGTGGTGTAATTGGTAACATTTCTAACATGCTTCTTTTTTCGGGTTTCGAAGCATCTTCCTGTCTCGCGTATGTAGGACCACGAGGAGTCTGCGCAGGGGATCTTGTACACCACATTAGTTTGTTTCGTTTTCTCTTAATTGTTTCGTTGAGACAACGAAACAACTAAGCTTCGCGATCTTACTATACGTTAAAGGTATAACCGAAAGCTTAACTAGAACTTTATTCAAATATAACGTTTCTGCAACGACTAAACCTTTACGAACACTACAACAACATTTCACATCACCCAAACACAGAGGTGAAACAGATAAACAAACTAATGTGGTGTACAAGATCCCCTGCGCAGACTCCTCGTGGTCCTACATAGGCGAGACAGGAAGATGCTTCGAAACCCGAAAAAAAGAAGCATGTTAGAAATGTTACCAATTACACCACCGGTTCAAATATCGCGAACTACTCATGGAAATACGACCCCAAGATTGACTTTGATAACAGAAAAATCATTGACAAAGGCCACTTCAGAATTCGAAAAACACTAGAATCCTGACACAATGCAGCTACCAAAGACGCAGAAAACAACGCGAAACCATTAGCGAAACAATACACTACCTTAATCTTCCGCATGATAATATATAAATACTGCTAATCTCATTCCTCTTGTACCTGACGAAGACCACAGTCTAGTGGCCGAAAGCTCGTCAAATTAAGTATCGTTCTGGTCAGAGAACGTCTTTGTTTATTTCAATAATGCTTTTACCTGACTGCGTTTCTTCTATATTTTCACATAACCTGTTCTTTTACAAATTATTAACGAAATAAAACATAGGTAGTGTCTTTGTCAAAAATACGGAAAATTTAAAGGCCAAACAGCTGAGGTGTAAACTTTGTTGGTAGATTTACTGCATCGAAAAGAAAACCGTTAAATAATTATAGTTGTCGCGAGATTCAGGTGTAAACTAGAGGCTAATTAAATAAAAAGAATGCAGTGCTTTCAGTGTTATTGCTAAGAAAGTTGAGGTAAAAGTGCTTCAGTTTGAAAGTCTCAGTTACAACTAGAAAAATAATTTTTGATTTTGGATAACGACTCCAAGTCTTAAGGGTTAAAGACTCCTTGATAGTGATTAGCAAACTGCGAAACTAACTTAAAATTAAAATTAATCAAATTAATGAGCATATTTGAATTGTTTAATAGAGATCAAGATATGCGGTACACCTCAGGATGATTGTCATCGATTCGCCACTTGTACTAATACAGGCCCAGGCACCTACAGGTGTACTTGCAATCGAGGATACACTGGTGATGGAAGAACTTGCACAGGTTGTCAGAATATCTGTCTTTGGTTGTTTTACATGGCACGGGACGAATGCAATTAATTACAATAGTTGGGGCGACTCATCGTAGTCTTCTTTGTGTAGATAACTTTGTGGATGGACAATTAATAAAAATGATAAGATGCACTAAGCTGACTATAGTTTCTCAGACAAGTTTGCTTTTCTATTTCATTCTGGCTGAAACAAGATCATTTTATTTACGATGAAATAAGTGGCAGTGTCTTGGAGATGAGTGACCCAGGATTATGCCACATTCGCATACCTAAACCCTAGCCACCATTGTCCTAGGAGTATCAATTCTCAGTTTTTCCAGCTGTGACAATTTTCATAATGAGATGATCTCAAGTTATATCCAAGCTATCACATTTCTAAAATCATAAACTGCATCCATCATTATTAATATATAGTGGCTTCCGCTTAGGTCGCACATATATGTCGAACTTGCACCTGGCTCACCATCTGAATCTTGGTAGCTCAATGGTTAGAGCGTCTCACCGGTCATCAGAAGGTTGCGGGTTCGATCCCTGTCTGGGGCTCAGAAATCATTTTCGGAGTATAGGGCTTGACGATTTTCATCTCTCTTAATTTATATCCAAGCTCTCACATTTCTAAAATCATAAACAGAAAAAATTTATCTTGCAAAGCGAGGTCTTATTTTATGTCATGGGCTATGGACTGAAGCTAATGATAAATTTATTTAGTTTATACAAAGAAAAATCAATTCACGCCATGAAATTCGCTTACTAGAATGTGGATTAAATTGGCAGAACCGAAAAAGATGGGGATTGTTGTCTCGAAGGCACAATTCCTCTTTTAATTCGCTCACTACAGAAGCAGTAAGTCCGGTAGAGTTTAATGTACGACAATCGTATCGCGTGAATAGGTCCTTAGGTAGAAGCAGAAAGTAATCTGTAAAAAAAGCCCAGCTGAAGTTAGTTTCCTATGGACCTTTTAGTTCGTGTGATCAGTATACATAAAACGGGCAAAATTGCGTTAGGGGTTAAGCATTAGTGAAGTTGTAAGTATGAGAAAGAGAAATTAACATCTTTTAAATATGTGCCATAGATTAAAACACGTAACACTTATCTTGGTAACTGTTACCACCTTGCCACATTCGTTAATATCAGTCCAGGTGTAGGTGTATAAAAAAATATAAATAATTAAAGATATACAGCTGACAAAAAGAACCATGAAAGATTTGCCCTTTTTCGTTTTTTATCTTAATGACTTCAAAATAATTTGCATGATCAACTACGGTAATGTGGTACACTATTCATAAGTTTGCGAGGTCTTCTAATATCGCTCCGAAGCAGCTTTACATACTGTTACAGAATTTTTGATCGTTTTTCAATTATTCATAGAAATCAAGATATGTGGTACTTCCAGGGATGACTGCCATCAGTTTGCCAGATGCATTGATACAGGTCCCGGCACCTATAGATGTACTTGCAATGAAGGATATACCGGCGATGGAAAGACATGCACAGGTTTTAACTAAATTCTTGATTATAACTGTTTTTCATCATTTACTTCGCAGTTCATAGATTAAAACGTTTGTAATTAGTAAGTCATGTTGAAGAGTAGCTCTGTTATGCAAGGAAAACACTCGACGAAGAGCATTCGCTCGAAACATCAGTATCGTCTCCCGTACGGTACGGCAGTTCCCTCCTACCTTAGGTTTTTACAAGTCATTCAATACTGCTTACGCCTCACTCTTCTTTTGTAGTATTGTCCTACTTAAGATAGCCAGAATGAAATATATTCTGTCTTAGACAACACAATTTTTACCTTCAGAGTGTAGCTGCCGGCTGATGGTGTCGGAAGGGGTTGGTTAATCCGCTAATTTAGCAAACACTCTTTGCAATTATGAGAATTGGCGAAACAGGTTAAAGTTGTTGTTAAATGATAAAAATCAAAGCGCAATTGTAGAACTTCAATTCTAACTAGTATATGGTTTCTCATGGTGCTTAATATCTTTTCTAATTTAATGTTGGACTTATAGCTGGTTTGTCAGTTGTTGGTAAGGTTTAAATTTATGATTAATCACTAGGTAGTGAATTTGCATCTCCGAGACAGTGATGCTAAATAGTAGACGATGGAGGTCCATTTGATTCTGAACGATTGCACACGCACATATGTTTGCTGAAAGTGATAAAACTGATATTTATTCGGACTAACGAAAACCAGACTAAAATCTTCTCCAATATTCCAATACGTTTGTGTTTTTCAGAAGCTAACTTGCAAAACTGCACCAAAATAAAAGGTGATTATATATCTTGATCCTGTGTGATTTGGTATTTAGGTTCTCTTGGCATTGCGCACTTAGTGTTCACAATACAGTTGCTGATTAGACTAAGGGAAAGCTATTGGCTAACGAATTATTCAGCACAAAGGTGTTTACTACATAAAAAAGAGATCAAACAAATATTTGCTTATATTGACTTGATTAATTTCTATCATAATTTTGCCGATAAGAAGTATCCGTTCTTATGGTAAAGAAGAGAACTTTGAAATTCTACTTAATTTTCATTATTAATTTGGGCGTTTTATGTGAATATATATTTGTAACCGGCTTTAGATTTTTTGATGGCGTGCGTCATGGAGGCTTTTTTTTTATGAAGGATTGTGAAAGATTAATAAACTTCGAATAAGGACGAGTAACTCGGGCTTCAATGTAGTAAAACTGATAGTAATAATTATTGAACCGTTATAATAGGTCAACTTAGGCGTATACATTATCTGCGTATTGGGATATAAAATCCTTTAAAATTTTCTTTTGATGTCAACTTGATGCCAAACTACAGCGAATGTTATAATCTAGTGATTCAGTGAAACTGATAATCCCTCGTATTAAAGGGATATTTCAAGACAGCATCAAAATCTTTTAACATTTCACCAAAGAAATTGAAAGTTGTGAAAGCCTTGCCACTTTTTGTAAACACGTTAAGGACTATCTTATGGGTATGGCAAAAAAACAGCAGTTATAAATAGATTATAATTTGTTTACTTTTTCATATTTTCCTTTTCCATATTCTCCTTTGATTGTCAGTTGATACAAAATTTTTATATTCTATATTATAATAATGTAAGCATAGTTATATAAAATACTGTTATTTAATTAGCAAGGAAAAGCCACTTTGTTAGATTTGTTAATAAATCATTATCATAATTATTAAATCATTATTACTTTTGACCATCATCAGGACAACACCTGCAGAAAAGATGTATAAAACTGTTTAACATATTCATATAATAATGATAATAATACTAACAATAAAATAATTAATAACAATAATAATAAATATAATAATAAAACTTAATTTAAATTTATAAAACCTTTTGGTACTAATGGGCATCAATAAATGAAAATAACCATAACAAATATATTTCAATTATTTAACAGAAATCAAGATTTGCGGTACACCTCAGGATGACTGTCATGAGTTTGCCACTTGTACTGATACAGGTCCAGGCACCTATAAATGCACTTGCAATGACGGATACACTGGAGGTGGAAAGACGTGCACAGGTTTTCAAAATGTCTTTTGTTGTTTTACATGGCATGAAATAATATAATTAATTGCATTGGTCAAGGCAACTCTTTATGGTCTTATTTCTAATGTGATTCTTCTAGACAAAAAAATTAAACAAATTAATAACTAGGGCTAAGCTCAAGTAGAGAGATATCTGACCTTATCTTACTCATTCCCGTGTGTCAGTACACTGATGTACTACGGTAAAGTCCTTAAGCCATTCAAACGTATCAACAGGGCCATACGTCAAAATTATAAACTTAGGTAGCTGCCACCATCCACAACTTGTGAATAATCTAAACTGTCCACCTGCCTGTTCCTGAAGTTGAATTTCTCGCCTCATCACAATGTTTGAAAAATACTTGTGGGATAAGACCTTCCTTTGGCGTTCCTAAAATCCACGTTCGCAAGGACATGTCTGTGTTTATCTGGTTGTCTGAAAAAGAGTAACAGTCTTGTAAGCGACAAATCAATAAACGTAAGTAATCTAAGGGGAGTGTGGAAGTGTTTATGGGGATTCTCGATCGTTATGTGAGGGAAAGGATGACGTGTAACTCGTCTACCCTCCTATTTCTCAAGTTCTCCTTGCATTACCCAGTTAACACTTGCAGTTAGTAGCAAGAATCCACGCACGAACCGAAAATCCAACTGTGCTTTTGGTATATTCGCCTCTAGTTTAATTGCTAAACTAGAAATACGCGTACCCAACAAACCATCGCCCACCCTTCCAATATATCTCTCGAGAATCCAAGTAACATTGATAATTTTTCAAAATTGTCAAAAAGACAAATCGTCCTTACTATAACTAGAAGAGAGAATGCATTATAAGAAAAACACAACATTTGGCCACGAATGTTAACAACCCAAACTGGATATTATTTTATATTTATACTGCTCGTCGTCATATTTACGTTTAAAATTTCGATCCTGTTTTATTAATACAAAACGTTTGGTGAGAATAACCTTTAACGGTTTCACAAATGATGAGATCCATTCTGACAATTCCACTGCTAAACAATGAATGCTCGTATCAAGACCCTGCATTGGTTGCGATCTTGAGGTATTTCGTGTCGTTTTCGGATCAAACATATCACTTTTTTTCGCTTTAAAGAAAGATTTTTTATTCTATAGTAAGACTTTCCGTCTTAAAAGAGGAGCATTCTCATAGGTTACCGGTCGGATACCAGCATTACGGACATTTCATGACTGAAAAAAAAAATTGATAATTTTTGTCTTAAAAAAACTGATAAATCCTTCATTATCTCAAAGTCAATTACAAATATCTGAAAGAAGTGCTATGATGAAGATTTATGCTAAGTATTCATCCAGAGGTGCAAGACTTTTGTGACGAAGATGAAACGAATCACGAAACCGAAGAAATAAACAAAGAAAACATGAAAGAGTTCTGCATTTTTATTGCTCACCAAAAATCGAAAAATACAAAACATACAACAAAATACGACAACCAAACCTTGTCCAAGTTTAGTCGAGAGAAGAACGAGTAGAGGGAAGTAAAAGACGTACTTTTTTTCCACTGTAAAACTTTCGTAAAAGAGAAAAATGGTGTAATGTACAAACCTTCAATTCTTTCGTATTTTCAACGAAGCGTCCAGCAGCATCTCAACACAAAGGGTTCAACGGTGAATTTACAGAAAGAACACGGCATAAAAACTTCGAAAACTTCTTTAGAGGTGTTAAAATCCTGATGAAAGCATTACTGGTCGAACATGGTAAAGGTAATGATCGACAAGCCACCCGAGTAGTGAGAAAGACTGAAGCGGACAATAATTTCGCCGAAGGATAGTATGATCTCCAAAGAGAAGTAACTTTTCAGCGTGTTTCCAGGTGACTGCTTGCCTTGCATTCTTGTTTACGAGCCAGAAATAGATCCCAATGTTTTCAGTTTGGCGACATTTCATAGGGAAAACAATCCTGAAAAAGGCAATGAAATCCTTGTGTGGAAAGCGGAGAAAGGATCGGAAGACCTTGCAGCCCAGGACAACACTTCGGGACGCTGAATGTTTTATCCCACTTCTCGAACAATTAACCTTGAACGCCATACGGATAAATACTACAGAATAGTCAAAAGCCATTGTCCTACAGAGATACGTGAACCAGAATCTGCATTCTACTTTGCTATTAAACACCAGCAAAATCCAGGTGATAATATTTGAACCAAGAAGTATCCCTCTAGGGAAGAACGAAGTCGGGAAGCCGCTATTGAAAGCTGCTCAAAACTAGTCCGTTCGCAAAACTTGCATTTCAAAGCAACTAGATTCAGATGTACTTGTGGTTCTGTAGCTCAGTTAAGTGACTACCAGAACGCGCAAAGTCTTTGTTCATACAATTCAGCATCGATTCAACTTCAGCAAAGAATGTCGTTTGCACTCAATCGCTTGGCAAATGTCGTGGCAACAAGCGAGTTCCCGTAACGTCTTTTGTTCATATTAGTGAAAAAGAACCAAGTCAAAGCGTTGTTACAGGAAGTGAACATTTGGCCAATGCATATTCCAAAGAGATGAGATTTAGAACTGTTCTTTCAAATCATAAATTGTCCAGTAACTAAGAAGTCCTGCAACAGTGAAACCAGCCGCAAGCACCAAGAAAGCCATTTCGTTTGCCGGTCTTAGATCATTTACTGGCTTCAGTGTTCAAATGATGTAAACAACTTGCCAGAGATCCATACAAGGGAAAAAATAAGGAGACCAAATCGATTTGCTGCAATACAGATCTATGTAACCTAAGTAAGGTTTGGTCAACAACACACAAGTCCCCGAGCTTGCACACGGCATTCTTGAGTGACCGGAATCCTTGGATGGATACCCCTATATATATATATAGACTTGGATATATCCACTAGATATCGACAGTGCTAAACACAAGTCAAGTCGTGGAGCTACGTATTATACGTTTAATGGAAATTTAATAAAAATATAAAAAACTGTGGCTCGAGTTTCACGCTGCACGGCGATCCTCAGACTAAAAGTTAAAACTATTTACAGTGATATATATATATATATATATATATATAAGCAAATCGGTTAAGAAATTAATATAGAATATATTACATAAAATATGAACCTGTGGATAAAATTATCTATTTACATAAGAATTTTGTTGCATGCCTACACTTCGTTACTAGTTCGGGTCTTTTGTTCAGTAAAAAGCGTTTATCTGCTTTTAAAATCAGCAGTTTTCCCGTAGTACACCAGTTGCATGATTTACCTCCGCTCGTGTATGGCTTAGCGTGCTTGAGAATTGACCATTCAATGCTATAGGGTTCGTTATTGGCCTTCAACTCCCAAATGTATCTAGACAGTGCGGTGCTATTTGCATGTTTCATGTGATTGAAAGAATGCATGTGGTAATTAAATCTGGTTTTAAATTCACCCTCGGTCATGCCAATGTAGATTTTCTTTGTGTCTTGAGAACATGTTTTCACCGTGGCCTGGTAAACTAAACTCTTTTTCAGACACGATCCTTTTAACGGGTATTCTTCCTTCTTTCTACAATTGCATGACCTTTCTTTCATAGTATTGTTGAGATTTAAAATTTTATAATTATGGCGTTGAATAATTTGGGTCATGTTCGCGGTACATCGGTAGCTGACCTTCATGGTATTCTTATTAAAAAGTTTGTGCAGTGCGTGGGCAACTGGGAAATGCTTGCTGACTAATTCTAAAAATGTCCTGCCGACGTTTGTCATGACGCTCATGGAAAATGGAGTGTTGAACCAAATGATATTGCGCTTTCTTGATCTATTACTGGGTACCGATTTTTGCTACGATCTCTGGATAACGTCTTTAAAACCACTCTTTCTAAGCGCTTCGTTGTAGATTGGGGCAGCTATTTCGAAGCAATCCATGTTGCATGATAGTCTGGAAATTCTGTCGCTAGTGGAAATTGGCACCTGCTTTTTGACGGATGGCGAGTGATTGGAGTCAACGTGGATAAACAGCGGTGCATTATCGGGTTTTCGGTACGGTTGGTGTGTCCCATTGTTTAGATTGAGGGTTATATCAAGGTAATTAACGATCTTTAGGTTGACTTGGATGGTAATTTTTAGACCGAAACCAGCGAAGCATTCCATGAATCGTTTTCTAACTTTGTTATCGGTGCACGGCCCCATGTTTCGAAATGCAGCCAAACCATCATCCCTATACAAGCCAATATTCTTGTTTTTAAAAACGGTTTTCAACTTGTCGAGTAACAAAAGCCCAACTAGTTCACAAACCTCTGCTCCATTGTGGCTTGCACCATGGAGATCTATTCAGAGGAGCGTGACAATGCAGATCTATTCGATGTCACAATGGGAACTAGTAACGAAGTGTAAGGCATGCAGCAAATTCTTATGTAAATAGATAATTTTATCCACAGGTTCATATTTTATGTAATATATTCTATATTAATTTCTTAACCGATTTGCTTACATATATATATCACTGTAAATAGTTTTAACTTTTAGTCTGAGGATCGCCGTGCAGCGTGAAACTCGAGCCACAGTTTTATATATATATATATATATATTTATATATATATATATTTTTATATATATATATATATATGTAAGTAAATTTCATCTTACTAAGTGTAGATGTTTGTAAGCTTGGATATATGTATGATGAAAAGTTTGTTCTCAAGCTTTTATCTCAGAAAACTTCTGAGCTCCCCAACGGGAATCGAACCCGTGTCTCCCGACTGCCGGTACGGTTGTTTTGCCACTACACTATAGGGTCTCAGACGGCAAGCAAACAACCGTACCGGCAATCGGGAGACACGGGTTCGATTCCCGTTGGGGAGCTCAGAAGTTTTCTGAGATAAAAGCTTGAGAACAAACTTTTCATCATATATATATATATATATATATACATAAATACATACATATACCGACACAGACATTGCGAGAAGTTTTGTCCCTAGTAGCAACGCGTATAAAAGGAGTCCACGCAGGTCGAGATTAGTACCCTTGCACCGCGCTTTTATCTGGTGGGCGAGGAGTTTAGGAATCTAGGTGTTTTGTTAAACTCATTGTTTCCGACTTGGTTTGGTGATCATATCTGTTATACTTTTCCCATTTAGTCGTTACTACTTCGACACTTGAGAATGGTATTTTCGGGAATTCTGTCTCTTCGAAACACTTTATAACGTGAGCACAAACAAGTATTTGGTAACATTTCTGATCCATTTATTTCAGTCTGTAAAATAAAATGCATTTGACTCTATTGCACAAGAAATTGATGCATGCAAAACTGGAGAAAATAAAAGCGGATGAAAGTTGATAGGAGGCTCTCACTGTTCAACTCTTATATATGGCCAGATTTGGTCTTTCACTTCCGATTTAGATAATAAGAATTACACTATCATTGGCTCAGGTTTTTTTGTTCTACTGAGGGCGATAGATAACTTATCGACCTACTTCATGCACATTCCGAACAAATTTTCCCATTCCTGTGTGTTTTTCGTGAAAGTTAAAGACTCCTGGCTAAACTTTACCGACAATTATACAAGTAGGTTGTACAACCTGACCTTAGTGTTTAAGCGACATATAAACCTAAAGCACCTTGGTCACGATATGAAACCTTGATGTATGCAGTTGGCATAAAATTCCTTGGCAAAGGACTGACAACGCAACGCTGAGAAATCAAGTGTAGTACCCCCCGAGGATGGCCGTACCACTTGATGGGAAACCCCGTAGTAAATGTAGAAAAACAAATGATCGTTGGTTGCGGAACTAGTGAACTGGCAGTTGGTGGGGCGGTAGAACTGTATTGATGTTTTGTCTTTTTTTTCATGCACTTCATTTTCTTCAAACTAATTGGCTTTCTTTCTTTTTTCTTTCAGCAATTATAAAAATAGTAAGTAAACATGTTTTGATTAGATTTATAGCTGAAAACACATGCATGTTATATATATACACAACACGCATGGGAGACTTTTTAATTGAGGAAGGTGATCGTCCTCGAAACGTCGGTTTGAATAAAGTTAAGAGCTTTTGCATGATGTTATATATATATATATTTCTAAAATTCATTAAAAATTCATGAAGAAAATACAAAAGAAAATCATAACCGTGTCGGATCTTTTTATATGATAAAGACACATGTGACTTTATATGCGAAGAAGAAGTTCATATTTTCGGCTTACGAAAGATAATTTCCAAACTTTCTTCGCGAATTAGCGTATTAGGAGGTTCATTTTGGAAGACATCTAAAAAACTCGCAGTACGTGCTTTATCGGATCTAAAACACTCGGCTATCGCCTCGTGTTTTGAATCCCGATAAAGCACTCGTGTTCGGATTTTAAATATTACATATGTATAAGATTTGAAGTAGGGGCTGGTCCACGAAACATATGTCACAAGTTTAGATAAATAAAGTTTTCTGTTGTTTATATATATATATATATATATATATATTTAAGTGGTTATGGTGAAATGTACAAGTTGTGTTTTACTTTTTTTGGCATTGTCAACTGTGGTAGCTTGGTGTTGATGCATATTTTCGCTGTCAAGGACACTCTCAACCTATTATACTAAGAGTCTCATAAAACATTACGAAGAACATAGTTTGAGAGTAAGCACACAGAATATTTTTCAACACAAAATTACCGCGATCTTTCTGCAACATCAAGAGGCTAGCGTTAACATGTTCTCTTGTCGAAGTATACGGCAGGTAAAAAAAACCCAGCAACTCTGCTGGAAAATCATTTTTATCAATGTTGAACGAATTTTCTTAGCTAGTGCAAAATTCATTTAAGAACATAACACACTTACCCATTATTACATTAAACTATGTGAGCAGATTTATCTATTATCAAAGATCGTGCCCTTCGATGTGTCCTCTAATTCTCTCTACACAAAGGGTTTGTCCCTCTTTACATATCTTGAACGTTATAACTGATTGCGAGTATTCGCTGTTGTAAATCACTAATTTCATTCAGTATTCTTTGGTGAAACACTCTTCTGTCGTCAGCTGAACCATGTTTAATGGTATGGTATTAATTTGGATAAATCTTTATCAGCGGTTTTCAAATTAAATTAACACAATGGGGGATTTGTTAAGAATAAAAAGTTAATCTTTACCAGAGTGGGAAGTTTTTCTGATATATTTTGCAGAGCAAGAACGCGGAAAGTTGAAATAAAATGAAAATAACGAAGTTTTCAATAAAGTTTTTTCGTTGAGGCATTAATTATAATCAACGATATCGCAATAAGCACGCTTATTAATATAATGTAAGACTTCATATAGGCCCTGAACAAGGGTTTTCATTTCTCGCCCTAAATTAAAATTCCTTTTGCGATTTAATTGTTTTGCGGTTCTAATTTGTTCGCAGTTAGAGTCTTGCAAACTTCCCTACTATAGAATAGATAAAATTCTGTAACAATCATTAACATCTTTCAAATTTTCAATCCTTAGGATATAGATAAAATCAATAATAAAATCTTATCGTAATAGTATTTTATTAAGCCTATGGTCTGGAAAATTGAAGATTATAAGAACAAATAAAAATGAGGGTTAGAGACAATTCTTTTGTATCTATTTTGAAGATGTCAACTTAATTTAACTTGGTACATTAACTCTCAAGTGTCCTGGCCGTGAACTGCTCACGTAAAGTACAAAATGTTTGCAACCCAGTCTGAACACTCTGTAGTTTTCGAAATCAGTTAATATATTACTCATAGTGTACCGAATATCTTCTTTTCACTTTATTAGGCGTCATAAAAGGTCAAAAATAAGTGATAAGCTAACTTGGCGTATGCCATGGTTTGATTATTTAGTCACCAATCGTTACCAATTATTAGGTGCGTATCTTTTAAAGGTTTTAAACAGTAAATATTTCGTATTTACAGATCAAAGGTCCTCCTGGTGACAGGGGAGATGCAGGATCGCCGGTATGATACTCAATAAAGTTTTTATGTAATATCTCACACGTTTTGCATAGCTTGGTCTTACCACATGTGCTCATGTTTTGCTGTATAAATCTGAATTGAAGGTGCTGGTCCTGGTTCGCTGCATTATTTAACAATTATTCGCCGAGGGAGAGGTGAATATTTCTAAATGATCCTCGAGATGAAGTCGAGAGGATTATTCAAGTAAATTCACTGAGCCTGAAGCGAATAATGCTTTTAATATACTTACACAGGTAATTATTTGAAAGAAAGTAGTGAACGAACTATTTTAAAGACTGATTGGGATTTTCGATAATCATCATTGTAATTATTCTAATATCTCTTAGTTTAGTTGTTCCAATAAATTAGTTAGCTGGTTTCACAGGAAATCCGCCCTCTATTGCCCCCCGGGTTGATATTCCTAGGAAATTCGTCCTCCTCGAGGGAAAATTTCCCAGGAATATTGCCCTCCAATAGAAATTTTGCTCTCTCCTCTTTTTAAAATCTGTACGACGAGATTTTATAAGCGAAATAATATTCTTAATTTTTTATTTAGTAATACAAGCAAGGAAAATTTCAGAGTGATCGTTAATCTCACAAAATGTATATGTTTTGCTTTCATAATATTTCCTCTCACTTATCAATACAGCAAGGATACCGCATTTATTTTAAGCTCTGTTTTCATCTTTTCCGTCTGCTTCTAATTTTATGCTCCATATCCTCTGAAACGTCTGTATAATTAGCATTTCTATACCTTGTTTTTGGCACAAACCGCATGACATTAGATGAGTCATATCATTTTAATTCTAATTAATAACTATTACGAAAATATCCTTGGAAACGAAAGTTTGCTTGAATTACTTAAAAAAATAAAGATAATTCTAAAACAAAGTTATCCACAACCAGGAAGCGACTTTGAAAAGTATACATCAAAATAGATTCCGACAAATAGTGATATCTTAAAACTCAAGATTTTAATTAACAGCAAGATGAGACTGTTGCGAAATTATAATATTTCGACTTTATTTCAGTGTTATTATCATATAGAATGAATGTATTAACATACATAGGTCTGTACATAGAAGTGACAAGTATGTAGTTAATAGACTTATTCGCGAGTAAAGAATTTTCTGATTGTTAAAGATAAGGTTTTTTATGCAGGAAGATTATTCAGATGAAAATGTAAGTCATTGACTCGGTCATACTGATTATGTAAGTCAGTAGTGAATTTTACGTGTTTACTTTGTGCCAAAAATCTGAAAAGAAACCACCGAAAGTGAGTGGCTTTGCTCTTCATGCACCCCAGCACCAGCCAAAAAGAGTAATCTCGTCTCTATGTAATGACGTATGACCGTCTAATGACCGACGAATGTCAACTCTTTATCCTGATCGAAAGTTCTTTTTTAGACAGAAATTAATCTTTTTCTTGACATGCGTTGTTTTTAAATGGCAATCGCTGGGACAAATTTCCTAGAGGGGGGTGAATATCCTAGGAAATTCGATCTCTGCAGGGCGAGATTTTTAGGAAACTGGCCCTGTACGCTGAAAGGGGTGCGAATTTCCTGGGGGAGTGAATTTCCTGTGACACCGGGTCTGTTGGACCTATTTGCCTGTAATATTCATTTTAAATTATTTTTGTCTTAAAAATCACACTCAATCCTTGTCTGACTTGAACTCTGCCGGTAAACCAGTACCTTATCATGCAAATATGAAATATTTATGGTAACCAGGCTGAAAATTTTCCTGGTGCACAATGCTCAATATTTACCAATCCAAACGGAGGATTAAGATGAAACATTAGAATCGGCAAACTTCCATAACTCCTGACATTTCAGCGTGTATTAGAAAATTATTTAAAGTCTGTATTTATGAGCGTCGGTCAGAACAGACCTTAAGTTCAAACTATCTTAATTTTCCGTTCTATTTCCTTTGTCATTTTACCGCAAAAGTTTACAGGAAATTATATTAATGTTATTACATATATCTGTTAATTAGGGTGAAAAAGGACGGCCTGGGGGTTCTGGAGGAATTGGAACCAGCGGACTATCGGTAATGTCATAATGTATGAGTGATTTAAAGAAGGTTCCATTAGTTATCTAGATCCTGAGAAGTTGTGGTGTATGTTTAATAGATTAAAGTGTAAGTAAGTGGAAAGACTGAATGATAAAACAATACTTTATTGAAGAAACTTTTTTAATATAAATTCTGACCCACATTAAGAATTTATTCGTAAAACACAAAGGAAATTAAACTTAATTAGTGTTTGTAAATATTATACTTAACTGATTAACACTTTCCTTGCCAAATTATTTAGCTTTTTTACTTTACTCTAGCTATCGCCAGGCGATTTTCATCGTCAACCGGAGACATCTTGGCCGGGAAAGGGTTAACAAAGCATTAGCTTATATTTACAGATGCTGTTGCTCGCATCTGCTTTACCACGTAGCCAAAGCAGCTCAATTTACTTCAAAAATTCACTGACTATAGAAGCACCATTTTTATCTCAGAATTGTTATTAGGTTAACATGAAGAGTATATTTCATGAATTGACCTACTCTGCTAAAGTCGACTAGAAAAGTTGACTATAGCGGGATTCAAACTCGCATCTTGTTTCCGGACCGCTGCTCAACATACCAATTCTTTTCATGAAAGTATCCGTTTCTGTAATGTCATTTAAGAAACACTGTGGATTTCTGCGTTTGGATACTGTGACCTAATTATGTTACTAAACTTGAAAACTTTATTAAGTTAATTAGCCACTTTAGAAACTGCAGGGACTGGGTACGGATTCCTATCCCGCACGGGGAGTATGGGGCTGTTTTGGGAGACGCTTTTACTGACCCAGTTATGAACAATTGATACAGAGATATACGACGATGGTTTTGAAATGGAACTGTTGTGTTCCTCTCTGCATGAACAAGTGGAGAAACTCACCAAATCTTAAGATGTATCCTTTACCAAGCGATGAAACAGTTTGGAAGGAATATGCTGGACTATTCCGAAACGAGAACGTCTGTGATTCTTCTAGTACAAGAATTTGTGGCGAGCACTTCACTGGTGGAGAAAGAGTAACCAGAAATCAACTGCTATCGATATTTCCGTGGACAAAAGAAGTCAACCCTCGCAGAGAAAGTCTGCTACATCTGCTACATCATCTGTCTGCTACATCAAAGAAAAGGAGAGCCGACGGAGAAGTAAATGCCTCTATAACCAGGACAAAGCAAGGACAAGCTGAAGGGCTCTCAGAGACAGCAGAAACTACTGATGTGTTAACAATTGATCCCCCAGTTCCCACGAAACAAAACGAAACCCTGACTGAGAGTGCAGAATATTCGACTGAAAAGGAAACTCTCCGCCTTGAATTAGAAAAGCTAAAAGCAGAGGTAAAGATATTAAAATATGAGCAAGAACATGATCCTGTATTTGACATTGATGACTATAAGACGATTGATAGAGATACTTCACTTTATACTGGATTTGCAAACTATGAGACAATGGTATTGTTTCATACGGCGGTCACCGCCGCCAAGGCTGTCGAAACGTCAGTCACTTCCACCAACAGTCTTTTTCAAGACTACACTAACCTGGACGATCAATTTCCACAAACATGTCACGATTCTCCCAGGTTCAAACCATTTACTTTATTACGGTATTGTTTTAATATGCTGAAACCTAAACTTTGCAACATAAGTTATGAAAGTTATGCAAGAAGTCAATTTGATCATGAAAGATCAGGCAGGCTTAGGAAACTATCACAATGGCAAGAATACACCATGGTTCTTATGCGTATACGCTCGGGCTTATTTGCAAGGGATCTGACACATCGATTTCGTGTATCTGAGGACATTGTTTCAGTGATATTCCGTGCCTGGATAAAGTTCATGAGAGCAGAGCTAGAGCTAGTTTGTATTTTGTGGCCAGCAAAAAAGCAGATCAAATACCATATGCCAGCTGTATTCAAGGAATTTTATCCTGACTTGGTGTCAATCATTGACTGCACAGAAATATTTATGGAGTGCCTTTCTGGTTTAGATAATCAGTCTACATGTTATTCTCACTAGAAATTCCATAACACAATGAAAGGCTTTGTGGAAATTACACCAAATGGGGTAATATTGTTTATAAGTGACTTATATAGTGGTTCCATAAGTGATCCAGAAATTGTCAGGAAGTAAGGTTACCTTGAACATTTGAACAAGGGTGATTTTGTCATGGCTGATAAAGACTTTACCATTCAAGATGACTTAGCTTCTGTTGGTGCTCGTCTAGTTATTCCCAACGTTCTTAGAACAAGGAATCACTTCTCAAAGTCAGAAAATCAACACAATTAAAAAAATGCAAGTCTGAGAATCCATGTAGAATGTTGTATGGAGAGGTTGAAAAATTGGCCTTTTTTGGTCAACCATTCCCTATAATGTTGCACCTAATGTATGGATAGGAAGAAACAAACTCCGAAGAATAATGCCATCTTGATAACTCAAGATATGAGTTAAAATCAAGAGAATTACAATGAAACTGTGATATTTCGTCTTTACTTCAAAGACATCATCAGACTAATTACAAGAAGATTGCCTGGATCTATATACATATACACAAGGGTAGCGATGACATCATCGCTGAGGAAGAGAACTTATCGGATATATATTTACAGGATGGACGCTAATTAATCATTAACATGTCATCGCTGAACTGACAGACCGTGAAGAAATATGTGAAAACAATTAGGTAATAAGAGAGAGTTCTTTAGTGGCCTTAAGACCAGAATTCAATTCTGGTTTATTAAATTTGATGTTAAGAGCTTCAATTATTAAAAGCTTATTTGTGGTTATCGAATTGCTAGAATAAAGAATTTTGTTGTTATTAAAGATAAGATTTTTAATTGAAGAAGATCAGTTGGAAGAAAAGGAAAGGTCGTTAAGTCGGTCGTATTGTGTGTGTAATTTAGCGAGGAATTGTGCGTGTTCGCAGTGTAGGAGGTGTTCGGCGACAGCACTGTGGTTATGTTGCGTAGCGTGTTCGAAGAGGCGTTTTTCGAGGCAGCGGCCGGTTTTTCCTATGTAAGTTTTATTACAACCGGGACAAGTAATTTGATAAACAACATTATTGCGAGATAACTCAGGAATTTTATCTTTAATTGAAGTAAAATACGAGACCTTTTTTGTGTTGTAAATAATGACAAATTTTACCGGGTTTGTGAGTTGACAGCGGATTTTAGAAATGCAAGACTTGACGAAATTTTCACTTTGTTTACCGAGATAAGCAATGCGGATCCATATTTTTGGTAAATTATCGTTAATGGATGAGTTTTGGGGAGGAATTGAGGAAGGTGTGTTGTATTTACGTTTTAGTTTGCCAATTAAAAAGTTTCTTATTCGCTTCGGGTAGCCATTCCTGGACATGAAAGATTTTATTGTGATGATTTGATTACCAAAAAGTTTTTTAGAGCTGCAGATTTTGGACGCACGGTGGAAGAGAGATTTTATCCAGGCTGTTTTCCGCGGGAGAGGTTCAAAACTAGAGAAGTGGATATATTGGCCAGTATGTGTATCTTTACGGTATACGTCCGTACCATCTTGTGAGATTTTAATGTCTAAGAATGTTTTGTCAAATGTGATTACATCCACATGTACCCACACACCATTAGAAATGATAAAATGATCATAAGAAGTGTTTGTGCAGTACATTTGCTGCTGCATCTGAACAAAATTTGTGCTTGGAATTTATTACCAGCTCACCTTCTACCTACTTATATATATTTAATCTGCATAAAGTATCTTGATATGATTCTGTCTTTTTTGACAGAACTTTTTTCCCTTCAATTAGTCGATTTCCATTATGAATGAGATCATCTGGTGACACTCCTAAAAATGGATGAAAGGCTGAGGTGACAAATCCAAACTTAGACACTTTATTTCCACTTAGATATTCATATTTCTCTATGATTCTGCTTTCCCACTGCACACCTTCCTTCATGGCATTGGTTGTATACATTGTCATTGTACTGCAATATTGTTGCAACTGCTTTTGTAGGACTTGTATTATCTTTCAACAAACATCTTTCGGCTTTAGATGCAGTTATTACTAGCATTTACGTTAGCCTTCAAAAGCAAGAAAATACCAGTACATACAAGGAGATAACTACAATTCAATTGGCTGCTTTTATCGTCGAACACAATCTACCTCTTAGTCTCAGTCCGTTTCTTCTTGACTTCCTGAAACCAAGAGCATCAAAGAGTAATCAGGAAGCAAAATACCTTCAAGAAATGAAGATAGGAGCCACCAAAAGTACGAACATGATTCGCCAAGGCGTCGGACTGTATTATGTGAAAGAGTTGGTCGAGATCTTACGCCACAAACGATTTAGCATCATACCAGATGAGGCTACAGATGTGTCAACCGAGAAACAATTGGGAATCTGTGTTATGTATGTTGACGACGACTTAAAACCAGTAACTAGGTTTTTGGATATAGTCGAAGTCAGCGACACTGGAGCTAAGAGGCTTTATCAATCGATAAAGGGCGTTTTCCAAGAGAAATCAATACCTCTCTCCAACATCATTGGTTACTCTTCAGATACCTGCAATGTTACGTTTGGTGAAAATTTAAGTGTTTCCACCCTTCTGAAGAAAGATTTGCCACATGTTGCTGCCATCAAATGCAGCTGCCATATCATTCATCTCTGTGCATCTAATTCTTGCTTAAAGTTGTCTACAACACTGGAAGATTTGTGTAGAAACATCTACTCCCACTTTAGCCGGTCAACGCTAAGGCAGAAGGATTTTATACAATTTCAAGAGTTTGTGGAAGTGCAACCTCACGAGTTGTTGAAGCTATCCCAAACAAGATGGCTATCGTTGGAGAGCTGCGTCACCAGAATTTTAGAGCAATGGGAAGCTCTTCGTCTGTATTTCACCGCATTTGTGGCAGAAGGGAAAGATCCTTCTTACACAACAGAGAGCATTTTGAAAGGTTTGAGCAACAAATACATTCTCGCTCTTTTGGAGTTCTTGAGTGCACAGCTGCGTCGACTCAACGAGTTTAACACCATGTTTCAAACAACAAAACCCATGCTGCAACATCTCAGAGAAGAAGTTACGAGGCTACTACGAGATATTCTGGGCGATTTCATTAATATGGATGTGATCAGGAAAGAAGATCCCTTCACCATCGACGAACATTGTTTGGACATCAGAGTGCCTTTAGAAAAGGTGTATATGGGAATATTGGCTGTCCAAATTTAGAGTTCCTGATCGAACTGGTGAAGCAAATAAGATCACGTTTCGACATGAAGAATCCAATATTTAGATTGGTAGAGTTCCTCATTCCAAGCAATGCCGTCAAATGTTCGCCTCTCTCACTGCACGAACTTTTCTCGACGTTGCCGTATTTGGCCGACTTGGCAGACGTAGTTAGCGCTGATCTGGAATGGAGAAGGCAGTCTTTGCAAGAGTCCACAAAGTTGACGCCTAATGAATCATCAATTGTTTTCTGGCAGAAAAGGCTGAACGCAAAGACCATCAACGGATCCTTCAAGTATCCGAATCTTCGAAAAGTTGTCGCTTGCATGATGTCTTTGCCATTTTCGAATGCCTCCGTCGAGAGAGTTTTCATTCTTCTCAAGCGGATAAAAACCGACTCGAGAAATGCATTGAAAAGGGAGACCCTTATTGGGCTAATACACGCTCATGAGGGCATGAAGGCACATGATATCCATGCACACCAAACAGAGATGAACACAGATTTTATTCGTATGGTAAAAGTTGTTAAGAGTGAAACTACCGACAGTCAGGCGCATGAACTTATTACAAAGGAACTTTCAACCAATGATTAATTGGTAACGATGTGATTGGTGTATAAACGAATTAAAAGAAAACTTTTATTAGAATAAATATTTATAATAAGGAACAGGACAAGAATATTGAACTTATCAATGTGCCTATCGTATTTATGTTACTATGCAAAAATTCCTTAAAAATTCCTTAAAAATCTTATTTCCACGAAAACCTCCTTAAAAAATTCAAAATTTCCACAGTTTAAGGAAATTTCCTTAAATCTGAGAACGCTGCTCTAAACAAAGCGAAAGCGTCCAGCGTTGCCAGACACTAGTGGTCAGCAGAGGCCACATCATTGATTCTTGGAGGCCAAATTCTACCGACATGTAGCCAATTTAAATTTGAAAGGAGCCAAAAATTGGCCAAATGAAGAAAAGACTTCCTAAATGTAATCTCTTATTAAAGAAACTAGTAAGAAGATCTGCTGTTCCATAATGATGAGCTTTTATTTTAATTTCACTGTTTGCTTATTTATTCATAGTTTGTATCATTGTATTGACATACTGCAAATGCATTTCACAACTTCTTAACGTTTTAATAGGTTAGTGGGTAACAGAAATGTTAACTTTCATTAAATATGAACAAATTCACAGATGCATGCAATTTAACATGTAGTTATACATTTTGTTTGTTATGTCACCATTTCATTATCACATTATGACATTTATATAAAATCAGAAATATTAATAACTTCATCAGTTTCAGCTGTTTTTTCCTTCCTTTCATATAAGTTGCTGGAGTTAAACAGTTCCAACATCTCCTCAGCTCCACAGAAATTTTTGCAACACATCCCTATAAACTTGAGTGTTGTACGAATTCTTATAATTGCATCTAGCATCTCACTCTCCATTCTACTCCTCAGCTTGGTCTTTACACTAGTGACTTGTGAGAAGATGCGTTCGCATACTGCATTGCTAACAGGTGTAGAAAGGCATGTGAAAGCATACGTCGCCCGTTGCAGGAAGGGGTTGTCATTGCTCAATGAATAATTGGCTATTTCAACCCAAAAAGCAACAGAATCCACAGGAATATCCTCATGAAAAGCACTTTCTGATGCCCAGTAAACATGGATGATCATCCTATATTGTTGCTCAATGGCTGAGATTTCTGTCATCAGATGTTGCATAGGAAGTCTGGCAAAAGGAACTCGATCAGTTTGAGACAACACCTTCGGCTCAAATTACTTAGTTCATTAAAAATCTTCTTGGGAGGAAGTCTGTATTCTACTTTAGCTGAAACCTCAAGAAGGAAACTCTGACATCTACTGTACATTTTATTAACTTTTACCTTAGCCATCTCCTTATTTTCAGTGCATGACACTAAACTACTTGATTCTTGAAAAAACGTTACACCAAAATCAATTTCTGGATATTGGCAATAACTCTCCATTTGCAGCATATAGTCTGCTGCGAAATAAACTGTGGTATAGAACAACTCTTTCATACATTCGTCAGGATCAGCATTTGTTGCCTGGAAAAAGGCATTCACTTATTCAAACTCAGTCACTATTGGTGAAAGAAAATGGAAATATAGAAAGTTAATGTCATCTTTTAACATATTCAAAATCATTCTAACTTTGTACCGAGCATCTGAGTGACAAGAGGGTTCTCCAACAGTAAAGTAATTATTCAATTCTTCCCAGTTTATCAAAATGTTGTGGAGGACCTTTCCACTGACCAACCATCTTGTTGCTGACAATTTCTGGAAAGGTAGGGGTTTCTCCTGCTCTTCCTCATTAGGATCCATTACTTTGATGAGATCTTCGAAAGCTTCTCTTCGTATGATGCTTTTTGAGAACCATTTGGGAATTTCCTTTAACATGAAGCCAAGATTGGAGGGCACCTTCTCAAATGCATGTTGGACACAAAGGGCAAAGAAATGGCATATGCACTTTATCATTATGTAACGTGATGAAGCATCTCTCGTCCTCGACCACAATGAGTTCCATTCTCCTACCATTGCAGGTGCCCCATTGCTGGCAAATCTTATGCAATCTTTGAAATGAAGACCTGCTGTGGCAAGGCTTGCTTTTAAGGCGTCAAATAGCATTTCACCAGTGCCTTAAACTACTTTAACCAATCCAAGAAATGCGGTCCTAACAGTCTTTTGTCGGATGCAAACACACAGATTATTTTTGGTGGCAATATCAGTTGAGTCAGGTACAAATGGAACAAAACGTTTTCCAGCAACATTATTTCTCAATTCCGACTTTAATGCTGGTGAAACAACTTTGGTAATAAGGTTGCTGCACTTTGTTTGGTGAAGCTGTATAGAGCCAATGGTACTTCCTGCCCCATGCTTGGAAGCAATTTTTCCTAGATGATAGACAGAAGCGATGGAACCGTGGCATGCAATGCCAACAGCAAATTGAATTTCTGGCTGCTTTACAAGGTTTGTTTTACTTGCATGACATGGACTTTTCTCTACAACTATAGGCTTTATACTTTTCCTTTTCTCGACCCTGTTATTATGCTCCACAGCAGGCCCATCCTGAGTTGTGGGTGTGGCCCAGGGCAAAATAGAAATTTGAGAGCCCTCTTCACAAAAATTATTTTGGTCGATATTGCGCTTGACAATAGCACTTTCATTCGGTTCTTTACCGGAGAGCTTGAAGATAACTATTCGGGTGAAGACATGCGTGTCCTGCCCTGGTTCAGTGTTCAATGAATAAATAAACGGCGTGGATTTGATAAAAGTAGGGAATCTTATTCGTTTATTTGATTTTCATTTGAAACATAAAGGAAATAAATTTATCAGTACGCTGAGGGAGCCAAAAGGAGCCTCTCTTGAGCTGGTGCCCGGGGCCCCTCTTGAGGTCGGGCCTCGGGGCAAACTGCCCCAGTTGCCCCCCTCTGGGTGGGCCTGCTCCACAGATTTTTCATGTTTTGAAATGGACCAAACTTTTGGTCCATTATAGATTTGAGCAAGGCTTACAGTATGCATTTCTTTTGCCATCTGGTGATACCGTGACCCACACATATTGCACTTCCCACTCCTTTTATTTCCTACCAGTATCATACCTACCCTTTCACTTAGATGCCATCACCAGTGGAATTTTGCATCTTTCCTCAGGTACAGATACAGCACCAAGGTGAAGAATAGTGAAAATTCTAATGCAAAGAAGATACAAACTGTAGACGATTCCAGTGATGATTGGTGACGTGCAGCCTTGCTGGGTGACCAGGCTCACTTGACGCCGTCAAGAATTAGTCCTAACAATCTTTGGCAATCCTTGACAATTCCCACATATCCTTCCTAGTTCCGCTCCTTTGTGACAATTTCGTGAAATCGAAAATCGACTGAATACTAAAACGAAGCTTTTTGTGTTAGGAGGCTGGAGACCAGAGCTGAATTCTTGTAGCCAAAACCAAACAAGTCAAGCCAGATTTCTGATATCTGGCCTCCCAGAAGGCCAAATGACAGCCCTGACAGCGTCGTCAACAACAACTTCATACTCCCGTGCGGGTTACGAATCCGTGCCCAGTCCCTGCAGCTTCTTAAGTGGCTAATTAAGCTGGGGAGAAATTTTCTGGGTGGAAATCTCAGACGCAAAATGAAGATGAGAGCCCAGCTTAAAATTCGAAGATGTAATGTCATCACACTCAGGAACTCATAGTCAAGAGATAGAGATACACGAATAAAGTTAGTGGACTTTATCCATGCGTTTCTATCTCTTGATTCCTGCGTGTGATGACAATGAAGTTACATCTTCGAGTTTTGAGCTGGGCTTTCATCTTCATTTTGCGTCTTAATTAACATTCATTTTATGATGTGAGCAGTTCTTTCAAAAATTACCAACTACCAATTACAGACAAGTTTAAGGAGATCGGCTCCTCACGATCGAACCAATAGTTATTTCTTTTATAAATGATTAGACTGGACGTCGAACACAAACTTTATTGACCTTTTGGCGGGAAATTTTCCGTGTTTGGATACTTTGATCAAAGCATGAGTATCAACCAATCAGAGCTCCTGTTCGACATGTTATAAACAGAACATATTAATAAAAAGTCAATGTCTGTATATGTTTTCAAGAACTGACTTTTTATTAATAAGATATATGTCATGTATAGAGACACTAATCATACATAAATTTCTTTTAAATAATGCTCATAGATTGTTGAGATATACAAATAGTTAAGGATCCATAAGAACACATCTCAGTGCTTCTACTTAACCGTATGCGTGTGCGTGTACACGTTGATGTGTATTAGCGTGCGACTACTTGCTCAAGTATGGAGAAGCTTTGCATTATATTTGCATAAACTAGTACGGTATAGTTCTTTTTGACGTCTTCAATGGAAGTCCTTGCACTACGTTCTTGTTAAGTACGCTATTGTTGTACTGATTTTGTTTCAGGGCCCAAACGGACAAAAAGGATATGCCGGAGCAGATGGTAATGCTGGATCTTCTGGTGAAGGTGGTCGTCCAGGAGCACCTGGAGGATTGGTATGATACAATTTCTAAGTTATTTATTACTTGGGTAGATGTTTTGATTTGGGAACAAGCAGGCTAAGCCAAAGAGTATGTTATAGAATATTGACCTTATCTTTTGGTGGGGTTGCACAGAGTTTTTTCTCGATTGTTTATACGTTCATGATTTTACCTCGTTATGTTGTCATCTGCTTGAAGATATACTGATTTGGTCGATAGTTGATTGACAAAATGATTGGGCAAGGATACCATTTCCATGACCTGAAAGTCCATTAGGAAGGATGAAAGGTCGTCTGCTTTGTTATTAAGTTAACAATCTGTCCACAAATTGCCGTCGATCTTGTTCTTGTTGGGACAGCTATGTCGCTACTACTGTGTTGTTATTGCTATTGCTGTTGCTTTAGTCGTCGTTATTGTTGTTATTTTTGTTGATGATGCTTTGCTGGTTTGATTTTGCTAAGGCTGTTGCTGTTGTTGTTCTTGTTGTTTGAGTTTTTGGTTTGTTGGTCTTGTTGTTGTGGGTGTGGTGTTGGTTTAAGGCATGATTCCTTTTTCGTGTTTTTAGTAATCTTTTGTTTTCTGCTAGATTCTTTCATTTGCTGCTGGCTATCTTGATCGCGGAAGAGAACCAGGTGGTTCACAAAAAGGACCAACTGAACGAGTCTTAGTCAAATTTGGTGTAAGTAAATAAAAACTTTTAACATATTTGGAGATAGGAATGAACCATAATGTAAATAAACTTCATCTAAGGTTTTATTGCATCATTGCAGTAGGTAAAAATATTTTGATGAGAGAGTAGAAATCTGTGTTTCTGTCAAATGGACGTGTCAATATGGGCATGTATGTACGGTAACTTTACCCCGAATATCATACCCTGTATATACTGACTTCTGTGTTGGTCGCTTGTCTTTTTTTACTTTAAGAATTCAAAACAGCAACTATAATTTTTTTATACTTCAGCTCTTGAAATAACTGTCTAGAACTTTTTCGATTATCTGTTTTTGTTCTCATTCAATGATTGGAAATATTTTTCAGAGTCAAAATTTTTAGGCAAGTAATCCAGGGGGAAGGCGGTTGCTCCCCCAACCTGTCTAAGCTGGGCTACTGCGTAAAGATAGGTTTTTGTCTACTTCTAACAAAAATACTTTAGCCTTTCTTGTTTTAGTTATCCATTATTTCAATTCGTGTGATTAAAAAAAAGAGAAGTGTTGGAAGTTGAATTGTTACGGTTGAATTACAAGCTGCACAATTCACAAAGCATGTTGAGAGAATGGATTTATTTATTTAATTAATTTACCCATGAGAGATCAGTAACGGGCTCTTTCCAGTTAATGTCAATTTGAGTTCTTAACATTTATGAGTTTTCTCTTTAGTGCTAGTCCAGATTTGTTCCTGATAATTTCTCAAATTTATCAGTAGCTCATATGATGAAAGTAAAGAAATTAGGTACTGAGACCAAGGTTTGGATCTGCTGTCCAAATTGGGATACGATTACTGTAACTTTCAACCTGGTTTTCTCTTAAGACAAGAATAAGTCTGAAATTCAAGATGAAACATTCGAAAAATTGGTAATGCCCACGCTCTAATGTTTATAGCATGAGCACTAATACACTTTTCCTCTTCTTTAATCTATTCCTTTTAGATAGTGTTTTCAGATTTTAGACTTTAGTGAGTATCTTTATCTACGTTTCTACAGGAAGCAAACGTTGGACCTCGTGGACCAAGAGGACCGACCGGCGCGCGGGTATGTTTCAAAAGTTTTCGGATAGTCAGTCTATTTTTAAGTGATTAACGCTGAATTGTTTATGATTTGATCAGGGACCGAGAGGCAATGATGGTCAAAAAGGCTCTGAAGGAGCTAGTGCAGCGCCGGTAAGCTTAATGTTCACAGTTAATACTTAGGTGGTAATGAGAAGTATTATTTCTAAAATATGAGTAACAATCTCTCGATTGAAGTCTCCAAAGGTTGTTTAATTTATAACATGGTCTATTTACCTGCGCGTATAAATATTAGTCAGTTGGTTAATCAACCAATGATTGGATGAATGCAAGCACGCACGCACGAACGAAATAGCTAGCAAACAAACAAACGAATGAGTGAATGATCGCTATTTGAACTGACGCTGCTGATGATCCCACAGTCTCTGCATTTGGAATTGCTTGTCCTGCTTGTAGATGAAATAACGCATCCTTTAGCTACTTGTGGGCTGATCTATTCGTGCAGACAGTGCAATTAATCCCTGTTACGTTCAATTTTGATTCAACTTTGACATTGAACTATTTTGTAAGCAACATGTTTGCGATCCCATTTTCAATGAGTTTATGAATTTGTCCGGAATATCCAATCCATATACTTTAATATTAGTTCACGTAACGCAATACAGTTTACAAACTCTGAGGAGAAATGTAAAGAAACTCTGCTTGCCTTTTTTAAGACAGTGCACTTGATATTATCGAGCGGTTTATGTTATCAAACGATTTATTAAACGATATTTAAATGATTAAGTGATGTTGTTAAACGATGGGTTTTGCTTGTTAGATCAGAATAGAAGAGCTTGGGAATGTACTTTCATAAAATATGTTGAACGATTTCCTTAACTTTTTTGACGTTATAGGGTCCACCTGGTACAATGGGTAGACCTGGATTGCCCGGCGATGATGGACGGGAGGTAAGACCTGTTTCCAAACATCAAACTAAACATGTGCTGAACCTGATTTTTGGCATTAACTCTTACCTTGTCAAATCAGACCTTTATGGTTTTACTCTGGCTACCGCCCAACGATTTTGCTCTTCAAGCGAAGGCGTCTTGACGGGAATGAATGAAGCGAGTAATATGTTAATAGTTTGATAGTTTAGATAAAGGAATTCGCAATTCCAAAGACTTGCCGATTCTTAAAAAACATTTTAATGATATTGATTTGTATGTATTCTGAATATGCGTTCATGAAAAACACTTCGGTGATGGAGTTTGCTGATTAAACACCATATTAATAATAATAATAAAAAAAGTTAGACATTGAAACCATTTCGACGTTTTGAAAACGTTTGACTACGTTATGTAGTTACACTGCCTTGCCGAATATAGAATGACAAGGTTTCAAAAGTGGAATTTAACGTGAATTCATTCTAACCATGATATAGAAAAACGTCGACGAACTCGAAGTTTGAGATTGCGAAATTTTCAAATGCCAAGTCACATGTGAAAAGCATATGGAATTGGAAAATTTTCGCACATGAAATTTTTATTCGAGAAATGAGATTGGAATGAGTTCTTAATTTAAGTTTTTGACTTACATGGCTCAAATGGCACGGCTCAAAATTTTTCTCGTGCATCTTTTCTATGCGAAATTTGTATTTAAGGTATAAAATTAAGGATTCTTATGTCAAGATTAATTGGAACGCATTTACATATGAAATTCGTGATTTACATGTGAAATAGTATGTAAATAGTTTGTTAGGGTGTTGCTTGACATGTAGCCTCTCGTTTCTGACCATCGTTCGTCGAAACGGACTTAAGGAGAGATGATTACCGTTTGTTTTTTTGTTGTTGTTGAAATGCTCAAGTGTTGACGCAGAGTTCGCAATTTAGCTGCATTGATCCAATGTATTATCCTAGAGGGAAAAGAAAGAAAAAGAAAATGAAGGAGACAAGGGATTTTGCGAAGAGATCTGGATCCGGTTATTTTATCTGCTGCCACTGAATGAAAAGCTTAAGTTATTAGTGGAGCAGAAGCGAGTTAAACTCCTATTTTGAATTGTGTAAGTGGGGATTGTAAACTTTAGTCTTCTGTTGTACTCCGTCAACACGTGCGTTCAAGCTCCCTCTAAATCGTCGCAGTCCCTCGTCTGCTGGTGACATCCCCTGTTTTATCCGACATAATTAGTTTTCTCTGTGGTATGTTTGACCTTTGAGACAAGCCTAACAAGTATATCCATAGTAATGATTAATGCATGACGGCAGCATAAGGCTCGAAGAGTCACAATGTCTCACGTAATTCCCTTTCATCTTCCCGAATATCGTATTCCTTGATTTCTGTTTCTATTCTGTCATCTGTTACAGCTTAACTTTGGGCAAAATCTTCGGTGGCTGTCTAGACTTTGGTATAACGTTATGATCGAAATTTAATTGTAATGATTTAAATCGACAAATTAAAAGGACACCGTACAGAATGAGAGGGAAAAATTATATTTGCGGAATATTTATACAGAATAATTATTTCCTACAGTTTTTGTAAATATAATCGTCCATGTTTGAAAAAGCCATATGTGAAAATTTGCCCTTTTCAGTACTTCAGCACTTCTGCTACAACAAATTTTTTTTATGATGTATGATGGCTAAATGTCGAGTAACAGTCCTTTCCCCTCATTTTTTCAAGAACACTGAGGTTTTACTGGTCCTTGGTATTATTAGAACTTTTTTAAGATTTGAGTCTTGTATCTCAAGCTTTTCTTGTATTAGTAGATAATTCATTTTCTCCAAATTTCATCTCTTGTTTTCTTATATAGTGTTTTCAATTAAAACATGTTGCTTTCATTTAAAAACAAAAGAGAGAGAGAAAGTAGCGTACAATCCACAGGAGGGATCTAATACATTCAAATTAAACATGAAATTAGAGATTGAAAGAGAGTCAAGACGTACCAGACAACCTTTATCTTTTTCCTATTTGTCAACAGCATCTTGTAAAATTCTTAATCTTCTTGATCATTGCTTGAGTAGGAGAGCAGTCTGAACACCTGTTTTTTTTATTCCAGGATAGGTTTAAGGCTTACGACAGGTCGGGATCGCAAATTGTTATATTTGTGTTTTTGCTTTAACTAGCCGAAAAGTGTCGAAAAACATGTTTAAAACCTTTCCCTCTAATGAAAATTCCATATGTTAGATTTCACATGTGAAACAGAAACATATCAAACTTTCACATGTGGACAGTTATGCACTACATATAAATGACATTATAAAAACATGTGTAAAACATGTAAAATTAAATTACATGTGAAACTTGCGCACGTGAAAAACTTAAACATGCTAAAAACCACTTGTGAAGAATTACCATAAGTCTAATTAAAACATATTTAACCTTTTCTCGTGTGATACAAGATATTACTCATGTGACATCATGTGGATTTTCGTGAGGGCACATCCAGAACAATTGAAATTTGCAAATGACAATTGAACTCTATGAACGTTTCGTTGATTTTACTTTATTGAATTCTTAGGGGTCAGCTGGAAGAGCGGGGAATCCTGGTCGGCCTGGAGCGCCAGGAGATGAAGTAAGTTGACAGATTTTTAGTCTGCTTCTTGGAGATTTAAGATGTCCTCTAAGTTTTCTTGACAGTGTTTCCATAAGCTGCTCAATGTAGCCAAGCAATTTCTGTTTAATAGGCTCATGAGAAGAATGTACCCAGATGTATTTTGCCTTTCTTCTTGTTATATTAGTTCTCAATCTTGTACTTTTCTGTACATTCCGAGACAATATTGTCAAAAGTTGCAAAGTAACTCATACAGCCGCCTAGAATCATTTTCTCTTTAGTGGGATCAGAACAGTTAAATTTATTACTTACAACAGCGTGCTCTGAATGGCATACTATCCAATCACGAATCCCTAAGGCTAACAGACTTATCAACGAATTTGCAGAGCTTCACTTGCCATTTTTGGATCTTGCTGTTCATCGTTTGCTGATTGCTTTCCGTTTTCGTTCATCTTATTGTTCACGCCTTTGCTGTCTTTCTTACTTTCGTTTTTGTATTCGTTTTCAATTTCATTTATATTGTCGTTCTTTCAATTTTCGTTTTCGTTGCTCGCGTATATTCGAATTATAAAAAGTAACTATGTATTTATCCATTTAGATTAGCATTATTTGCCTCAATTAAACTTACGTACGTTTTCTGATGGGACAGCAATAAATAGTGCCTCCCCCCTCAAAATGACAACCAAACGCGCTTTACAACAACTAATGCAGGTAAAAGACAAGATTTTCGGCTGACAGCTTAATTCATTTTATATCAACTCTGACTACTGAATTAGTCCTCTATCGTTCCGTATTCTCTCATTTGTTCTTTAGTTCCGGCTGTCCTATTTACTGGACACAGACCGCTATAGAGTTAAAACGTTCCCGTTCTATTCTATTACGATTTTCATAGGGTGAACCAGGAGACCGAGGTCGTCGGGGGACGCTTGGTATGCCAGGACATAGGGTATGTCTTGGAATTATTTTAAATTTTCGGTTTTAATTAGCATCTACTAGTGCTTCATCAAGTACATTTGCTTCTACATGTACATAAGTATGTATATGTACACTCACTCGTGGATTTACATGTACATGCCCTTGTGTCTATGTATCTGCATATGCCCGTGTTTTTGTACGTACATGTGTACATGCATGAAAATGTGTATGTGCATGGGCATTTACATACTTGCGTATGTATCGTGAATATGCAAATACAGGTGTACGTGCTTGTGTACGTGCTTGTGTACGTGTATGTGCACGTGTATGTGTACGTGTATGTGCATGTGTATGTGTATGTGTATGTGTATGTGTAGGTGTATGTGTATGTGTATTTATAAGTTTCTTATAGTTACATATCCGCTTGTAATGCACATGTGGTACTTTTATTCAATTGGCAGGGATGGAATGGTATTCGTGGGAGGATGGGAGTTCAGGGTAGAAAAGGAAATAAGGTAAATACCTTATGTTAAAATGCATTAGTGTTTCTAGCATGAAATTAGTTTCGAATAATTGTTTACGTTGAAAAATGTAAGAGCTATGTCCAGGTTTAAATATATTTAATCAATTGGTCAGTCAGTTTGTCAGTCAGTCAATCAATCAATCAGTCAATCAATCAATCAATCAATCAATCAATCAATCCATCAACCAAGCAACCTACCAACCAACCAACCAACCAACTAAGCGACTAACAAACTAACCAACCAACCAACGAACCAACCAATTTATCTGCCTATCATCTGTCTGTCTGTCTGTCTATTAATATATCGATAGCGTTCTCTGACCAAAGATTCATTGTAACGTGCTTTCAGCCGTCAGTGTTTACATCTATCAACAGATTGTAGATGACCTGTAAAAACTCTGTATATGTACACGAAGAGATATTGTGTTACAAAAGCAAGTTATCAATAGATTTGATTCTAAGCGGATGAGAGTAATGGAGTGAATGAATTAGAATTTGGTGGGGTGTTATTGCTTCTTCAAAAGAATGGGTAGCCGGCGTCAAAGGCCGACTTTCACATGGAAGAAAGAGGGTCTGCGTAATAACGAACAAATCCTTGTTCTGCGCCTTGCATGGTTGCACGATTTTATATAAAAGATTCTTATCGCCTTACGCTTTGTTACATTCTAACGAGACTCGTGATTGGCTCACTTATTTCCGCCAGTCCTCCCCTTTTTCGGTTTTAATGTTTTGATTTTGCTCGTTAATTTGACTGATCAATCTTGCAGGCCGTCGTGATTATAGTTTACTCGGGAATGTACCAGAATGCAATCTTTGCATCAAGAAAATTGACAAACCTTTCAAAAGATTCCGCGTGGAAGGCAAAGGGTAATTCAACATTTTATAATAAATACAGAACCTGCCGTTTGACGTACCAAGAAGCAGAACATAAAATGATACAACCATGCAACCCAGAACACGGATTTGTTCGTTATTGCGCAGACTCACGTGAAAGTCGTGAAAGTCGGGTTGTGACGCAGGCTAAGGAATTGGATGCGATTGTTAGGATTAAGAACGCATAGAATTGAATAAATTGAAATTCGGCAGTGGGTCATTGTTTCTTCAAAAGTAGAGCATATTGCCGTGGAAGAGGTGTCCAACTGTTGTCTGCTATTTTTATCAGTTCGGTGTGTCATGATTCTAATGGTTTTCTTATTGTCAACGGAAGAACGCTAATTTATTTCGTAAAATTTAGTATACTACCTGTACCTGTAAACATTAAAAAGATGGCCACTCGCTAAACTAGCAGAACCTCCTGCCTTCTCGATTTTTAGTGTCTTTACGAACTCGCATACCATTTATATGCAATAATATGTATATGAATTGTGTTGTTAAAATACGTTCCTTTAAGTATTGACAATAACACAAACGTATCTTTCAAGGGTGCAGCAGGTTCAACAGGCAGAAGAGGTGAAAAGGGTGCGAAAGTAAGTGCTAATTAATTTGTAGTTAATGAGTGACATTTTCATGAACCTTGCATTATTCTGTGTCACTGAGACAAATGTCGAAACATGTTGGGTTTTTTTGTTTAAAAATTTCCAGGGCTTTACTGGTAAACAGGGAATAATGGGTATAACAGGAGAGAGAGGAGAAGATGGGCCTTCAGGAAACAGAGGTCCTGATGGACCAGACGGTCCGAAGGTAATAATTACAACCTTTGTAAATAAAAAGTTACACAAATACCGGCTTCGTACGATAAATAAAATGCTTTTATCCACAAATGTCGTGACAAAATTTTCCAATATTATCAGTTGGTATAAAATGTGTTGATTAGAGTGTGCTATGTTTAACTAAAAATAATAATTGGATATTGATTTTAAAATAGAGGACTGCTTATGATTGTTAGGGACCAACTGGCTTCCCAGGAGAAGATGGGCAGGCTGGGTTAATGGGCATGTTAGGTCCTTCAGGAGGGAAAGGACCTGCTGGCGATTCTGGACTTCCTGGCGAGAATGGTGATCCAGGTGAACCAGGGGCGAATGGACCTTCTGGGATAGATGGTCTTCCGGGAGTTAATGGACCTCTGGGACCGAAAGGAGAGATGGTAATAGATGATTTTATGCGTAACAGTTCTGTTTTGATCAGACAATGTTTGGTAAATGTCCATTTTGGACAAGCTACTACACTCGTCTGTCTTCTTAACGATTTAACTCTTTCCCTCCCGAGAAAAGTATAACAGACTTATAGCAGCCAGTTAAAAGAGGCACTAACGTTACCATTAGTTCAACTTATATTGTTATAAGAGAGAGAGTTGATGACTAAATCCCGTCAAAAGAAATAAATTTCAAATTGTTCACTCATTAACATACAAGGCGACGATCGAATGAGAAAAAAAATTAAACAGTGCTATATATATCGCCTCAAATCACGGGAATTAGGTTTAGATGAAGAGCCTTTTCTTGAACCATTATAACTCTTTGCAATCAGTCACGGCACTTACCAACTTTTGAACTTTTTACGATCTGCGTTGAGGTGTACAGACACAACGCGCAACCTGGTGTGTACACGAATCCCAATACCGAATGTGGACGCGAAGTTTGTAAATTGATTCTAAGGACCCGTTCATCTTTGGTTTTATTGTCTAAAAGGCATAATTCCTGCTTTCCATTGGCTTATTACTTCAGCGATCACTGACCTATTTATAGCTAGATTGCCGTCGGACACCGGAAAAGTTTCCCGAAAAGGATGGCGTTTATTGACCTGTCTGTTCATGGTGCCGACCTCTGACTGATATTCCTAGCTCGGCTAATTATCAACGACTAATCAAACGTACAAAATACTCCGGAACGGTCCTAAATACGGAACGAAGTGATCTTCGGATAATCCCGTGAAACTTGAATCCAAACGAATATTCAGTACTTTTTTGAGGGGGCAACGAATTAAAAACTCATTTGCTGATACTTTTAAGCAGGTGCATGTACCACTTAAGAAAGGAAAACACTGTAAGCACAAAAAGACCACCTACACCGTACGTGGGCTCCAAAATTCGGCGTATGCTAATTTTTACTACATACTGGCAGAATAGTCCCGCTGCTTTTCATAAGCGAATATCACAAATAATCGCATACTGAGTGGATTGACTTAATAGATCCCGAAAATAACCGGTCATTTAAGGGTTAAATTTCCTTAACATACTTTTTGACATCTAATTTTACAGATGCTTCGTTTCAAGCAATTAAAACGAACCAGATTTATACTTTTATCACATGTCATTTAAATCATATATTTGCAAAGATTTGATCCAGTCTTTTAAAGTTTCAGATTTTCTTTTTGCCGGTGTTGTTATTGAAATACGTATTTTATTTAATTTTTAGGGTGATCCAGGTCCCACTGGTGCTTCAGGACCAACTACCCTATTTGCAGAAGAGGTAAATTATGTATCATATCTCAAAAAAGCGCTTGGTGACTTGCCGAAAGCCTTGTTGATCTTACTCAGTATAAAAACGTAACGCCTCTAGGCATGAAGATTAGAAATAATTTTTTCCGTGTTTCTATCGAATCCATCGAGTATATAAACATTTGTTGATGTTTAGGAAAGCTCGCCATTTGAACTTGAGTTCCCACAGGCCTGTTGTATAAATTCGGTGGAAACACGTTTTTTTGTTTCTCAGACAATGAGGATTAGTGTGAATTCGCCGTTTTATATAACCGGCTTTTTAACTATTTACTAAATGCTGAGAAGAAATGTAATAACCCGTAGAAATAGCACCCGCTTATTGCCATTAGCAGCATGTGACTTATCATCAGGAATCGGCAATTTTGCAGTTATTTTGTGTTTATGTCGTGTTGGAAAAGAAATATTATATTAGTTTTGTGTTAGTTTGAGTTCAGGACTCACTTAGAAAATTGGAAGCTCACATACTCAAAAAGCTAGATATCGTCACGGCTGTCACTTTGAGCAACTCAAAGGCTCACTTCATATACACCCAACGTCCAGGCGCATTAATAACTCAAACGCACGAAAGCATAAAAGTTTCTTAGATAGAAGTAGGGATTTTAGACAATGGAAGTGCTATTTTTGTAAAGTACGGTGCGAGTTCACTTTAGAGTTGAATTAGTTTTAATACTCCTTTCTTTTTAACAACTTCTACAGGGAGCGCCTGGCCTACCAGGTCAGCCAGGAATGCCAGGTCCTCAGGTAAATAAGAGAGTAAACAGGATGTTTTGATCAAGCCAATATAACCTGCTGAACAATAAGAACAATAACAACAGCAACAATTTTAATCGAACCCTATGTTGCACAGATAGCTACAGTAGCACAATTTATATGTATAGGATACAAAATATTAATTTCAAACATTTTAACGCTATTGCGAGCAGATAGACTTTAATACTAATTTTAAGTATACATTTAAATTGCAGTAGTAATTAGACACTGCTTGCATGTTAATTTTTACTGATGAAATTTACCCCGGTTTTGTTTTTGAATGACAATTCGCTTGGACTTTTTAATTTGTTGTTGATCGAAATTAGTTCTTTATCGTACCTCTTTAGAAAAGCCTTGTTGGTCTGGATTATGGTGTTATTCACGTTTATAGGGTGAATCCGGACTTGAAGGAGCAAAGGGAGAAACTGGGGACCAGGGATTACGTGTAAGACCTCTTTATATTCATAAGCTTATTTTGTATTGCCTATGATTACTGAAAATAATTAACGTCGCCACTGGTGCTAGTTGCAGTCAGAATGATGCTTTCCTGAAACTGGCTTTCTGGTATCATGACATTAAAGACCGAAATGACAGCCACTTATAACGAAGACGATTTTAATGAAAAAAGCTTTATTGACTTCTAGGGTACTCCAGGATTGGATGGAGGACGTGGAGACCCAGGACTGGACGGTGCACGGGTAAGATATTTATAGCCCTTCCCTTTAACACCAATGAATTGTATAAACTAGTCAAATAAAACAATTATTAGCCAGATGCCATTCAACAATGGTCTCTTCATCTCTAAGCTGGATGGTCTGTGACCGAACTTTAAATCTTTTGTAAGGGTATCAATCCAAAATATTCATGAGAAAGTGAGAAATATGTTTTCACATGGTGAGGTGAGGCTGGAAGTTCTAAATATCCGCCGACTTTGTTGATTGAGATAAATAAGGTTGACAACAATCGACTCGCTTCTTTTCGGAACAATATAAACTAAAAGTTTTTAAATAATATTTCCGTTAAGACTAGAGAAACAAAGCACATCCGGACTAATTACGAAGGTAATACAATTGGAAAGGCCTTAAAACTGTCCTTGAAGATAGCAGACATTTTCTGGATTTCTGATTATGTCCTCTTCAAATTTTCATGTGATTGTATTAACTGAAGCATCCAATTTGATATAGTACGGCGGTCGAAGAAGCATCAGCAATGGCTAACAAGAGGGCGTGAAGGGTGGGTGAATTCTACGGACCTTGAGCAATATCAGAGTTAGGGATTCACAAGCATTTATGCGTCATAATTATTAGATCACAACTATGGAGGCATGATTTCGACCCATGAAAGTTTAAAGCTTTTAAAGGAAATTTGTATGGTCAGGCTAATCGATTCGCGTACTTCCTTGTGCGTATTAACAAATCCCTTTCTGTTCGTCATGTCCAATGTACCCGATAAACTGGAAGGATATATTTTAATCCTTAAAGGTTACCTTAAATCTTCGAGGGGGAACGTAAAGACGGAAATGTTTACTTATTCATTTAAACTAATTATAGTTACATGTGAATTGCACCACATTTATATGTCAGGTACTTTTCTGCAAGTACTTGTTGACAAAAATATTAACAGAAGCGGCTAATTCAACCCCACTTTTCCATGCGGTGGAAAAGACAAAAACAAAAAACAAAATAAAAAAAAGCAAAACAAAACAACGAAAAGAACCCCATCAAAAATCGCTCGCCCCCCATATTCGAAGGACGAGTTTACTTTAGGATTATGTGGGTAGCAGTTTTCCATCGAATATCATTCCAGACTGGGTTTATGCGGTTCTCTATTAAGGATTTTGTTTTTGTCTTTTATACTAACGTAGGGAAAACCAGGAACGACAGGGATTGAAGGTGTCCAAGGACCAGACGGTGAAAAGGTATCGACTTCATGTCATTCTTGTAATATTAAGTAATCCCAACAGAAAGGTTATTTCATAGTAAGTTTGCTTGGCTTGTAACCAGGTATATAGATCTTAAGATCTGAAAATTGAAGACTTCTGAGATAACACTTGAAATGAGAGTTTGAAAGAAATCTTACTTTATTAAATTGTAAGAAAAAAGACCAAAACAAGAAAATTATTAAATACTTGACAGGGACCAAGAGGTGCTAATGGTCTGGACGGACCAGATGGAACTGCTGGAAACCAGGTATGTTGAAACAATTTCTCGAATTTTTATGTGCTTGATGACCATTCATTTGAACATGATTTATTTTAAACTTTAAAAATTAGCTAAAAGATTCATTTTTCTTTTTTTTGCCTCTATGATGAAGTAATTTTTGGGGTAAAACAAGTTGAAGAATTTAGTTGAATAGAATGAATAAATCGTCTGAAATCACATAGAATTAACACCCTAGGGTGTAATTTATTAGGAAAATTCAAGATAAACTTATGATATGGTGCGATGAAGGATTGATGAAAGAAACGTAAAATGTATCAGAATTTTAGGTAAAGATGCTCTAATAATTGATACTGTATCAGATTTACCGTATCATTTAACAGTCAAAATTATTAACCTTTGCTGCATTTATACCTTTTACTGCCAAAAAAATTTCGCAAGTAAAAAATAGTTAGTTCTTCTATTTTCCCAAAATAAATTTGCTAGATTGAGTATCATTGATATTATCAGAATTCATATAGAAAACTAATGCCATTTTTCATCAGCATAAGGACACTCAGCTTCTCCTTTTCTGAATGTGCCTAACTGAAGAGTCACTTATTTTCAAAAAAGTAGATTTGGGCCTTGTTACACTTAACCAAGCAACTTCTGTTTCCAGTCGGTGTCCAGCAAGATTTAACTTAGCCTAGTTTTTCAGATGTTTCATATCAAAATAAAGTTTAGGTAAGTTGGTTAGACCGAGATTTTAATTTAATAGAAAATCGGTGAGAAAGGATTGTCGTGATTGGTGACAACACGATGGAACTCTCATATAACACTTTTGGAAAGATTCTCTTGACTTTTGTAAGTGCATATAAATATATAGTAGACATGTTTGAAAAAAAATCAAGGAATTTAAAAACACTACTTCGCTTCGGCTTTTAGTGCAGAAAGAGACTTAATTTTCCCGATTTTCAGTAGAACGACGCCCGGTTATTAATGGCGACATACGCATAGACAAAGTAAAACAACATATCCTTTAGCAATCAGCTGTCCATGGTCTACGAACTCTTTACATGTACGCAAGGCCGTCGAGAGCCAAAGCGGGTCCCAGGTCAAAACTTGAATGCGGGCCCCTCCTAGCCTCCAATATTTTTAGTTCTAACGGCATTATCGTGAAGTAAATAACTAAATAGAAGCCATTGCATTTTCATTATATTAAAGATGTAAAAAAATCTCCTCACCTAATATTTATGAATTTTTTCACCTAAAATGCGTTTGTATGTTACGTTCTACAAAAAGTGAAGTACTAAAAGTACAAAAAGCAAATAATATAGCTTCTGATAATGTACGAGAGCCTCTCTTTTCTTCATTCACGTGTTGCTGCTTCTCTCGCCTTTTTTGGGCACCGGATTTACGTTGGTAAGAGGACATCACACAATAATCACTAATCACATCGGTCACATTGTTGTATGAAAGCTCTGAAGCCGGATGTTACTTTTAGGAACAAATTAAATATAATATCCAGAAAAGGCGAAAGATTGCGCCGAGTTATGTCAAATTTAATTTACACTTCACACTACACAGTCAGTTTTCGCTACATTTGTTTTGTTTCAATTTTGCATAGTTGAATAAACAACAACCTAAAAAGTGTCATAAATTCAAAGCAAAACAACAGTGATAAAGTAAAAAAGGCTCACAAAGCCGTTTATGTCTTCCTGATTTAATTTTGACTTCTTTGTCTGTTGGATGCGGACGCAACCTTGAAATTTGAACCTTTATAAACAAACCAAGTGTTCTCTTGCGGCTAGATCGCATGTTCCCACACAAAATAGCAAATTTGATTGACAAGTCGGCTTGAGAAACTTAAAACCGCTATTTACGTGCCACAAAATACTTCTTCGTCAGTTCGTCAGAGAGAAATATTATTTTAGATATGCATTCGTATTTTCTTGAAAAAAAATCAAGGTGAAGCGTGTTAAAAATTTTGGGGGCCAACTTTCTGGGCACGGGCCCCGGGGCAGGCACTCCCCCTACCCCCCCCCCCCTCGACGATAATGCATGTGCGGATTTTTTGAAAAATCTGCACACTAATGAATCATTTTGTAAGAAAAATTTAAATAAACAAAGTTGGGAATCATAAAATTCACTCGTGATATCAATTTAATTCAATGAAAATCAGGAACCAATTTATATCGTTACTAATGCAACCATTGGAATTTACTCTGATAGAATTTAGCATGAACATTTGATCTTATTTCAGGGTATGGAAGGAGACAGGGGAAGTCCTGGCGAAATTGGAGAAAAAGGACTAAGTGTAAATGAATTTGCGTTTTTATTTCCAGTTATCTTAGATGTACATAATGACGCGCCTTTTTGTTACTGAACTTTGCGATATACAAATGTAACTTTCGACATCCGCGAAAAATAAATCATTAACGACATGTCGCTTGGATTGAACAACGGTTTGGCTTTCATGCCCAAATACTCACTCTCTTCTGTGATTGTATTGGTCACTTGAAACGATTTCGAGGTATTGAATAGTTTCCTCAATGAACTTCTGTTGCTTTATTGTTATCAGATTCTTGAAGAAGCTGAGGGAAGATGCCCAGTGATTACAAGAAAAATTATCCAGAATGTGGCCATCTAAATTTTTTCGTGCATTTTCACGGAAGATTTTGGTTATTTTTATAAATAGTTATATTTATAAAAATAATTGAGAAGCGTATAATTTTTATCAAATTCATAAACTCGTGATCAAAAACATCCATTCTCGTATTGATATTGATTTGGATCTTGAGCTTTGCAGATGACGTTATTTTTCCGAAATAGATTTATCTTTTACTTTTTAAAACTGTTGAGTGGTTGTGGTTTTTGTTTGGATGAATGTAAGTCTGAGAAGGGCAAACCGTCTAGCATGCAAATGGTTTCTCTCGACCATAACAGCTATGAGAACCATCAACTAGAAAGCTACTTTTATTGTTTTATACCCCCTAAAATATAATAGTAGGATTTAAGATTACTTTTGGCTGTCGATCCGATCGCTCAAACACGCAATTAAATGGTAAAAGAAAAGTCCCATAAGTAATACTGCAATGGATTATGCAATATTGGTATGAACGACGATATGGGACATCAAGTTGACAAAACGTCGTTAAATTCTTTTATAAAAGTTATTTAATAAAAAATTTAATTTCATAAAATGAAAAATTTGAAAACTTTTACTTTATTTGATTCTGCGAAGGCTTGCATTATGTAACTCTGGCTAACGCTAGATTATTTTACTCTGGCTAACGCCAGACGATTTTACTCGTCAACGGGAGGAGTTCTTGCCTTGAAAGAGTTATAACAAGGTTTATTAATCTAAATATAAAAATCAGTGTCCAGCAAAACAAGCGGAATAAAGCCATGAGCACAAACTTTCAGTTTAAATATTCTAATGTTTACGTTTCGTTGCATCTCGCAACATCGTCAGAGCTAGTGTGCCAAATTATTCATGGAGAATCAAATTTATTATACAGTCAAGGACGAAGCATATCAAATTAAAGATGAGACACTAGAAGGCATCGCCGAATAACTTTCCCCGCAGCATAAGACTTGTAATGTTTTACTCTGGCTAACGCCAGACGATTGGACTCGTCAAAGGGAGAGCTTTCCGTCCTGGAATAGTTAAACAGTGTGAATATGGTCGACGTTACGAAAAAATTGGTAGAAATTGTTACGCCATAGCGTAAAAATTACTAGGTAATTCTCAAAGCTCTTCTTAATTTTCATAAATTTACTTTCATAAGTTAGAGAACTGTTAGGTTGCAAGATCTTTTATTGTGATCGCATCTATATAATTTGTGTATGTTCGAATGTATCGATGTAATACATATATATACAGGGGAGAGCAAGCGATCACGGGATTCAAGGGGTAAGGAGCATAACCAAGGTGGACATTATTATTATGAGTCAGCCATTAAATAACATGCAGATGTAACATGGCGTCCGAAATATGTTAAGATTTTAGAGCAAAGTATAATGAATTATGAACGAAGGATGTTCTTAGAGTATTGGCATTCAACAATGGACAATGAATCTGTTAATGGACGAAGAGAATTTCCTACAATTTATTTTCTATTGGTTAAATCTCGTAGGAGTATTTAAAATGATCTAAGTTAAGCATAAATACTTCCCAAGTCTTGTACATATTTTATAGTTGCCGATGAAGGCTAACAGTCTGCAGCCGAAAATTCCTTTTAATCTTTTACTATAGATCATATTTTTTTAAACATATTTTTAATATACAAGTGCGTCTCAAAAAATTAGAATATTATGAAAAAATAGGATATCTGTCGTGAGGTAATGTCGAAGCTCAAGATTTTAATTGTATTAGTCTCACTGGACCTAAACTGATCTATCCCCAGTTATACGTTGGTATAATCGAACAACTATGGTTTCCACACAATGATCATTAAAAATCCAGCATCTCAAAATATTAGAATATAATATCTGAACATTCAAAACATATCATTACAAGCTTTTACTTGTAGAGTAGCTTGGCCATAAATGGAAAGATAAGTAAGGAATGTCTGTTAGTACTTGGTTGGAGCTCCTTTGGCATCAATGACTGCCTGAATACGTCGTGGCATAGAGGTAATGAGCCTGTGGCACTGCTCAGGTTTAATGGACTCCCAGGTGGTCCCGATAGCAGCCTTGAGCTCTGCCAGATTGCTGTGACGCAAGCTGGTCATCTTCTTAACTATACCCCATAAATTCTCGATGGGATTCAAGTCCGGTGAGTTACTTGGCCAAAGAAGCACATCGATGTGATAATCAGCAAACCAGACAACGGTTGATTTGGCACTATGTGCAGGTGCCAAATCCTGCTGGAACACAAATTCCGCATCACCAAATAGCCTTTCAGCTGACGGGAGCATGAAGTTCTCCAAGATCTCCTGGTAGACCACTGCGTTCACTGTGACCCTGAGAAAACACAGAGGTCCAACACCTGCAGATGACATGGCACCCCAAACCATCACTGACTGCGGAACTTGACGCTGGACTTCAAACAGCTGAGGTTCTGTGCCTCTCCAGCCGTCCTCCAAACTCTGCAACCTTGGTTTCCAAACGAGATACAAAACTTGCTCTCATCAGAGAACAGCACTTTGGACCACTGAGCAACACTCCACGTCTACTTCTCTTTGGCCCATGTCAGCCGCTTGTGACGTTGCCTGGCATTGAGAAGAGGCTTGGTGCTGGGTACTCGGCTGTTGTACCCCATTTCCTGAAGCCGTCTGTGCGTGGTAGCCCTAGATGCACCAACTCCTGCCTCTGTCCACTTTTTATGGATCTCGCCCACATTGTCAAACCGGTTCTTCTTCACGGTTTTCGCGAGGCTGCGGTCATCCCTCTTGCTGGTGCACCTCTTTCTGCTACACTTTGCTCGTCCAGACAACGTTCCTTTGAGATACTTCGAAACAGAATTCTGGGAGCAACCAGCTTTTTCAGCAATAACTTTCTGAGTCTTTCCCTCTTTGTGGAGTGTGTCAATGATGGTCTTTTGGACAACCGCTAGATCAGACGTCTTCCCATGATTGCAGCACCAGCGGTTTCCGTGAATAAACAAATAAACGTTTGTTGTGTGGTACATGTGGTATTTGTACATTTGTGTGAAGTTCGTCAAGCTCAGATGCTCAGGAACGCCTTACCTAGATGTTCAGATATTATATTCTAATATTTTGAGATGCTGGATTTTTAATGATCATTGTGTGGAAACCATAGTTGTTCGATTATACCAACGTATAACTGGGGATAGATCAGTTTAGGTCCAGTGAGACTAATACAATTAAAATTTTAAGCTTCGACATTATCTCACGACAGATATCCTATTTTTTCATAATATTCTAATTTTTTGAGACGCACTTGTATACTACTATAATTCATTAAGAATTCACGAGAAGAATACCAAGGAAAATCATAACCGTGTCGTGTTATTATATATGATAAAGACACATGTGACATTATATGTCACATGTGTTATATGTTATTGTGTCACATTATATGTTATTGACATTTTCTGGTTTTGAAAACATAAATTTTCAAACTTTCTTCGCGAATTAGCGTATTAGAAAGTTCGCTTTAGACATCTCGCAGTACGCGCTTCATCACATCAAAAACACTCGGCGATCGCCTCGTGTTTTAAATCCCGATACAGCACTCCTGCTCGGCACATGCACATGCACATGCACATGCACATACACATGCACATACTCCTACACATACACATACACACACAAACACAAAAACATACACATAATACATGATACATACTACATAACACATAATTCATAATGCATAATGCATAATGCATAATACATAATACATAATACACAATACATAATACACAAAACACAATACATAATACATAATACATAATACACAATACATAATACGTAATACACAATACATAATACACATAGTACATAATGCATATACACGTACATACACATATACCAATAACTATACGTATACGTACACGTATACATATACATATATATATTGAAAATGCACGATTCCTGAAAAAAAATAAAAATTCATAATATAGAAATTATTTCCGCAAAAATTCCCCGATATTTTCAGATAAAGCATTTTTTCTGCAATTTCGAAGAATAAATCTTAATTGATAGTCATGTTTGGCGGTTTAATTCTTACATTAATTCTTATATTTAACTGATTTTCACATTTTCATTCTTACGAACGATAATAGGGTGAAGACGGATATAACGGAAATGTTGGAACACCTGGAAGTCAAGTAAGTTTCTTTACTTCTTAAATAACTTAAATGTTACTCAAAAATTCTCCCAATCTTCGGCGAAAGTGCGCCACAAAGACAAGCTAATCTTATTCTGTCATTTTTAATCCTGGAGGAAAATGAGTAGATTACTCAAGTCACATCAATAAAATTGGCTTAGCAGGCACATTATAAATAAAGATCTTTTATTAATAATAAAGATTCTTTATAAAAGGCACAGCTTTTTGAGTATCTCACCACCTTATCTGAACTGTTATGTCTGTAAGTTCAATTTTGTTTACCTCATTTGGAAGTGTGAGTAAATCTGATATCGTTCCGAGGTCACAAGAACAACGAGACCGTCAAAACTACCAGACCTGAGCAACACAACCAAGTTGAAAACGATGAACTAAAAAAGGCCAGGATTTTGAAATATTGTCATAATAAGATGGTTTTCCTTTCTTCCCGTATTGAAGGGTAAACATTTACTAATAGGATTAATTCCAATTATTATTTAATCTGTGTGGGGCTTTATATGTACACTCTAGCATGGGTATTTTGACTTAAATCAAAGCAGCAGTGTAATAATGCATGCATGGGTGTTGCTGATCGACATGCCATGAGTGTCGAAATTTGCTCTAGAATTTTGATTCTCTATTAATGGTTTTCTCAGGGTGGGTGATCAGGTGGAGTAACACAGAATAAAAAAAGGTTATTGTTATTAAAGGTTGGTTTTCCATGTAGTCATAACAATCAGATGTTTCTAGCGTAGAATGTGTTAAATCTATATGGTAATGCATCTAAAAGGTTGGGATTTCATGGCTCTCCGGGCTCCCGTTACACCTATGCTTATATCTGACTAGAAATACATGCACGCAACAAACCCTCGCCCACCATTCCAATATATCTCTAGAGAATCTGAGTAAGATTGATAATTTTTCAAAATTATCAAAAAGACAAATTGTCCATACTATAACTGCAAGAAGGTATGCAATAAGAAAACACAACATTTGGCCACAAATATTAACAACCCAAACTGGACATTATTTTATGTTTAAACTGTTTGTCGTCATATTTACGTTTAAAATTTAGATTCTGTTTTATTAATAAATGATAAGATTTAGATTCTGTTTAATTAATAAATGATAAGTGATCCATTCTTACAATTTTACTGTTAAACAAGGGATGTTCGTGTCAAGATCCTGTATTAGTTGCGATCTTGAGGTATTTCGAGTCGTTTTCCTATCAAACTTTTTACTCATTTTGCTTTGAAGAAAGATTTTTTATCAGATGGCCAGACTTTCCGTCTTAAAATTGGAGCATTCTCAAAGATTACCGGTCGGATATTAGCATTACAAACTGCTCGTGATTGAAAATATTTTTTTAATATATTTTTTGTATTAAAAAAAAGCCCTGATAAATTCTACACTATATCAAAGTTGGTTGCAAATGTCTATTAGAAGAGCTATGATGAAGATTTATGCTAAGTATTCAACCGGAGGTACAAGACTTTGGTGACGAAGATGAAACGAATTGCGAAACCGACGAAATAAAGAAAACACGAACGAGTTCTGAATCTTTATTGCTAACCAAAAATGGGAAAAATACATAACATACAACGAAATACGACAAATAAACCTTGTCCAAGTTTTGGTCGAATGAAGAACGAGTAGAGAGAAGTAAAATACGATCTTTTCTCCTCGGTAAAACTTTCGTAAATAAGAAAAATGGCGTAGCGTACAAACCTGCAACTCTTACGTATTTTCAACTAAGTATTCAGCCGCATCTCAATCCAAAGGGTTCGACGGAGAATTTGCAAAACGAAGACTGGTTTAAACTTTTAAACTTTCTTGAGAGGTTGTAAAATCCTGATGAAAGCACTACTGGTCGAATACGGTAAAGGCAATCATCCACAAGCAACCCGACAAGTGAGTAAGACTGAAGTGGACTGAAGTGTTTCGCCGAAGGATAGTTTGGTGACCAAAAACAAGTAGCTTTGCAGCGTGTTACCTGGTGGCTGTTTACCTTGCATTTTTGTTTCGAGCCAGAGACATCAGTGGGGCATTTCATGCGAAAAACGATCCTGAATGAGGCAATGAAATCCTTGAGTGGAAAGCGGAGAGAGCATCCAAAGTCTGTCAAGACCTGGACAAGTCTTCTGGACGATGGGTGTGTTATCCCACTTCTCAAACAATTTACCATGAACGCTGACCGATTAAATACTAAAAGTATTCAAAAGCCATCGTCCTGCAGAGATGAATGAACCAGAATCTTCATTCTACTTTACCAATAAACAACAACAAAATCCAGGCGATAATATTTGGCACAACAAGTCTCCTTTAGGGAAGAATGAAGTCAGGAAGCCAGTTATGAAAGCTGTTCAAAACAATTCCGTTCGTAGAACCTGTATTTCAAAGCTACTCGATTCAGACGTACCTGTGATTGTGTAGCTCAGGTAAGTAGTTGCCAGAACGTGAAAAGTCTCGAGATTTATACAAATCAGCATCTATTCAACTTCAGCGAAGATTATCGTTTACACTTAGTCGCTTAGCAAATGTCCTGGTAATAAGCGAGTTCCCGTAACGTCCTTTTTTCACATTCATGAGAAAGAACCAAGTCAAAGCGTTGCTACGGAATGTGAACAGTTGGCCGATGCATATTCCAAAGAGATGAGTTTTACAACTGTCCTTTCAAGCCATAAATCGTCCAGTAACTAAGATGTCCTGCAAAAGTGAAACCAGTCACAAGCAACCAGGAAAGCCATTTCGTTTGCCGGTCTTAAATCATTTACTCCTTCAGTGTTCAAATGATGTAAACAACTTGCGAGAGATCCATACAAGGGAAAAAAAGAACAAGACCAAATCGATTTCCTTCAATACGGACCTAAGAAACCTAAGTAAGGTTTGGTCGACAATATGACAGTCCCCGAGCTTGCACACGGCATACTTGAGTGACCGGAATCCGTGGATAGATACCTATATACAAATAAACATAGAATTTTTCACCCTAGTCACCACGCGTGTAACTAACGATCAAGCATTCATAAAGACTGCACTTAGATATACATGCAAAAAGTTGACAAGTTTTTCTATCATTATTGAATGAGAATTAAAGCTGTAACAGCATTGTTAAAATATATGAACAAAATGGATGAACTAATGAAATTTTTCATGATTGTTTCAATAATGTTGTTCATCATCGATAAAGTTTGACCGATAAAGCTTGAAGCAGGTTAAAAATTTATCAAGAGAACAACCATATATTATTACTGATACAGTTATAATTTTTGAACATGCTTTTCAGTATCGGCGGCCGAACAGTGCAGTAAAAATTGTTATTTCAGCTAAATAACATCGTTAAGATGAACAGTGAACCACTTGTGTGCTTTTACCCGTGTGGGCAGGCAAAATCCATTTTTTTTAGTAGTTATTTTAGGTTAAAAATAAGGGAAAGTGGTAGTAATTTATTTAGCTGTTCTCTTGAAACTAAACTTGCTTATGCAATCATTTACACTTCTGCCGATTGCCACCTCTCTGATAGTGAACCAGGTGAAACGAGAAAAGAAGGCACTAAAATGAAAAGTTACTTTGAAAAGTAGGATAAGTGTAAGGGCAGTCATTACTCTTCAACTCTTCCTAATCTTAACTTTGTTAATATTTCTAGCCTTAATCGTAATCCTCACGCTCATTCTTGCTTTCTCCAATTCGGAAACTCTTTGTGTACACATGTAAAAATCCACAACGCACATCGTGGCTAAGTAAACATCGATTCACTCTTTTCAGCGGGGATGTCTCTGCTTGATTAGTGAAACAGTCGGGCATTATCCAGAGCAAAATAAAAAGTTAATTGAGATAGTCTTAATCAACCAAGAACAATGTTGACGATGTCGAGACTATTGTTCGCATGGTCCGGCATAGTAATGTTTACATGGTGCAGAACGCGCCTGATAAGAACCTTGTTTGTTTAAAATTCTTGCAGCCGTACGGTTTTACCAATGTATAACAGTTTTTAGCAAGGTTTCGACCGAAATGAAATGCAATCCATGCCAGTAAGCGGCCCAAGAAAGACTCCAAGTCTTGTACTTTTTGTGTACACATTTTAGGTCACTTATTAACTTGTGCTCGTATTTTTCTCCTGTGTTTCCTTTTTAAAGGGTCGCATTGGACCTACTGGTTTGCCTGGGTCTGAAGGATCACGAGGAGAAACTGTAAGATCATAGAAAACCGGAAGTTTAAAGTTGTGATATAAGTTATGTTGATAAAAGTGACGAGCATGCACTAGCAGATCCATAGTGGGACCATTTCGGCCATTTGCCCCGAAAGTAGCAAATAAAAGGCAGAAAAGCCACATTTTTCATAGATTAATTACATATTACAGATATTTAACAGCTATTCACCAAACTGGAAGTGAGTAGTGGTAGATATTTACTGAGCAGAGAAGCAGCGAGTTAAATATGTACACTATTCACCGCACGAGTTGAAGGATTGTTTTAGCATATACTTCGAAGAATTGCTTTCACATATTTTTGGTAAATTTCTAAATTTTTGCTCGGAGGTGAATACTGCTGGATATTACAAGATAGAGAGGCCAATCAGATTGGGCAAAAAACACTCTTCACATGCGAGGTATATGTTAATTTGGCTTACTGGTCGCAACATTTAAGTTTACACCAATTATTCCACTGCCTCCAAGAAATAATGCCTAGATTCGTCAGTGGAATTGCCTCTCCCAAAAATCATGTGTGAATCCACTTGTGCTAGCATCTCATTGTGTTCAAGTGCTTTAAACTATTAAAGATTAATTCTTTCGATGCATTTTAGGGAGACGATGGTGATCCAGGTCCCCAAGGCCCAGCTGGAGCACAGGTTTGCTTACTTTACTCTGTCTTTAAAATATTCTTTGTCGACCGAGTTTGAACAACCAAGAAGTAGAAGCATTCCTACCCCATAAGACAGAAAAGATCAACTGCCTAGATGCGCATGGATGATTTAAGGTTTTTGGTCAAATATGAAAATTCAGATGAAAAGAGTGAAATATCTTAGGAACTCATGATGAAGGCAGAGCAAACTGGGAGCTATTGTGCACTTTTAGGCAGCTTGAGCTGAAAGGCGATAAGAAAATGCCTTAAGTTTTATGTCCAACGAAGCCATGAATACGTGGCTGGTCGTTCGTGACTTGTCGTACGTGACTGATCGTTCTGACGCATACGATTAGGTCATAAGAGTGTTAATCACTAATTGCTATACTAGCCAGAGAATCTTGAGTAGGAATTGTGCTGTTGAGACAATATTGCATGCGTCAGAGAGAGCAATCGTATGCGACAATCGTATATTGTGTATATGTCTTTAGGTATATTAAGAAAGCACAACGATGAACGAGAGTGTTTATAGACTTTGTCGAATAAATACCCCAGTTTCTTAGGTATTGCAAAGTAGTCCAGGGTTCTATTCAAGTACATAAGTTAAGCTGTCGAATTCCAAATAGTAATAATTGACCATGGTTAGTAGGATCGTCCTAATGCGAGAAATTATTCTTGGCATTTTTTTGGAACCTAGTGTTTATAAGAAACTCACTGATTTAATTTCAAACCCGTAAGAAGTATATCGTAGAGAGGCATTAGTTTGGAGGGATTATTATAGATTTATGATTTCGTTTTTGGACTCGTGCTATTTTTGATAGTAACCTGTTTAAAATATAACAATTACAGCTTCATATTACTCTAACTATATGTGATTTATATAATTATATTTTAAGCCATATCCAAATTAGTTTGGAATACCTGCTGTATTAGTAAGTTCTTATTATCAGTTTATTTGGACATCGCTTACGTCGTGATTATTCAAATCGGTCAAAGATTGTGGAATATCCCATGCAAGAATTTTCTCTATTGACTATTTACTTAAATTTTTAAAATTTACGATACCTAGTACTTTAATTATCATCTTCATTAGACCATAGCAGCCTAGGTTAAATTTAATGTCATGGTTTATTACATAAACGTTTTAAGTTGTACCATACTTTAAAAAAGTGTTTTCTCCAAGTGTATTGTCCACATTAAAAAAAAAAAAAAACAAAAAAAAAAAAACAAACAAACAAGCAAGCAAGCAAACTAACTAACTAACCAACCAAATAAGTAATTAAGTGACTAAGTAAGTAAGTAAGTAAGTAAGTAAGTAAGTAAGTAAGTAAGTAAGTAAGTAGGTAAGTAAGTAAGTAAGTAAGTAGGTAAGTAAGTAACTTACTAACTTACTAACTAACTAACTAACTAACTAACTAACTAACTAACTAACTAACTAACTTACTAACTAACTAACTAACAACTAACTAACTAACTAACTAAGTAACTAAATTGTATAGTATGAATGAGAAAACTGGAAACTAAGCCTTTTTACATTGTAGGGTAACACTGGTAGTCCTGGAATTCAAGGATCATATGGAATAAAAGGAAGCAAGGTATTTAATTGAAATTTTTGCAAACAGTTTTTAAGCCATTAAGGGACAAGGGTGCACTTTAGTATTTTACACTAGCTAAAACCATAGTATTTTACTCGGGCTAACGCCAGACGACTTTACTCGTAGAAGGGATGAGCCTTGCCCCTTAATGAGTTAACAATTGTCGAGAGAGGTAAACATTGTTTCTTTGCGATTATTAAGTGAATTGTTGTATATATCTATCTTTGTTTTCTCTTTATGTGTGCAGGAGGGACTTTTAAATATCCCTGAAAAAAAGCTTCATACTAGTTGGGAAAGTGTGAGGGACGTAGGAACGTATAATCATTCCCTCTGACAAAAAAAAACAAAAAACAAAAAAAACAAACCTGTTGCACACGTACATTAGCAAAACGTTTTGGGGGTGATTCTTGTGATTGTTAAACAAAGAAGTGTAACCAATATTTTAAGGGTAAATTTAAGTAGGACAGTGTGGATTGTGCAGAGTTTATGATTAAAACATAAGAATCTGTATATACTTGTTGGTTCCATGTCTTTTGGTCAAAGTAGGTTGATAAATAACATATCACCCTAATTTAATAAAATTGGACCATTACTCTTTATTGGGCGATTTTAGACTCTTTATTGAACGTCATGAACGACCATATTAATTTATTATACCCCACCATTACTTTGGTGTTTGATTAATCACTTAATAAAGCACCTCGGTCAAGGTATATAGTTTTAATACTGCCCGTTCTGGAACTTTGATTCACATCAAGTTGCAAACAACTCAATTTGATTACAATCAGTTCAGTTGGATAAAATAAACTGCTAACTAATCCGACACATAGCAGTCTACTTCTGATTCTCTACAAAGTGGTAAATAAAGCAATTAGTTTCTAAGTACTGCTACGAATCCCCTGCTTGGCAACTGGCTCTCAAGATGATATATAGTTTTCCTATTTTATTTTAAATAGGATCTTTGTGTTTTGTTCTTTACACTACGGTGCCTGGGAAACATTTTATTTACCGTCAGTAGCATTCAAATTTTAAAAATAATGAAAATTAACGAATGACAGTTACTCTCCCAACCCTAGTGGCTTTGGTAATTTAGGAACTCTTCCCAATTTCAGTGATACTTTAGAAGGCTGACTTTAAGCATTAATCATCTTTTAAGCTTCATCAAGGAAATTTTAAAGCGATATCCAACAAAAACAAGCTTTGCATTTCAACGATATGTTTGTTAAAGTCATGGCTGCTACATATTTTTTTTCTTTTTTCGGTGAACCAAATTTAATGTATTCAAACCGGCTTGACAAAGATTGCCAATTTAAGCCAATAAAACGTGGATTATACCTTTTTACATCGATAAATTAGTAATAATAATAATATTAGTGATAAAAACGGTTAAGAGAAATTATCCCAAAAATCTCTCACTACCAGTCAGAGGTAAGCTTAAGAGGATCGAAGCTGGTTAACAAAGTGAAGCCGTAGCGAAAAGAAAGGAAAAAAAGCGAGTGTTTTTTAGCTATTCGAAAGTTAAGGAACTTACCAAGTGTTTTAATGACAGTATTCGATCGCGCAAAACCGTTGCGCATTTCTGTAATAAAATAAGAAGAATGCAACACAAAATTCAGTACACTTTGGGCGAGGGATTTTTCGTGTTTGGATATTCTGATCCAAACAGGGGTATTAACCAATCAAAGCCCGCGTACTACGCATGTTATATCATAATTGTACATGCTGCGGACGCTGTTTTCGATTTAATTTCGCCGCCATTCCTGGAAATTTATTTGTCATTAATTTATGTAGTCAAATTAAAAAATAATATTGCCACGCATAACGAGCTTAAACGTTTAAAGAATGGTTGAAAGAGTTCTTAGGCTGCACATGATGTTATCTGAGTCCAATGACGTGTATTTATTCTACTAAGGGAATTGAAGGAAAGTCAGGAAATCCTGGTGAACGAGGACCACAGGGACCTGTAGTAAGTATTACGAGAGCTTTGTCTGACTTCTCTTTGGCGAAATATTGACGCAGATTTCGAAGGATGTTTTTTGCACGTTTATGCACGGACGCACCGTATATGCAATCAAACGACTTTAAGTGTTCTGAACACGCGGTGCTTAAATATATTTGGGAAAAATGCATGTAGCCCGGAAAATTACCCCTATAATACGAAAAAAACAACCAGGTACAATGGCTAAACTTCATAAACAGTTAACTGGGATTTTACGGTTGCATTTTTTTAAAATGTGCTTATGTAAACACACGTTCGGCCGACCCAAATTCTTGTGGAAAAAGATATGAAAGTTTTAGAAATACAACGAAACAACTCTACATCATGCAAGGTAACACAAGAATATGAAACTCTTGCAATAAAATACCACACAATGCGATAATCAATCTCCTACTTTACAATGTGGGAAGCAGTGGTTAATAATGCTTACTATACCTCATGGCTATATAGTTAGTAAGATTTCGGGACAGTGAATGAAATGAATAAAACTGGTTTAGTCGTCTGTGTTAGTTGCTGTCTGTGACTGAGACTCCCGAAGAGAAAGTACTTGATGCCTACAGTGAGTTATCACATGTGGGAAGGTTGCGTTTGGAAATCTCAGACACTTACAACTGACGCTGATTACTCAGTATCCATTCTTTCTCTGACGCCTGTCTTAGCCAAAGAAAAGGTTATCACTTGGTATAATTGAAATGGTATGGATGGTAAACAAGAGTGATGACATCAAAGGCAAAAACTTTCATGAAACAAACAGTTGATTCCAAAAAAACGAGAGAACAAGGTATCGACATTTCGAGCGAAAACACTTCATGTGAGTAAACTGTGAGGTGAAATCGAAAACACCAGGTATTACATGTTTCAAGAAGATAGGCGATAAATTTGACCAATCAGACAAGCAGAAAGTAAACATTATGGTAAAGAAGATGCAGAGACATTTGCTATTCTCATCTTTGATCAGTAAGCTAACACTGGGCGTAGTCGTTGGACAAGAGTGTGGTGAATATTTAAATAGGACAGGAAAGGAAAGTGAGACGTTTGTTAAGCCTGCGTGAGATTAGATTTGGCTTTCATGTCGCTTCACATACTCTCATGTCTGAATTCGGAAGCTTGTGGCTATTGAAATGTCACATGACGCGCTTGTTAACATCATTCTTCCTAATAAGCGTGGAAGAAGACGTCCCTGTTGATTAAAATCATTTTTGTTTTAGTGCGCTTTGCACTAAGCAGTCTCTAATGTTTCTACTACGACAAAAACAAATCAATGTATGGGGTACGAATGAAAATAGCGGACGTATGGGAATCATTTTGTAAAATGTCAAACTTAGATCTAATAGTTTTTTTAATTAATGAAATCATTAGCCATAAAAAAATATTCTATTGAAAATACCATTCCAATTCATCCAATTTAGTGGATGAAATGTTAAAATCGTAGGAATTTTGTCGCTGGAGGTTTTTTCCACTGGGGGTTTAAACTTTTTGAACACCGAAATCGGGTTTGTTGGTAGGATAGCCACGTCGTGCAAAAAGAACTTTTTTTCCTTAGACTCATTTTTAATCGTCCTTGCATGGACAGCGAAGACGCAAGAGTTAAGAGTTGGAATGAATCGTTCAGTGTGATTAGGACGAGAAGAAGGGGGAAAAACGTAGCTACAAGAGTCGGTTGGCTTGTAAGAGACAGACGTTTTAAGCGTATCACCATTAAGTGAAACCAAAATATCAACGAATGATAAGCTCGTTTCGCTAACCTCCATGGTAAATTTAAGAGCAGGGTGAAAATCATCAACAAAGTTTATGATTTGCTGAAGCTCTGTTAGGAGCACGCTCTGTTTAAACAGTCACCCATAAATCAACAAAAGAAATCCAGGTGGGATACTCAGACTTGAAATATTTCTCTAAAATAACTTAAATATTTACTGTTTCTTTCCCAACATTTGGACACATTGTAATTGCATCATGATAAATCTATGTATGGCTTTGTCATTCAAACGTATTAAGATATTTCTTAATAGTAAATGCTTATATCGAATAACGTTTTTATGAAACCTAGATCGATTCAATTAAGATATAAACAAATAAATTAGTTTCTAAAACTTCTTGATAATTCATGAGCTAATTCAATAGAATTTATTTTTGAATCAGTGACTGTTGATACATCACTGATTTATAGGACATTTGTTTTGTATCACATTTATGGACAATGTTTCTTGTATCTCGATTTTAACATAAGTGAAACAGTGATCTAGCGTGAACTTTTTTGGGTAACGTTGTTAAAGGAACTTTAATTTTTATGGTGTGTTGCTAATAAGTTCAAAAGTAATTTGCAAAATTTGAGTCCATTTTCAATCGGGATATCAAGATACTTGACTGCTGGTGGCAACTAATTATGAGGCGTTTGATTCACCGTTTTTAGGGACCTAATGGACGTGACGGAGAGGATGGCTCTCCAGGCCAAAATGGCTTCCAGGTCAGTAATTTGGTTTAATGCATTAGGGTTCAACGTTTTCAAACGATAGACCTTTGCAATTCCAAAAGAGGAACATTCTTATTAGCAAGACAGACCCTTTCTAAGAATTTGTGAATTGTTTATATTACCACTGATATTTCGCTTCCACACTTGGTAATATTAGACGTGAAGAAAAGAAATTTTGAATGTAAAACAATGGAGCATAAAGTTCTCCGTGGCACCAGTTAGAGATCTGTTATAAAAATGCTGCTTTATAGAGCCGTTAAAAGGGGAATCTAGCCTCTGGCTTTTGGATTTAGCTCTTTTTTGATTAAATTACGAGGGATAGAGATCACCCATAAAACTAGAGGAAAGTCTTTGCGAGCCAAAATTTATTGATTATTTTAAATGCGCCAAGGCTTATTTCCAACCTATTGCTGGGCTGCTTTAAAGTCCTGCTTCAAAGACGACGAAATATTCCTAAATTTATAGTCACGCTGATATTTTGTATCTGTGTAACGTAAAGGCAGACAGAATAAGGCCTTGGGGGGGCTTGACTTCCAAAATTTTGGAAAAGCAAAGGAGATATATAGTTGTTAAATTTGAAAGAATATAATAAACAAAACAAAATATACTATAAACAACGTATAATACATAAGAAATCCTTTAATTGTATGTAGTTTTATATACAAATAGGTTTATATTTTTAAGGGGCAGTGTAAATTGGAATTTAAGTTGGAATGCACCCTTTAAAATTTTTTTAAAGAAACGGTCTATACAAAAAAACTTTTAATGAAAGATCACGCACTGAAAAAGTTATGGATATGTATATGCATGCATGTACGTGGATCATAGGTACCTTGCCCTGTTTAACAGGTTTTGTCTCAACCCGTGAAAACAATTGTGTCAGGACAAAGACATTATTTTTCCATTAGATTACTGGTGGTCACTGAATGTGTTACGACCCAATATAACTTGTTTTTGGGTATTTATTTCTTGACTATTCCAGATTTAAAGGGGTAACTATTGGTTGAAATTGTTTTTGCGTCCAAGATTTGTATTACACCAGCGTAAATGACCTGTACTCTTCATAAATCGTGATCAATTTCATATTAAACAACTTCAAGCAAACCTCACCTAATTCGAGACAAAAAAGTTTTTAGTCAACAAGACAAAACCAGCGCTGTGTCCAAAAGATGTATGGTGTTTATCGCAAATTATGCTTTTAACTATTCTGTTGATGCCGACTAAAAATCGGATAACATAGTTTTTTTACATGTATTTTTTGCATTCTTTATGGCTTCATTTTCTTAACATAATTCAATAATTTATAATTCAAGGGCGAAGAAGGAGAAAGAGGAGCCAAGGGTGATTCAGGACTGTCAGGACGCGCGGTAGGCATGACGTGAATGAATTTCAAATCATATTTAATGTCTAACTCTCTTAAACACTCTCACACTTTTACAACTTGTTTAGGGCGCAGACGGTGGAGGGGGAGATCCCGGACCACGCGGTGCTGTAGGAAAAAAGGTAATGTTATAATGGTGGATCTTCATCTTAGGTCCAGCTTTGGCCAGGCGCTGTGGCTCTGTGGTTGGACACAAACACTAAATGTGAATATAGACAGATTTTAAACTCAGTGCCCAAATCGTTGTGCTGGGACACGGGCACATGCTGAAATAGTGGTATCTTAGCAACGTGTTTCGACATGCGTACTAGTCTGCAGAAGTTTTCATCAGTCCTCAATTTTTCTGCTCATGATCACTTAAGATTCATCGGCACGAAGTGACTGCAGCTAAATAGCCGAAAGAAGAGTACCGTAGCGGTACAAATGATCAGAGCAATTTCGAGGCGGAATAACGTGCATTTTAGTTCCAGAGAAAAATGCATATTACCCCAGACTCATTTGCGACGACTTGGCTCTTATTGATGTTCTATTTTGATCAAGGCAGGTTGACCGTGAACAGTAAGGTCATATTAGAGTAGATGACGAAGTATCATCTTGGAGCAAAAAAGACAATTGATAATCGGTAAATGTGAAGACTCAACTGTAGGAAAATGTTAAACTTGCCCCTCAGTATCTGCTTTTATTATATACCAGTTTGCTGTTGCTTAACGATTATCACTTTGACAGGGCATGATGGGTGATAAAGGAGAAAATGGGCGTTATGGTGAAGAGGTAATTCTCTAATTTTCAAATAATTACTATCAATGTCATGAATGGGTTGCCAATCGTATATTTCAATGACAATAACTATACTGTTTATTTTCAGGGCGACCAAGGTCTACTAGGGTTATCTGGTCCTGATGGAGAGCAGGTTAGTTATCATTCATTCTTAAATTAGACATGAACTGAAACTTAAGTTTATTTAATTATAATTAACTCTCGAAATGAACGACGATTACATATCTCCTTTGTAGCAGTTCGTTCGTTAGAAATTTAGATTTCTTTAATATGCAAATGAAATAACTTGCTATGTCATATAGTTGACACAACATTGATGTTGTTAAAAATTATAGTGCATTTTTGAGGAACGAAAGAAGGAACGAAGCGTTGCATCCTTTGCTTGGAAGAAAAGCTGCAAATTCTAAAGGCGAACAAAGCGAATTTGTTAAACAAAACATCAGAAATAATTTCCAAATGCCGACATGTCAACACGCACTGCTTATGGAATACACGACGTAAACGGAAATAATGACCGGCACCTATAATTAAATCTGGGACAGCATAAAAGGGATGGTTGTAATTGATTCATTCTCAATTGCCTGATGATCGCTTAGGAGCGTGAAACTTTAAGTAGCCACGTAAAGGACATTTTTAGTTAAAATTTGCATTGCGCTCTACCAGCCCTGGTATTGAGCACTCTACCAAGTTGATTTGGAAAAACGACATTCCTATATATGTATATATATATATATATATATGTATATGTATATGTTTATATATATATATATATATATACATACATACATACATATACATATACATATACATATGCATATGTATGTACATGTACATGTACATATACATATGCTTATACAACAACAACAGTCGTTTTACGGCCGTTTTCCCTGCTTACTCAGGGGTTGGTCGGCGGCTCTACACAGCAACCTCCTCCACCTTTCCCTTTCCTTTGCATCTTCCATTTTCAACCCGCACTCTCTCATGTCCCTTTCCACCACGTGGCTCCATTTTATCCTCGGCCTTCCCCGTCCTCTCTTACCTTCCACCTCGATTGACATGATCTTTTTCACCCAGTCATGATCCTTCCGCAGTAGATGTCCCAACCATCTTAACTTATTCCGTTTCACGTCTTCAGACACTGACTCAATCCCTATTCTCTCCCTCAGCTCTGCACTCGGCACCCTATCCCTCACCATCCTCATCTCCGTACGCTCCAATCTCCCATTTTGCTCCGCCGTCATGGCCTGCGTTTCACTTCCATATACCATAACACTCCCCATACACGTCACATACAGCTTCCCCTTATGTTTAATTGACACTTCCTTCCTTATCAAGATCCCTGATATAACTCCTTAAACTTCCTCTACGCACAACACACCCTTGCCACGTATGCAGAATTCGCTCCTCCACCCCTATTCAGCATATCACTCAGGTAACAAAACTTTCCAGCTTTCTCTAAGTGAACTCCATTTCCCAGATCCAAGCTCTCTTTCACATTCCTATCCTCTTCATCACCTGCTCTTTCACACGCCTTGCGCACAAATGTATCCTCAGATCTAACCAGAGAGCCCTTCAGTCCTGAGCATCGCTTGTATACCCATCTACTGCATCCCGTACATCTGATAGAATTGCTCCCAACACCCTTTCCACATACAGTACATGGCCACTTCCCTAGTCTTTCAACATCACCACAATTTGTCCCTGACACGATCATCTTTGTTTTACCAATGTTCATCTTCAACCCTTTCGCCTCCATGCATTCTTTCCACCCCAGCACTTTTCCCTTAAGTTCCTCAATGCTCTCAGTCATCAGAACTAAATCGTCAGCATATAACAGCCTCCACGGCAGGCTCTTTCTAACGTCTTGCGTCAGCGCCTCCATCACAACCACAAACAGTAATGGGCTCAGAACCCATTCCTGATGTACCCCAACCTTCACCTCAAATTCCTCACTGTTTCCATGCTTTGTTCTCACCATTGTTCTCGCTTTTTTATACATTATCATCTCTGCTTTCGCCAGCCATTCTTCAATCTCCAGCTTCCTCAATGCCCATCTAACCACTCCTCTTGGTATTCTATCAAATGCCTTCTCCAGATCCACAAATGCGGAATACAATGGTCTCTTTTTTGCCAGAAACTTCTGCATCTGTCGTACAGTAAAGATCCCATCTGTCGTCCCCTTCCCTTGCATAAATCCAAACTGCATGCCATTAATATTTACTTTCCCTCTCAACCCTCTCTCCAGAACCCTCTCATACCTTCATCCCGTGTTCTAACAGCTTTATTGCCCTATGTGCCCCACACCCCAATGGGTCACCTTTCCGCTTGTAAATGGGTAAAAGGGTACTCAGCTTCCAGTCCCTCGGTATCTTTTCCTCGTTCACTATCATATTGCAAATCTCCGTCATCTTCTTCACCCCTACCTGACCAGCTTCACGGATAATCTCACCCACCAATTCCGTCGGACCACCTGCCTTCCTACTTTTCATCTGCCCTATTGCCTTCTCTACTTCCATCTCAGTGATAAGCTCCCTTGGTCCTTCAACTATCCCACATTCTACAATTCCATCCCAATCATTCTCTACATTCAATAGTCGCTCCATATACTCCCTCCATCTCTTCTTTATCATCTCCGGTTTCACAATTATATTTCCACTCTCATCCTTCAGGCAGTTCACTCCAACCATATCCTGCCTTTCCTTCGCCATCTGCTTTGCTATCTTGAACACAGATTTCTGCCCTTCTTCTGTGTTAAGCTTTTCTCCTAATTTCTTACTCTCCCACTGCTGGGCCTGAGGAACTGCTTTCTTCGCAATCTTCTTTGCTGCTACATACTCCTTCAACACTGCCTTTTCTGCAGGAGTACTCTTTGCCCGGCTCCACGCCTTGAACTTCGACTTCTCATTCACCTTCTTCTCAACCTCTTCATTCCACCACCATGTTTGCATATGCCTTGGTGGCCCTTTTATCCATCCACATACCTCACTTGCCGCATTCAACAAACAATCTCTTGTCTTCTCCCATACCACATTCGCATCACCCCCCCTTCGCCTCCCCCAGAACTAGTTTATCCTGGAATTGCCTTCGCACATTTTGATCATTCAGCCTCCACACCTTTCACCTTGGTTGGAATTTTTTCCTCTTGGCTCTCACTGTACCCCTCACCTTCATATCGGCCAGTATCAAATGGTGTTGTGATAGTGCTTTTTCACCAGGAATTGCTTTCGCATCCCAGAGACATTTCCTGTCATGTTTACCTACATCAGGTAGTCAACCGTATATATTTGCCCACCCCCTGTATATATGACACAAATGAAGACAAATATTTAGCTGTCGCTACTCCGAGTTTCACGCTCTTTGGCGATCATTGGGCAACTGCCAAAGCGCGTGAAACTCGGAGTAGCGATAGCTAAATATTTGTCTCCATTTGTGTCATTATCGCTCTATCGGTAGCGGTATCGAGCGCTCTATCTATTCAAGTCACTTGTATAGCTTTCCGGTTACATTTTGTTGGATTTATATATATATATATATATATATATTTGGAGGGTTTTATTTGTTTGGGGGGTGTTATTTATTTGTACTGGTTCAAATAAATTTAAACCAGTCTAATTTTTCTCCAACCAGTACAATTTTTTTTGAACTGGTTCAAATTTTTTTTGAACCTTTTGTTGGTACAAGTTATGAACTGTTGCCTTTAACCCTTTCTCTTGGAGTCCGGCGAAACCTGCTTCCTTGTTATTTTACTCCGTCTAACGCGAGACAATTTAACATGTCAAGGGAGAACCTTTGGTAGACAAAGGGTTAAAATTAATTATATTTTTTTAGAAGTAGGAACTGGTGTCTTTACTCTTTCATGTGATATCCTCTAAGTATATGATTATTATTTTTATCAAATTTTTTCAGAAATTCTTTGAAATTTCGTCTCTCGGTCACTGTGTACACCAGTTGGGTTCTTAGAGTTGGACTTTAAAGTTACGTTTCGGTTAAAATACTGTATGTACAGACATGGTTAGGGTTAGAGTTAAGGTTAGGGTTAGAGTTAAGGTTAGGGTTAGGGTTGAGGTTATGGTTAAGGTTAGGACTAAGGTTAAGGTTAGTGTTAGGATTAGAGTTAGGTTTAGGGTTAGGGTTAGTGTTAGGATTAGAGTCAAAGTTACAGTCAAAAATGCGAGGTTTTCGTATTAACGGTAACGAAAATATATTTTTTTCTTTGGAATGAATGATGACAGAAGAAAGAGTACTTGAAAAGTGACATGGTAGCTCTAACGTCTGATATGACCATTTATAGAACAAATGCCCGTTATTACATTGATATCTAATAGACATATAGGTTGTTAATGAAGTTGCAGTCCTTCATATTTTAACTCACAATTAGTACATAATAAATAAAAAGTTCATAACTTGTAATATTTGTAATCGCTTTACATTGTATTTGAACAGCAATTCGCGAAGACACTGGTTGTGAACTACATAGAATACATTTGAATGGTACTTATTCAGCAGAGTGAGCTTTTTTTCAGGCAGCTAAAAATGAAAGTTCCTTTGTATAATCCAGTTTCACATTTGTGGTTGTGAAGGAATCGAGTCTGTTCGAAGCAATTAAGGTGCTTATTACTCCGAATTGCGTCACAACTTTTACATAAGTGTTTTGGAAGGCTGTGATTTTTCCAAGCAGGAAATTGGGGTGTAATGGTGTGGTTTTATCGGCACGATTAGTTTTTATTGAAACCATGTCCCCAACCTTAAATTTGCTTTTCCTTGCTTCTTTTTTTCTTGTTTGATTTACCATAGCTTTATTTTAATTGGCTTGGCGTTCAAATATCTTTTGTCGTTTAGGGGGTTGATTGTAGTCGTTGTGTGCTTGTTTCAGCAAGTGTTGAAGTTTTCTCTCTGTGAGGCTTAAAGCCATAGACTGCTTCATAAGGACTGACTTTGATGGCCCTATTGCAGGTGATATTTCTTATGTAACAGGCTTCGGAGACATATTTGCACCATTTCTTGATGTCTTTTCCAAGTACCCTCATGTCCTCCTTTCAAGATCGATTGGATCTTTCCACGAGGCCTTGCATGGTTGGTGTATGAGGGGCGCCATGAGGCAGTTCAGTGGAATTCTCTTTACAAAAGGTTTGCATTTTCTTATTGTTGAACTCTTTCCCATTGTGACTGATTATCTTCTGGGGAAAACCGTATGTAAAACAGAGGGTTTGCAGAGCTTCCATCACTTGATCTGCAGACATGAAGTGAATCGGTGCAATATAAACGAATTTGATGTGATGATCAGTTATATTAACTGCCCATTTGTGGGGCTCAGTACAGTCACATTCACAGCTTCTAAAGTCTATTAAATCGATCTCGATAAGAGATAAAAACAATGGAGATTGGAGTGGCCTCTGAACTGTCTTCACTCTGCTTGTTATACACTTCTGTTCTGCATGAAATCGACACAGGCTGACAAAGAGGTTGGCTATCCTTAAGATCACTTCAGCAAAGTTGTTGATCCATTTCACTGTGATTTCTCTTCCTCTATGTGCGATTCGATTGTGTGCTAGACGTAGGAAATCATACAATTGGTTTTTAGGAATAACTTTCTTCCCCTTGGAATTAAGTAGGGAGTCGTCGTTGTGAGACCACTTCTTTCCATCGATAGTAGCTTTTTCATACATAGTGAGCTTAATTTCATGTTCACCTTCATCGTGACGTGGCTGCAAGTTCGTGATTTCTCGTTCTTGTTGATGTTGAGGCTTCAGGAATGTTTTGGCCTTTTCGTAGAAGCTATCTTCTATGAAAAGGTTTATGAGCGATTCCTTTTTTTTTTGGGCTGCTTTGAGTTCATCTAATTTTTCATAAAATAGTTCTCTGTACAGTTGTGCGTCATATCTCATTTGTCACCAAAGGGCAATGTGAATGTGAAACAAAATTTGATTATCATAAAAGTAATATGCGAATAAATTTGCTGAGAGAGAGAGAGAGAGAGAGAGAGAAAGAGAGAGAGAAAGAGAGAGAGAAAGAGAGAGAGAAAGAGAGAGAGAAAGAGAGAGAGAAAGAGAGAGAGAAAGAGAGAGAGAAAGAGAGAGAGAGAAAGAGAGAGAGAGAGAGAGAGAGAAAGAGAGAGAGAGAGAGAGAGAGAGAGGAAGAGAGAAAGAGAGAGAGAGAGAGAGAGAGAGAGAGAGAGAGAGAGTGAGAGAGAGAGTAGGAGTGTGGGTAAGAGTAAGTTAATTATTTAACAAAAAAGAAGGCACGGTATCTTTCTTTCGAAGTTTAACATTAAGAATATAAAATCATCAAGATGAACTTTTTAAGAAACTTTATTGAACGTTTCGGGGCAAACCAATTCTTGATAAAGGGGCTAGCCCCGAAACGTGACATAAAGTTTTTTAAAAAGTTTATCTTGATGATTTTATATATATATATACACATATATATATATATATATATATATATATATATGTATATACATACATACATACATATATATATATATATATATATATATATAAATTCTGTCCAGCCCCGCCGCTCATATTGTAAATAACGATCACCAAAAACGTTAATTTATGTAAATTATTAAGTATGTATTAGATTTTTCCCTGACAATAACCGGCAGTTTGACAGCATCGTGCGAAAGACAATAACCTTATACATCAGAACTTTGTAGGCTATTGGAATAGTTCTTGTATTATAGCTTTTCTTATTTATTTTGGCGAATAACAACTTAACAGTAATTTGTAATCTAATTGTAAATATTTGCAGGGACAACCAGGAATGGAAGGCAGTGAAGGTGCTCCAGGAAGGGATGGTGCGGCTGTAAGTAAATTTAATGATTAAGTTAAATAAGGACACAGGAATTAAATTAGTCCCGATCAATTTGTTGTTCCAGTTCAAGAAAACTTAACAGTGTCCCTCGTCTTAAAGTAACTTTCTTTTGCCACTCTTTTATTCTCCTCTTCCTATTCCTCCTCTTTCTCATTCTTGATCTGGTTCTTATTTCTCTCCTTATTTAGGTTCTAACTCCGATTGTCGGTTTATTTGTCGTTGTCCATCATGTTTTTTCGTTCAAGTCTTCCTTCTCATCATCGTCCGTATTAATTCTTTATTTTTCTACGCTGTTTTATTCTCCTTCTGCTCCTTTTTAACATTCGTTTTTCTTATTGTCCTTCCCTTCTTATCTCTTCCTATTTCTATTTTTATTTCTGTATCTATCTCTATGTCTATTTCTATTGCACGTTCTCTTCCTCTTCCCTTTCATTTTTCTCCTTCTCTTTTTCTTATTCTTACACTTTCGCTTACTCTTTTTCTTTTTCTTTCATTTTCTCTTTCGCTTTCTTTTTATCTGTCACTTTCTTTTTATCTTTGTCGTCCTCTTTATCTCTTTGTATGTCTCTTTCTTCTTTCCTTTTCTCTTCCTCTTCTTCTTTCCTTCCCTTTTTCTTTCTCTTTCTATTCTCCTTTCTTCTTCGTCTTCATCCTTTTCTTCTATTTTTCCTTATCTTTGTTTTATGCATGCTCTTCTTTATTTTCCTTGTACTTCTGTTCCTTATCCTTCCCTCTCTGGATCCCGTCCTTGTCCGTTTCTTTCTTCTCCTTGTCTCATTCCGCTTTCTTCTCCTCCTCTTCTTTCTATTTGTTATCCACGTTCTTCATCTCTTTTGCCATATCCTTTTCCTCGTACTTTTACTTCATTTTTCCCTTTTCCTTAGCTTTTCCTCTCCCCCAGGACTAAATTTTTGCTATTCCGGCTAAGACATTCATACTTCTAGTACAGGAGTTTGGTACCTATAGTTCTCTTTCAACCTCTCTAGGGCAAAATAACCGAATTAAATTTCGTGGACCACAGTTTGTGATAGGCCGAAAAAATTTTTGATTTTGATAGGCTGAAAGCGTTGGTAATTATAAGGTAGCACAGTGCAGAAAATGTTACAATAATTTGCTCTGAATAACTTTTTCTTCCTTTCTTTTTTCTCTTTTGACTTTGGAATAATTTTTTCATGAATTTCATGAATTGGAAAGAGTATGATTTCTCGTACAAGTTGTGAAAAACACAAAAAAACAAAAAACAAAAAAAAACCTACACTGGTAAGTTCTACGAAGACCCCAAATAGCACGAGAACACGTGCTATTTTGATTCACTCTTGCATGACCTTTTTCCAAATTGTACTCGAGACTATGCTATTACATATACGAAAGACACTTTTCAATTCCAAGGACTTGCGAGATTCGTACAACCAGATTCTCTTTAAATTTTTACAACTTTCTGTTAGCTTGGCTGTAGAAATCACAAAATCATTGGGGTAAATCTTGTATTTTGTACTTGACAGTAAAATAATTTCCAACTTTTAACCCGATAAACTCTGTATTTCATTTTCGTATTTCTCTGTATTTATGTCATTGTAAATACTTTCTATAGGGAGCTCCAGGTATGCCAGGAAGGGATGGTTTTCCAGGAAAAGCAGGTTCAGAGGTAAGTTTGGTTGAATGCTAAAAAATTCAAAGGAATAAGCCGAGAACTTTGTCTTTTACCAGAGAAAAAAGAATTATATACAAACCTGGCAAAGTTGACCTAAAATGCTACGGCCTCGTCGATTTATCGGTTTTCTTGGATGATTTGTGTTCTCAAATATGAATCGTTATTCAAGAAATTTCATTTGATATAAATTTCAAATTAGTGAACAATTCATTTATCTTTTCACGAATCTTACTCTTTCATGATGTTATTTCTGGTATTTTGCATATTTATTTACTTATATGTCGGTATACTAGCTTATTGTTTTAATCATATTGTTTCTTATGGTCTTTTCAACTTATTTCCAGTTTACTTATTTTCAGTATGTTTTCACCTATATGCTTACTTAAATTTCGGCTTAATAATAAAATGACTCAAAAAACTTTAGGAGGTGTCAAGAAATTTAATCATTAAATTCAAAAACGTATTTGATTTACTTGTATTCATTTTTCATTAACTTACCAATTCACTGGTTTGATTTTGTTGCCAAATGTTATACAATGGAATTGAAGTCGGCTCTACATTCGTCTAATACTAGTTGCGATTCATGTGACAACTTTTCTTCATTGTTTTACTTTAAAAAGGGACAGCAAGGAGGACAAGGTGCTGATGGGAATCCTGGTTTAAAAGGAAAAATTGTGAGTGCATACATCATTTATATTATTCAATTAACCCTGTTCATTGGGGTGTTTTTGACCAGTATCTCCAGAACTGTTTTACAGATGACAACTAAATCTTTACAGAATAATCTTTGCCTTATTTAGATCTCCTTTCAATGAATAATCTGATTTTCCAGAGAAAACATGGGGAAAAATTAAAAATTTTTTCTTCGAATTTTTGCTCGACGAGGTTTCAATGTATTTCAGTGATAAAGCCTATAAAATTTGTGAAAGATTGATAGAATTTCAGGGATATACCTTAAAGACTTCTTGAGATATTAAATGTTGAAGTCCGTACAGGCACCTTCTTTCCGCTAGTCTCCATATGTGTAAAGATGTTGTAATTGTAACGACTTAACTACCTGACTTGTTTTACAGGGGTCACCTGGTCCGAAAGGAATCTCTGGTAGAAAAGGAAAGAATGGCGAACAGGCTAGTGATTGACATATTTAAGTAATCGTTATTTATAATTTGCTCGTTGATACAGGATACCAATTACTTAGTTAACTATTGTTGTTATCATTGAGAAAAATCAACATATTCACGTTCCGGTGGACGACATATAGTATCTCCTTGGCAAAAAACTCTGCGGTACCGAATATCATTTCTTTCCTCGTTGACTTCAGGGTTTCACCATCATTAGAAGTGTCTTCAACTGAACCCAAACCACAATAGCTACTTGGGTACTTATATTTGCTGGCATCATTAGCCGTGATCTTGCGTTTAATTAACAGTCAACTGGTTGATTTCTTTTCGTTAGGTAACTGTTTCAGATTTGTGTGAGACTTTGTTTTACTTGGTTGATATGAGGGTCAAAAGTGTCGTTTAGGAGAATAGAGTGAAACTGCTTTAGGCTTCTTTCACCGACCAGCTCTACCGGTTTTTGTCTAACAATAAAATATTTTGTACTACATTTTACTGACAAGTCAAACTGTTCCTTCGCAACTGATCGTTTTAACGACTGGTTTGCTGAAGATTGATGGTATAAAACTCCAAATTCTCCGAACAATACGTCCCTATTGACGGCATTTCATGCGAATTGTCATTCGTATTCTTTCATCGTTCGCAATTACATAAAATTTTCTTGTCATACAGTTTAAGCTATATTAGTACTTAAGGTCTCAACTGTATAAGTGGGTCATGGGGTAATTTTCAAAGTCTTCTTTTCTTTTGCCAACTGTTTGGTTTTGTTGTAATCTTGAAAACTTCTCCAGGCTTATTTCTAACAGTCACTTGGACCGGCGATTATTTATTTGTGCTTGTTTCATGATTTTTTTTTGATCGGATTCTCTTTCAACATTACTTGAAACCTTTATGTTTAATAGTCTTGAGGTTTTAGGCCATGGGTGCTTCTCCAAATCAAGTATCACTAAGTAGGAATCACCACTGTCTGCCTTTAACCTATTGACTGTAGTGGTCATTGACATTATCAATCTAGTTATCTAACTTGGAATTCACTCGCTGTTACACCAAACACGGTTCAGGGCTATGAAGTAGGTTCCGGTTATTCTGTGCCAATCAAAGTTTTTCTGATCCGCGACATCTGCATTTCAACTTACAATTTCCCACTTATTATATGTCAAGTCCACAGTGAATGGTTAACGTGGCTTTACTTGTTCACAATTACAGGCCTTCATGGTTTTCTCAGAGTGAGTGAAATCCTTCAGTCCAATTCAACTGCATGTTGCTGCACGTTCTCTTCGTGGAAATTTAATATCCTAAGTGCTATAGATGTAGCCTTAACTGGTTAATGCCGTTTGATTTTAGCCAAAATAAAATAGGACAGTGCTTCATACACTCAGCTTATGGTTAATTGAGTGTGAATGATCATTCACAAGAGGACTTAATCATCTGGCATCAGTCAGAATAAGAAAGTATTGAAGGTTACACACGCAGTCAATCTATCAATTTGGCCCAATCGTGTACTGACATCATTGCATACAGCAGCTTTGGGAGATTGAGTCTTTTTCGTTTCAGCAGTGTAATGTGATGCGTTACCATGTCGACTCGCGTATCCAATTCTACAAGTCACTCTCGTGGCACACGAACGCAAGACTAACTTGATATTACGCGCCTTAATGGCGATGAGCTCATCAGTAACATGGCCGGAGCTGAATGTTTGATGGGTCTATTAAGAATGCAAATCACAACTACGTGGAATTTTGGTCTTAAGATAAGCGTATCAGAACAATTTTGTATTTTAGGGATCACGGAAACTTTTCCTTTTTTTTTGGACGACATTTCAGAAAATGACGTGATTTATTCTTTAGAATTTAGGCGGTACGGATCCACAATTTTACTTGTTGGCCACGCTACTGGAGCTCATATACTAACAAGTACAAGCAACAGAAATTGAAACCTCATCATGCGACATAAAAATGGCAAAATATTTCACATTTTTCAGACAAACAAACAAAGAAACAAACTAAATATGTATGGATATATCACACAAAAGGTTAACTAATGATGTGAATAATTTTTCCCTCCACATCTCGATACGATAGGGACCTTCAGGTAGTCCTGGCGAAGTTGGTGAAGATGGCCCAAGGGGAATAAGAGTAAGCAAATTAACAACTAGGCAAATAACTTTTGCTCATTTTGAAAATCAAATGTATATCTGTTTTTGACTTAAATTTTATTTAAACCATTATTCCCATTTTTAGGGACAGTCCGGAGCTTCAGGTAGTAGTGGAAAAAATGGCAGATCCGGACGCAAAGTAGGTAGTTTACTTGTTCAACCATGGAAACTAACTGCCTTAGAGCACAAGCTTTATCGTTTTCAATGGTTATGAATTTTCAACCACGGAAACACCCAACTTGATTATCGTGGTGGATTATGGTATAGCATAATGCTTATGACAAGTTTTGCTGATCTTATCTAATCTAGGGTTCGACTGGACCACAAGGAGAAGCAGGACCAGCAGGATCTATAGGCGATATGGTAAGATCTACTATATATAGGCTATGCGTTTGGTTTTCCTCCGAAAAGAAGTCCAACTGTTTGTATTAAATGGATTTTGCTTTCAGGGTCTCCAAGGTGAAACTGGTCTACCTGGGGAACAAGGAGATAGCGGAGCTCCGGTAATATGTTAATAATGTTCTCATGGTGGACACTATTGGCGACAAGCATGTACATTGGTCCCTTTGTACACAATTAATTTTAAGATGGCGAATTTATATGGATTTGAATGGGCAAAATCTGTAAGGCACATTTTTTATAATATAGCGTTTGAAATTCCTAAAGGTGTACGTACACCACAGTGAATAAAACAAGCGTTTGCAAATTCTGTAACAATTCGTCAAAGCTAAATAGGTTCCCAAAAACCCTTATAATGATACCTCTTTTCATGTATACAAGTCTGTTAAATCCCCAAGATTTAGCAAAGTGTGCCTCTGTGAGCCGTGAATTTGGGTATGCCTGATTGGCATGTTAGGTAGGTACACGTCTGAATGTACTCGGAAAGGATCATACTTTGTTTTGCATTTGTTTTAAGGGCATTTCCATGTCTTCAAATAAGTTCCCAAACGTCTTGAAGTGTGCGGCATTCACGCCTAAGACTATATGTAAATAAATCCATGACACGACAAAATAAGTATACCAAACCTGTAATAAACAAGCGAAAAATTGCTCAGTATCGCGATTTTGTGTTAAAATGTACCAGTAAAAACGTTTTTGCTAGCAAACTTTTTAAATTTGACTTCTTATGAAGTTCATGATGTCTGAACTTCCACCAGCTGAGCCATTAAATTTTTATTCACAGTTGAAATTGTCTTCTGAAAGCCCGCCATTAGGATATGCCAGTCAATAAAGCATTTGGAATTTGCGCCTGCAAGTGAATCCGATGCCTCTCCTCAATTTCTGGCCATGCTCATGATTCAGTGTATGAATTTGCTTTATTACCACCTTTAAGTTGGCTAACAGGGATTCCTCGTAAATTTATTTGTTCAGGGTGATTCAGGATCTGCAGGACCCCTGGGGGAAGCTGGTGAAAAAGGAATGAGGGTGAGTGTTATGAGCATGCTTTGAAATAAATTATACTGAAAATTGGTCGCTACACAGAACCTTTTTAAATAAATATTTCAGTTCTGTTTTGTGACGATACTGGGTAGAGACGGTGGTTACCAAGAAGTTTTCAACTTATCAAACCTAAAATCTTTATTGTCACATGCGCGTTTCAAAAAATAAGAACTGAGAAATAAGGAAGAGAAACTATTACGAAGTTATTTTGTATATGTTGTGTTACAATTTTAACCTTTGGTTCTGATTGTATTTAAATCAGTTGAAGTATTTCGGTGGTTCAGTAGTTGAGATTCCTAAAAATTGATTAAGATTTTATGATTCTCTTGTTTGCCTCCTTTTCCACTCTAAGTTCGCCTTAACTTTCGTTACTGCCCTGATTTCATGTTGTGTTGTTTGTGTTAGCTGCTGAGTAATTTATGTGAACACATGTTCTGATCGGTGTTACTTAAAGTGGATGGGCGCGAAAATTCAAGTTTCATTTATTTGCAAGAGTTGATTAAGTGATGATTTGTCTTTGAGATATGCAAACTTTTTTGACGTATTTGTGAGTCTACAGCGTCATAGCAAATTTCGAAACTGTAGACGGTTGGACACCTCCTTGATGGTCGGACTCATCATCTTAGCATAGTTCATTTGACATTAAATTTCTAAATCTAACCAAAAGCAAATTTTAACGTTAAATAACAAAATTAATCCTATAAATAACAATTAACCGTCCTCTTTAAAGAAGTTGAAGAAAAAGTTACAACCGGAAGACGTAGATCAAGATGAAACATTCTATACACGGTTCGATCCACTCTTTTTAGCATTGTACGACATTGGGTTATCCACTGGACTACGCAATTGACCTGCAATTCCTGCGAAAGACTACTAACCCTGCAGGCGCAATGACCTCTTTTTGAGCCATGGAATCTAGGATAATGATGTATCTGACCGTCTACGGTTTCGAAGTTAGCGGCGTCGTACGATCGACCAAGCATTTTGAATTTGTAGAAAAGAATATCTTTGAGATTATTGGGCTAACTTGCTTGAAATCTTGATTGTTGGTATATAAGGTTCTCAAAATTGAACGTAGCCACATCAGAGTAAAAACCTTTCCCAGCTGACAATTTCATTAATTATAAAAAGAAAACAACTCCGAAAAGTAGCATCTTTTCAACAGAATGATATATATGAGTTAATGAACAAGACCAGAAAATTATTTAGGTTATATTTAGATTCTATTTCAAAGTCCGTCTCCGACCTGAATTTGAAGTAGAGTCGAAGTATAGCCTGAGCCGTTTTCTCGTCTTTTTCATTTACTCATATGTTTGGTTTACAGCATGCTACTTTTTTGAGTTGTTTACTTCTTGCATTGGGCCTGAATATTAATGCCAATTTGGAAGTTGTCATATGGTAACTGTGCGAAAAAAAGAGCTAACAGATTCGTTGAACAATTCAACTAAAATTGTTTGCTTTACAATGACAACAGGGTCCAGGAGGGCAACCAGGAGCTAAAGGACCTAGTGGGGAGCCAGGTGAACAGGTATGAACTTGCACTTCTAGCTTCGAAACTATTTTTTACTGTCTCATGGAATGAATTCATTTTTCAAGCAAAATCAGTTATTGACATGTTTCCGTCAAGATCCAAGGCGTTTAAGATAATATAAAGGTGAAAAGTGAACAAATTTGGTGGTATTTATCCCCATCACGAAATATCTGAGATTTCGACTCTAACGCGGGTAATGTCTACATGATTCTGACAGTGGAAGAAAGGCAGCTGTTACGATCTTGGAAACCGTTAAACTTGTTAAAGAAAGAAACAAACTCTGAACAATAATGTCATGTTGATAACACAAGATACCAGTTAAAATCAAGAAAATTACAATGAAATTGTGATATTTCGTTTTTATTTGAAAGACATCATCAGGCAGATTAATTACAAAAACATTGCCAGTATCTACATATACAAGCGGTGCGATGACATAATGGCTGAAGAAGTTCTGTTATCATAAAATTTTATAAGCGTTATGTCGATGATACACTTGTTCTTATCAAACCATGTGACATTCCAACAATTCTTACCAAGTTTAACCAGTTTGACAAAAATTTGAAATTTACAATCGACACGTTTCCTGATGGATTGGTGCATTTCTTAGACATTAAAATCTCACAAGATGGTACGGATGTCTACTGTAAAGATACACATACAGGCCAATGCACACACTATTCTAGTTTTGAGCCTCTTTCGCGGAAAACAGCCTGGATAAAATCTCTCTTCCACTGTGCGTTTAAAATGTGCAGCTCTAAGAAACTTTTTGATAATTAAATCAACACACTAAAACCTTTTATGTCCTGATATGGCTACCCAAAGCGAATAAGTAACTTTTTATTGGCAAACTAAAACGTAAATACAACACATCTTCCTCTATTCCTCCTTAAAACTCATCCATTAACGATAATTTGCCAAAAGTATGAATCCGCATTCCTTATCTCGGTAAACTAAGTGAAAATCTCGTCAAGTCTTGTATTTTTAAAATCCGCCGTCAACTTAGAAACCAGGTAAAATTTGTCATTATTTACAACACAAACAGGTTCTCGTATTTTACTTCAACTAAAGATAAAATTGCTGAGTTATCTCGCAATATTGTTGTTTACCAAATTACTTGTCCCGGTTGTAATAAAACTTACATAGGAAAAACCGACCGCTGCCTTGAAAAACGCCTCTCCGAACACGCTACGCAACATAACAACAGTGCTGTTGCTCAACACCTCTTACACTGCGACCATGCACAATTTCTCGCTAACTTACACAAACAATACAACCGACTTAATGACCTTTCCATTTCTTCCAACTTATCTTCTTCAATTAAAAATCTTATCTTTAATAACTACAAAATTCTTTATTCTAACAATTCGATAACCACAAATAAGCTTTTAATAATTGAAGCTCTTAACATCAAATTTAATAAACCAGAATTGATATCTGGTCTTAAGGCCACTAAAGAACTTTCTTTTTACTTAAATGTTTTTATACATATATTTACTCCGCACTCTTTCAGTTCAGTGATTACATGTTAATGATTAATTGGCGTCCACCCTGCAGATATCCGACAGGTTTCCTTTCCAGGATGACATTATTGTTCGGAGGTTTTTTCTTCGTTTATTTCCTAAAGTTGTCGACTGGTCCTGGATTTTGCCTAAATTTATTATTTATTCAATTTCACCATGGAATGCAAACCCTTCCAAGTTTTCTTTCTTTATTAGTTATTTAACTTCTGAAATTCAGGTGAGATTAACTTGACAGCATGAATTGTGCATGAATTCTTTATGTATCACCATTAATCCTAAATAAGCGTCTTAAACATCGAAAAAGGATTAAGACTTATAAATTTTTGATGATCATGTGAATAATATTAGATAAACCATGGTGTTTCGAATAAAAAAATAAATGTAAAAATAAAAACATGAATAAAAATAATAACAACGAAGACAACAACACCAATGACAACAATGATAATGATAATAATAATAAAAATGATAATGAAGCTTCAAAAACTGGAGAAAATTACTCTTATTGGTTCTGCGCATATACTCAGAAAAACGTGTATAAGAACATGAGAATTGGCCTGACAGGACAATAGACTTCTGGTGTCCTCTCGCTCTTGAACCCCGGAGGGGGTCCCTGTGTTTGGACAAATCTAGATACAGCGAAATGTATGAACATAATAATGATAATAACCAAAAGAAAGTTAATCCTTTCTTTACCACAATTAGATGTGCTTGTCAACCCTTTATAGGACGGAATTTAAAGTCCCATACGTAAACAAAGGGTTGAAAGGTGTCGATCATTCGTCAAGCTTTAGACCGCCAGTCTACAGTCTAAGACAGGTTAATGGTTAATTGAAACATAAACATAAAACCGATATTTATAAGGAAACAGGATAAAAATATGTTATTATAAAGGAATAAAAGTTAAGAGTATAAACTTTTATTGTTTTGTAATGCATGCTTTCATACTGTATTGGTGCAAATATTACTTTTATATTTATGCATTTACAAGTGTTCATCATAGAACTGTCGAAGACACTAGACGTCTTGTCGAAAGCTCGTGACAATAAAATATGCAGTAGACAGAAATCCTATCAAACTACCTTTTACTACAATTTACTTATATAATTATAATAATGATAATGATGATAATAATAATAATGATAATAATAATAATAATACAGATAGGCAGGGCATCCACTGACCTCCATAAAACGAGCAGGCTTTGACGAGATTACTTAGAAAGTGGCGCCCCTGCCTTGCTAGCTGGGTAGACAGGTAGCCGAAAACCTCAGCTTGCCTTAAATGGCTGGCAGCTGCAAGTACACTACCTTCAGGTGTTGGCAAACCTGCCTTGTTAGCCTAAAGACTAGAAGACAATCTGTACAGCAGGTTGATGCCCCTGACCTTAGTTGGTTGAGGATGAACCAGCCTTAAATGCTGAAACAGATAAGCAGTAGCCTAAGGATAAAACAATCTTCCGTCTTAACCCTTGCAGTGGCACACCTAAGGTGACCTTAACTGGTTGGAAGTGCAACAGAGTACTGTTAAGGTCAAACTGGATATACGCATTGGGGAGTGCTTTCAGGGACTTCAAAGGGTTGTATATCTCTTACTCCTTCCATACTGGATAAGTTGGGCGAGTAAAGGCTGGCCCTGTGAATGCTCTTTAAAATTCATTCCAATGGTAAAATTTCCGTTCCCCACAAGTTCCTTGAAATGTACAATGTCTGTTACGGTCTTACCTGGTGAGATGCTGGGAGCCCGTTGCAGGCTGATACCCCTTCGACTGTACTTATTTGGGTGGTGTGTAATACCATGACATGAGGAAAACTAGTGATTAAATTTCCCCGAAAACCGAGGAGAAGTGCCGAAGGCGTTGGCCCGAGAGGCTTTCACAAATCTCCCGAGACTTCAGGGGACAGTTAATCACTCATCTCCCTACATGTCATGGTATTAGTTTGTAATACCATGATGAGAGACGAAATTTATTTGGTATTGCTTAAAGTTCTTTTTAGTATAGTTTAGGATTTTAGTATTGTTCATGGTGGGTACCAGCACTTGTATTAAATGAGTTGTTCAATGCTTGAATTTAAAAGCATTATTTGATGTTTGGCCATGTATGTTAATGAGGAAAAATTAGAAATTTTCCCTCTCTTGAGGGAAAATTAGTGAAACTATGCATGCTGAGGGAATTTAGGGACTAAATCTCCATTTGAGAACAATAGAAACGGAGATCATCGTGGTATTATGATAATAATAATATTTTCTGGAACTGCTATATCAATGCCTGATAATCAATATAGCAGTCCCAGGAGATGCAAGGGTGAAAGGGAAAGAACAGGAGAAAGTTGAGAAATATTATGACTTGTAGATAGAGATAGCAAATATGTGGAACCCAAAAAGAGTCACTTTTATTCCTGTGGTTGTTGGTGCACTAGGAGCGATCTCTACGGATTTGGAGAAATGAATTGAAAAGATTGGGATCGAAGTGAGGGTACAGCATTTGCAAAAAACGACATTATTTTGAAAAGACAGAATTTTGAGAATGGTGCTTACGGAATAAAGGAGATGGACTTAGCCCTTGAGGCCTTTGATTACTTGTTGTAGCTTGCTCCAAAGATCGCTACCGGATGGAAGATCTACATCCAAGTGTGAAGATAATAATAATAATAATAATAATTATCCATGATAATAATTATCCATAATATCCATATAATATATGGGTAATATTGATCAAAATCATCACAACCATAACTATAACAAACATCCAGGCACTTCGAGTCAAACAGTGATAGATGCAAGATCTGCTGACTCACAAGAAGTACCCGAAAACATCTATGGAAGACATGGTGTTAACTTTGCATGGCAAGATAATGAGAAAGTACGTTTAGTACAAATAGATTTAGAAGAACAAGAGAAAGGGAGAGGTTTTGTGCGACGGATAAAACAAGGGTGGGATGCTGAATTTCCAGGAAGAAAATCGATTTCTAAGAAAAACCTGAGGGATAATACTACCAGATTCAAAAATGATCCGGATATAATGAGGGCTATAATTTGTTGAGGGGAGTATCTAACAACCAGACAGAAACTATGTAGCTTCATAGTAAGACGACCACAGAATTGCAGGAAGTAGGTAACCTGAAATGGTTGACGGTAATGAAAGTAAGACTAGGAGAGGTCGACACAGAAGAAAGAGAAAGAGGGCGAAGGTCCATGAGGAAAGTGAAAGAAAAATGGGACGAAGAATTTCCCGAATTGCAGGATAAATTCACAAACATTGAGAGATAATGGGATTATTTATAAAGGAGTCAGAGATTAACAATTTGGTACTATTAAGAAAAAGAACAGCACAAGAACTAACAATGGTTGAGGAATCACAAGATGAGGCAGTAAATGTTCAAGAGTGAAGCAGAGTAACTAGAGGTCTGGGTCTTAATAAAGAGTGCCAAGAGGGAGATGCAAGAGCGGAAGAAGATAACACCTGTAAAGATAATCTAACAGATTTAGAGGAGGGAGATGCTGAGTTGGAAAACGAATTTTTCAGACAACTGAAGAAAATTGGGAAGACGTCAGTCTGTAAAATAGAGCCGAAAGATTGACTCTTGAAATTGAAAATCACGACACTGGTGGAACGAAGCTCAAATCGAATCCTTGAGGAGTACCTATAAAATGTTGATGAAATAACAGTAATAATTGATGCAGTGTATGCAATGGGAAAAGCAATAGCTATATGATCATGAAAATTTAGGAAAAAAAGCGGAAGAGGAAAACAAAGGGGTGATAGACGTGAACGGAAACTAAAGAACAAGATGAAAGAACTACACCAGTTGATAGCTTGGACTGGAAACGAGCTTTATAGACGAAAAAAACCCCAGAAAAGCACCAGGAAAGAGAAGGATATCTTGAAAGATCTAAAGGCAAAAATAGAAAGTCAGGAAGTGCCAAATCAAGATCTTACAGATGGAAAAGAGAAATGGCTGAATGAGTTACGATATAGCAAAGTTTTGTTAGAAAAGATGATCAGGAGAGGTAGAAAGGTCCATAACAATGGAAGGTTAGGGAAGATGAAGGAAGATTTTACCGGAAGATGAACCAGACAAAGAACTTTACTGGAACTGTACCAGAGATTGAAAAGTTTGTAGAATTTTAGGGAGGTAACTGGGAACAAGAGAGGACAACAAAAGAACAACCATGGATGCTTGAAATCGAGGAGCAGTTAAAGAGTAAAACTCGATATGTAGAAAAGTTTAGGGTAACAGTAGATGACATTGGTAAGGTGTTCAAGAAACAAAGAATTGGACCTCTCCAGGAATAGATGGTATTCAAAATCACTAGTGGAAGAAGTTTAAAGGAACCTGGAATTCATTCGCAAAACAATGCAAACATGGAAGCAATATATTAGAAAGATTCCAGAAAGGATTGCGTGGGGAAGTTCTGCATTATTGCCTAAGACTGAGAACCTGAGCCCAGTTAAAGATTACAGGCCCATTACCTGCTTGAATACCTCGTACAAAACATACACCGGTTTGATAACGAAGTACCTAAAGAATCATGCTACAAGAAACGATATGTGGGATGAAGGACAGAAGAGAACGTCAGAAGGAACATTGGGTACAGTAGACATTCTGTTAACTGATAAATGTATGATGGATGAAGTGAAGGAACACAACAGAAGTCTGGCTGTTGCGTACTATGATCATGAGAAGGCCTATAATAGAGTACATTACAACTGGGCGCTGAAGGTATGTAGATGGATGGGGATACCAGATGATATGTTTAAATTAATTGAGAACCAATGAAGAAGTGGAAAACAAGACTGAAAGTGTGGAAAGACAGGCCGAAGGAAACAAGCGAACAGATTTTGATTACGACGGGATTTTTACCAGAAGAAAATTACTCACCTGTTGGATTTATTGGCATGCTACTGAGCAAACTTAGAGGGTACAGGTTGAGAATGCTAGGGAGAATGTCAGTGAAAAGGGCATACATGCTAAGAGGTAATAAAAGGTACAGAGATCTTGTTTAAACATGGAAAAATGGTGAAGGGCAAAGGATTAAACGTGTTCCATGAGAGAATGAACGCACTTGACCTTGATGCAGACAAGATATATAGGTTCATAGGATGTGAACAGGCTGACAAAGTCAAGGGGAAAGTGATAGAAAGAGTAATGAAGGAAGTAGCCAATAGGATGAGAAGTCTTACGCAACTAGAACTTTATGATTGGAACCCGGTTAGAGCTATGAACTGTAGAGTGATACCTCTAGCAGGATATGTGATGAATGTTTCCAGATTGAACAAGGAAGATCTGGTTGAACTTGACATGATTGTGAAGATGGAACTTACAGAGAGAAAACTGTACGGGAGGCAAGCAACTAATGAAAGGTTGTACTTAGCTTGTGACAGATGTGGAAGAGGGGTAAAGAGTATGAGAGATATGTACAAAGAAACAAGGGTTAGAATAGCTTGCTGCATGTCGTTATTAAGATACTGATGAATAAAAGTTGCCTGGAAACAGGAGCATAGGAACGAATATTGTTCAATACAACGAGAAGCAGAGGAGGCTCTGAAGAAGGTTGAAGGAGTTAGTTTCGGGATAAGAGAGATTGACTTCAATGGTGAGAAGATATGTGCGACTTGGAAGGATGCCTGGAGAAAATTGAAAATCTTGCTGAAATTCAAAATGGAAAGAAGGCGGGTCTATCAATGTCAAAAGAATTTACAAAGTGAGGTTTTCTGTGGTCAGGAAGAAAAATGTAACCAGTGGTTTGATTGCAACCTGAATTCGAGAAAGGCGGCAGCAGTAAAAGAGATGTTCGAACAAATGGTCGAGGCTAGAGTTTGGAAGGCTTTAAGGGGAATGGAGGTGGAATCGGAGATTTGCAGACTGTGTGCAGATAAGATAGAGACAGTACATCATCTGGTGGCTAGCTGTATGGTTCTTGCTGGTAGTGAGTTTGTGAGAAGGCATAAGAATGCTTTGATGGTGCTTGTGGTGGAATTGGGAAAGGAAGCAGGTTTGTTTGAAGAGAGTACAGTCTAGTACAAAACAGCATGGAAGAATTGAACAGTCATCGAAAAGCCAAGTAAGAAGCTGGTATGGGACTTTGAGAGAAGGATGAGAAAAACAACAACAGCGAGAAGACCTGATCTGACTGTTGAAGATGTCGAAGAATGTATAATCTGGATAGGTGATATGGTCTGCCCTTCAGAGGCGAACGTCGCAGAGAAACGGAGGGGAAAATTGCAAAAATACCGACAGTTGGCATTTGAAATTCGCGAGAGACGTGTAGGCATCATGGTTGAAATAGGACCCTTGGTAATCGAATGTTTAGGCGGAGAGATGAAGAAACTGGAATAACAGATAAAGAAGCTGTTAGAAGCGAAATCACGACAGAAGTGGGTAGTATAAAAAATGCACAAGACCGTACTAATGGAGAGTGAGACTATCTTCCCCTCGCCCACCGCGCCAAGCGCGATGCAAGGGCACTAATCTCAACGTGCGTGGAGTCCTTTTTACACACGTGGAAGCTCAGGAACTTGCATGTTGTTGACCAAACCTTACTTAGGTTACTTAGATCCATGCTGAAGTAAATCGATTTGCTCTCGCTCTTTTTTCTCTTGCATGGACCTCTCGCAAGTCGTTTACTTCATTTGAACACTAAAGCCAATAAATGATTTAAGACCGACAAACGAAATAGCTTTCTTCGTGCTTCACTTTTGTAGGACATCTTAGTTACCGGACAATATATGACTTGAAAGGACAGTTCTAAAACTCAACTCTTTGAAATATATATTGGCCAACTGTTCACTTTTTGTAGCGACGCTTTGACTTGGTCCTTTCTCATGAATATGAACAAAAGACGTTACGGGAACTCACTTGTTGCCAGGACATTTGCTAAGCGACTGAGTGTAAAGGACTTTCTCCGCCGAAGTTGAATCGATGCCGATTTGTATGAATCGAGACATTTCACTTTCTGGCAATCACTTAGCTGAGCTACACATTCACAGGTACATCTGAATCGAGTAGCTTTGAAATACAAATTTTGCGAACGGAATAGTTTTGAGTAGCTTTCAATAGTGGCTTCCCGACTTCGTTCTTCCCTAAGAGAGACTTCTTGGTACAAATATTATCGCCTGGATTTTGTTGGTGTTTTATGGTAAAGTAGAATGCAGATTCCGGTTCATTCATCTCTGTAGGACGATGGCCTTTGAATATTTTGTAGTACTTATCCGGATTGCGTTCTTGGTCAATTATTCGAGAACTGGGATAAAACACTCGGCGTCCCGAAGACGTGCTCTGGACTGACAGTCTTTGGATCTTTTCTCCGCTTTCCACACAAGGATTTCCTTGCCCTTTTCAGGATCGTTTTCCCTGTGAAATGTTGCCCCACTGAAGACATCGGAATCTATTTCTGGCTTATAAACAAGAATGCAAGGCAAACAGCCACCGGGAATCACACTGATAAGCTACTTATCTTTAAAGACCATACTATCCCTTGGCGAAAATGTTGTCCGCTTCAGTCTTTGTCACTTCTTGAGCGGCTTGTCGATGATTACCCGTATACCATGTTCGACCAGTAATGCTTTCAACAGGATTTTAACACCTCTCAGGATATTTTTAAAGTTTAAAGCCGTGCTCTTTCTGTAAATTCACCGTTGAACCCTTTGTGTTGAGGTGCCGCTGAACGATTTGTTGAAAATACGTAAGAGTTGAAGGTTTGTACGCTACGCCATTTTTCTCTTTTGCGAAAGTTTTACAGTGGAAAAAAGTACGTCTTTTACTTCCCTCTACTCGTTCTTCGTTCAACCAAACTTGGACAAGGTTTACTTGTCGTATTTTGTTGTATGTTTTGTATTTTCCGATTTTTGGTCAGCAATAAAAATGCAGAACTTCTTCATGTTTCCTTTGTTTATTTCGTCGTTTTCGTAATTCGTTTGATCTTCGTCACTAAAGTCTTGTACCTCCGGATGAATACTTACCATAAATCTTTATCACAGCCGATCTTAGACATTTGTAACCAAATGTTTTGATAATGTAGAAGTTATGAATTTTTTAAGTCAGAAAAAAAAAAAAAAAAAAAAATATTCAATCATGAGATAGCAACGACTTGATACGAACATCCATTAATTAGCAAAAGAATTTTCAAAATGGATCTTTGATCATTGTTAAACCGTCAGAGGTTATTCTCACCAAACGTTTTGTTTTAATAAAACATAATCGAAATTTTAAACGTAAATATGACGACGAGCAGTTTAAATATAAAATAATGTCCAGTTTGGGTTATTAATATTTGTGGCCAAATGTTGTTTTTCTTTTACTGCATTCCATCTTCCAGTTATAGTAAGGAAGATTTGTCTTTTTGACAATTTTGAAAAATTATCAACGTTACTAGGATTCTCGGGAAATATATTGAAAGGGTGGGCGAGGGTTTGTTGCGTACACGTATTTCTAGTAACGAAGATTATGTCTGGAGTGGTAGAAGTAGAGTAGACTATAGCGAAGGAGGACAAATGTTCGTATCTTTCATAGACGTGGGCTTTATACAATGACAATAATAATCATAATAATAATGATACTAATATTGATAACGATAATGATGATAATCATAATAATAGACCGATTGCAAATATGGCGCCGGTTCCACATAAGCAAGGCTTTTCGGTGACAACCGTTGCTAAGGGCCAAAGAATGGTCCAGGCAACATTGTTGATAGTCTGTATTTGATCTGGTAGAGTTCACTCATAAAAACCCTTTTCGCTGTCATTTATACTTCCTTAAATCCAAAAAAAGCGCTGTTAAATATCAGTACGTCTGCACAGTTGGTTCAGTTTGCATATTTGTTGTTTATTTGTGAAGTTGACATCGAACGCACGGCAGTGTTTTTAGACACTTTGTTGAAGCGCACTGTTCCCTTTTGCTGTATGTTTTCTATCAGTACTATTATTGATAAGCCCAAATTAATGATAGACAGACCTGTCGAGAAGTGGCACGAAGCCGAGTTGAAGCGCTTCCTTTAGCACAATAATTTATATTGAGGGCAACACCAATCGGTTCAAGAAGGTCAGAAATTTTGAACTGCTTATCAGCCATAACAATATCACCGTCAGAAAAAGGTAGCTTAAGAATCCCAAACCTTACTGTTAACTCCCTGTCAGAAATGCTACCAGCATGCAGTTGTGAGATGAAAGTAATGTGGCCACTGGGAGCGATTCCAATCAGTCCTTTGAATGTTGTGTGGCTCTTATATGTAGAATATGTTTCACTATGTGAAACCAAAGAGGAAGGAGTCTGACACTTGATTTCTGTTCCATCTATAATGACCCTTGTTTTGGGGTATTTATCTTTAAAGGACTGGGGCATTGCTTTGTCTATTGTATCTCTATCTGGCCAAATGTTGAGGTATCCAAGTTTCAGGAAATCAATCCAAGAAATACAAATCCCGCTAACTGTCGAGACATGAACTTCCAAATCTGTGTGCTAAATCGAGTTCGAACAGACCAAGCCTCATCCTTACAAGAACCATGAAAAACTTGTCCAAACTACTAAGTTTCCACCGTCTACCAGGTTTATTTCCAGGGTTTTCTTGGTTGTTAGAATTAGGGGTAGGGAGCGTCAAGTTATCGTTAGCACTTGTATTGTAAACAATGTTTTATCCATTTTCACCAGGGTTCAGAAAAGTATAACAGATCACAAGTGTCTGATAATTTGGAAGTCTGGTATAAAAGTTGATGTCTGAATCTGAGTCTTTAAACTTTGCTATTCCAAATTGATCTCTAACAAGTTCATCAACGGTGTTAGAAAGATTATTGTTTTCAAGGAGACTTTCTCTTTCCGCTTCTAATCGTGAAATGTACAATCTTAACTCCACGTTTTCATCTCGTGAAATTGCCGGCTGGTCGTTGTCGATGTTTATCTCACTAGACGAGGGCATTTCAGTCGTTCATGAACTCGAAAATAACCTCTTACGCGGCGACTTATGTTTCGGAGACACTCCCGACCATGGAAATATTGATGCTTCATCCTTGGCTTCATCCTTAAGTGAGCGGCGACCTGTTACGCTCACACGAAAATCAGATGGTCTGAAGTGCAACGAGCATATCTTTGTTCGCTCTGTTATTTGAAAATTTGGGGAAACATCTCTTCGAATTTTTACGAGCCACGTCTAAGCGTCGTTTGGATACGTTATAAAAGGCTTTTGACAGTATCCAACAGGACTGGATAATAAAAGCAATGGAAATCTACAAGGTAACCTCACATATCACCAAATTCGTGAAAGCTAGCATCAAACCATGAGAGACAACTCTTATCCTAAATCAAGGTAATGGATCTATAAAATCTAGCAGTATTGGGATTAACCGTGGAATATTCCAAGGAGATACATTTTCTCCAATCCTCTTTTGTATTGCCCTGTTTTCCCTATAAAAACTTTTGAACGAATCGAATCGAGGATACAAGATTATTGACCAAATTATTACCCACCTCTTTTACGTGGTTGACCTCGAACTATTCGCTAAAAATGACCATGATCTTGGAGATCTTGCCATTTTGAAAGACTTCAGTGAAGTCATAGGCATACAGTGTGGACTTGACAAGCGCAAAAGCCAACTTAAAACGTAACAAGTTCTGTAGAGCGAGTAACATGAATGTGGATACGAAAACTAAAATCAGAGACGTTGAACAGGATGAGGTATACAAATACCTTGGTAGGAACGAAGTTGATGGCATCAAGCAGACGGCGTTAAAAGTAAAAATCCGTCGAGAAGATCACTGGAAAGTTCTGTTACATTTCCATTTGTTCGAATACGGATAAAGATACAATCATGATACGAATTTGTTAGCCGATTACGGAGAAGTTTGTTTTATTTCCACTTACGTGGTTTCCCCTGTGATTTTTCAGTCTTTTAAAGAGAATTTGTATACAACCGCATATGAATCCGTACACGGTAGTGGTAGGATCGCTCCACGATCTGATTATTAAAATCGTGTCCGCATGCCGTATCCGCATCTGTGTCCGCATACGTACATGTGGAAACACCTCTTATATTTTGAAATCTCGTTATGCTTAATAAGAAGGCAGGGCATGCTTGATAATTGACGTCGAATGTCCATTTGATATCGTAGTGAAAGAAAAGGAGGAAGAAGTGTGCTCCGTCATGAATGATGCATGCCTTTTCGATACTAGAGCTCTAGGCAAGGAAAAGAAGAAGATTGAAAATGAACAAGACCTGTTAAGGAAAACGAAAAACATCAGGAACGGCTGAAATAAGTGGAATCGTTACCGCAGTTGTAATTTGGGCACTTGAAACGAGTCTATGCATGCCTTAAGACCTGGATGAAGGAGACACATGTAGGTATGCTGAGGTCATAAATGCGACTCCGCAACTAGAGTTGTGCATTAACAGCACTAATAGTAATAACGATTATAACAACTACTACTTTAGCACTCATTTGTCCACAGATATTTTGTTGGTATTCTTGGACGTATAGTCTTTACATCGCATTTTGGTCCACTTAAGTATATTAGATCGGCTCCCGGCGTGACAAGGAAGCATGGAGACGGAGTGGGAGAGATAGAGAATCATTTGCGCGTATAAAAGTAAACTGTACCTGTAAACTGTATCCGTGTTTATATTCCACATGACTCGGTTAAATAAAGTGTTTAAAAAGCTGGTGACACTTTCTGTCAGTAAACAGGGAATGCGTGACCATAAACAATGAAGGAAAACAATGTTATAACAATGAATTCATATTCCCCTCTAATATTCCCATTTGATATTCCCCTCTGATATTCACCCCAAATATTCCACTGTAATATTCCCCGCGTCACTCCTTATCTTCCTTCTAATTTAAAAAAGTAAATAAATTAGGAACATCAAGTACACCTCAACAACACACATTTTAACAAGTAATATAAATACGTGTAAAACATCTCACATATTAAATACAACTGAGCAGTTGCATGTATTGAAAGCACATAACTTAGCCTGGGAAACGCAATTGTCTTTCTTAAATTTTTTTGTTGCTGGCCATTCATGAAGCAGTTCTAGCTTCTTTGTAAAACGTCTGAAACAAACTTTATCTTTTGAACTGACCATTTGGTAGGTAAGAAGAGAACTTGTATACTTATGATCTGTTCAGTTGGATTTGATTGTACCCTAATTTTGTGTTCAAAAAATCTCGTCCGACTCACCACTCATGTTTACCAAGTTCTAGCGATTTAAATGTACCTATACAAAATCCCACTACGGATGTTCGTACCTCCACTGTATAATTTCAGCGCCTTAGATATCCATTTCGAAAGATACTAAGAATAAAAGCATCTCTTTGCAATTGTCTCTTAAATCAACCTCGTCCATGTAGAATATAAGTAAATTGTATGAGGCCCCTTGGGGATGCCTCTCGTTGACTCAAAATAACCTATACATGCTGCACCACTATTTAAATAGTTTTTCCTGGTGTTCCGAGCCAATTGCAAATAGGTTGTCATTCCGAAAACACTTGAATAATAGCTCTCTTATATTGATTTTATACTCTTAGGGAATTCCTGGTGCAGATGGCGAAATAGGTCCTGATGGAATGAAAGGACAACAGGTACACAAATCTGATGCATAATTTAATACACAATGTATTGTAATTTAACTTGACAGCAAAAGTAATAAGGCAAAAACAATGGAATTCACCTCGCGATTAAGAAGAGAGATAATGACTATACACTATACGTTGAAAGATAACATAGTGCACTAAATTTGCAGTCCCTAACTTACTTACTTAAACGTATTTTTCCGATGTACCCAACAGCCACACTAATATCGTTTTTGTTTAGGGAGAAGCTGGGGATAGAGGATTTACCGGTGTGGATGGATCGGAAGGAAATAAGGCGAGCCGGAACTATATACTTTTTATGTCTTTTCGGGCTTTCTATTTCCTAATTATCTCTTTGAAAGTATTTAATCGCAGTCATCCATGTTGACTTTTAGGGAGAATTCGGAGACAAAGGTGAAAGGGGAGTTGTTGGTGAACAAGGTCCTCAGGTGATTGCATATACAATACGGTGTCTTGAACGATTACACTTCTAGTTGTGCGACATTTTAGAATCTTACGTACTAGAACTTAGAAGCGTTGTACAAACATGTACCAAATTCCATCAAGCCTACTATCTACATGCATAAATACATACACACATACATACATACATACATACATTGATTATTTGTGCAAAGAATGTTCCATCGACATTAATATTTGTTGGCAGGAAAGCTTGTTTGTAAATAGCAGCTTTGATATGCCAACCACGCCTAAGTATCGTAAGAAAACGATTCCTAACTTGGGAACTTCTGAAATAACACTCAGAGATAGCTACCGATGTCGGTTATGCAGGTAGTACTGATGGCACAGTGGTAGAGCAAGTATTTTTCATTTATTTCTTTGTGACTGCTGTTAGAGTATCAAACACTGCAGGTTTTCCTCCGCTACTTAAACTTCCTCCTGCACTTACAATAGATGCACTAAGGCTGGCAGTCAAAGATACTTATATTAACGGCAGGATGACTTAAAACTTGGCCAGTTTAGTGTGAGTCTACTGGATTTGTGAGACACTTGTTTTACAGCATTAATTTTGTACAATATCTGAAACTTGGTATAAATCATTTACGGAGTTTTATCTTTTAGTGTACATACGATTTACCCCTCGTCACTTTCACATGGAGTTTGCACTCTCTTTTTTGTGAAAAAAGAATTTTCTTTCCATACATCCCGTATAAATTTTGTATTCAAAGATTTTGTGACAGGACCTTTTGTGAGTCTCCATAATTTTGCCAAGCTGAAAATATGATTGAAACAAACGAATGGTTAAGGAATATCGAAATTAATAATTGAAATTTTTAAGTTGGAAGTAATAACCTTCAAATACCTTATGATATTTTAAAGCCTTTAAAGCCTCTTTTTCGTGTCACCTATCCGTTTTGTTTCTAATGCCAATTCAACTAGTTAATTTCCAACTTCTGGAATAGGTTGCTGGAAAAACGTGCAAGAATATCTTGCCGCAATTAAACTTTCAAACCGAGTTAAATCACCAGAAAGTACTAGAAAAATGACTACAAAAACATGATTCACGAAGCAGAACTATTTTTGTGTAGACTGTTACTTCTTTTAAATTTTTTTTAAGTTGTTCGTTTTTAGTTTTCAATGGTTCATTTTTTAATGTTTTTTTTTGCGATCTGATTAGAAAATGCTAAAGAATATGACGAATGTAAATTTTTTTTTTTTACAAAATACAACTTGGAAAATAAAAAAAGAAAGCAGTAGATCACTATTAAGCGTACCTTACCATACGTCATGCCGCTAAAGTTGTTTGCTGTTCAGCTAAATTTTTAATGCTGACATGAGGAAATCTCAAAAATCAAAGGCTTAACAACCTCAAGTTTTTAGACTCTAAAGCAAAGATTTCCTGGTTTAACTACTGTTTTCCATTATTTACAGGGTCCGCCTGGTCAACCTGGTCAAAGTGGCTCTTCCGGAGAACTTGGCTTCATTGTATGTTCGGATTGATGAATTTATTAACAGCTTTATTAATTTAATTATTTATCAATTTAATAATGAGAGATTCTTTGAAATCAATTTTATTCCTTTTCATCAATTTTGTTTGTTTTATTTCCAGGGTGCTCCAGGAGCCGAGGGTAATGCAGGACCACGCGGTTCTCCGGGAGAAAAGGTAAAGAGTTTATAAGTATATATGAACCTAAAAATCTATTTTCATTGTTTTTGTCCTTCATGCTTCCTAATTGTAATTTATCATAATATTATTTGCTTGTTGCCATCGCTGTCTTCGTTGGTGTTGTTGCCTACATCGTGGCAGTTGGCTTTGTTGCAGTCGTTGTTTTTCATGTATTGCATCCAAATATATGCCGTTTCTTTGATACACAGGTAGATGAATAGTAGAAATTGAGTTTTCTCATATCATTTTCAGGGTGATCCAGGATTATCAGGAGCAGACGGTTCTCCAGGGCCATCAGGAGGGCAGGTTAGTTTTTGAGTTCTATATATTGTATGGAGCACCGTGACTATTGCATATGGCGAATGGTACAGCCGGTAGCCCCTTATACCGACTGACTAAGCAGAGCGTATTTTACCGACCAACCTGGTCTATTTTTTTGACCAATCCTTAGTTTGCACTTGTCGTCGCCTCGGCATGTTGGAAAAATTTCAACAAAAGAACCTCATTACGTTCCATTCTCTTTTTCCATCACCATGGCCGCAAATCTTTCTTCACCTTCAATCCTTTCAGTCAGTACTCGCTGTTTTTACTTGACATAAGGAGACGTCTCAAACCGTCAATGGTTAGGTTTCCCATGCGACCTTGCACGCTTGTTCCAGTTCTTTACATGACTTTGTACTTCAGGTTTTGGTTCTGCTTAGAAAATGCTCACATTCTTGGAAAATTAAATGAAGTTAGTTGATAGCTAATGAAATTTCCAGACTGACAAGTTAAAAAAAGTATTGTGTGGCTTCGAAATGTGCTGAAAATGCAGAACGTTAAAAGGATTGTTTGCCATGGAGTTTCCTCGAGTGATTTCTTGGGATCGTTTTTTGGGTAGATTTCTTGGTAATGTTTAACTTATTTTCATGAAAATTGTAACTCGCTTATATTTATACATATAGATCTTCTATATATTTGAAATTCTCTGATTTACTTCTGCCTGTTTGAAGTTATATTTTGTGTTTACTTTAAAAGAGCGTTCAGAAATATGGAAAATTTCATTTCAAAGCATTAAGAATTGAAAACTACCCATACCAGAAAAATCGCCTCCTCGGTGCGGAACCGTTGGAAATCCTGACTTAGTTCTTTCCCTTTAAAAAATCCAGGTTGCTTGCTTGAAGTGAGGAAAGAAATTAGATTGTTATGATGACTAATTTACTATCTGTTGTTGATTTAAACTGACGACGAGTGCAATGCAGTTTAGAGGCTTTTTTTCAGCCAAATTTCTAGCTACAAGTAACAACAAAGAACATGTCGGCTAAAAGAAACTGAACGTAGCCGCTGACCCCTTTAAGGGCTCATAGTCTGCAGGTACCCAATATCGGATTGTAATGCATTCATAAGTTAATTGTATTAAAATTAATCAGAGTTCAATGAGACACTAAGTAAATGTCAAAATGCTCATAACATTCACCCTTTTGCTTAAAGATTGAGCCGATCAACTAGGCGACTGTTTTGCTCAGATCGTCGCAAAACGACAGAAGGCTATTCGCTTGGTGCGTGGCTGATTTTTGATCCTGCATCAAAGCTATCACTCGGCACATGTATCACGGTTGACCCTTGAATCAAATCAGGACTTAATTCAGGTGCCGGCTATGTCCAGGACTTTTGCACCTTCACTTCACCTCGCAGAGCAAGGTGCTTGTTTGACACCGTTGTGTCCCGACCATCTGGATAGAGCACGCAGGTGCAGTGAGGGTTTGCTTGAAGTAACTCCATCTCATCCACCAGAAGGTCAAATTTGCTGGTGCAAACTTGAAGCTTAATGAAGGCAGGTCCAAGCATGCATGTAGCCAACCATGAAGGAATAGAGCAGCCAGAAGATGTTCGTTGTGAAAAACCGCAAAAGCGTTCGTGTGGTATCTCATTTGTCACTGTACACAACAGCAAACGGACTGAGTCCAACACGTCCAGGAGATCGTCCTGCCAGTGTTTTGTTTTGAGGTTCTTGCATTTGAGATATTTTGGTGATTGCTTTTCAGATCGCGCCGTTATACCTCTCAACTTGACCCGATTCTGGCAGGGTTGTTACTCACAGAACGGCTTGCAGTTACACCTTTTGTTGTTAGAAATGTTAGTAGCTCGTGGCTCATAAATGACACTCCTCGTTCTGAATGAACAAAGACCGGCATTCCGAAGAGTCAGAAAAGCCTGGTCAGGCACTTGATTACCGTCGTATTTGAGACATCGGGACACGAGAAGACAAATAGAACCTATAGAATTCGTCAGTTATGTTGTGAAAGAATTTGTTCTTATTTGTCGTTGATAACAGGTACTAAAAGTCGATGTTAATACTTTCAAACGGTCGAGTAGCTTTCATGAGATTGATTTCCATAGGGAGGTGGGATTGTGGGTTGCATTCATGACAGATGCGGCATGGGTATGCCATTTTGTTCTTCTTCCTTGATAGAATTTAAGAGGTTTTTAGTATGCACGAAATGTCAGTCTTGCGACACCTAGGTGGCAGAGCGACTCTCGAAGCTTGTAGAGTGAGTTATGTTTTGAAGCGGCGCAAGTGGTTTGTGATAGTGTGTCTCCTGGGATACTGTCCTTTCACGGTCAAATGACGATGTCAAAGATATAACAGAAGAGTTCGAGTCTTCAACGCATGATCTTGTCATTTTTGATTTTCCTTTTGTGACGCCTGTCAAACATGCAGGACGCAGACTTTTGATTGGTCTTAAGAGTCAAATGTCCTCCAGTCAGAAAATGTTTCTAGTGTCGCAGAGTCTCGACAATTGCTTGGGTTTCCTTCTCCATAGATGTATACTTGACCTCACTTTCTTTCAGGATACGTGAGAAGAAGGCTAGGAAGTTTCTTATTTTGGTTGAGAGTGGCTGCCATCTCTGAGGCATCGGTCTCAACTTCAAACGGAGCACTTTCATCACTGGGTGCAACTACAGCTCCTTCTATTCTCTTCTTGAGGTGTTCGAAAGCTTCGATGGGTTGTCGTGATAGAGGGAATAATTTACAGTTGGTGATTGGCTTGATGCGAAATGTAGAAATCCATAGAGAATAGTAGGAGGCTAATCCTATGCATCTGTTTAGAAACTGTGAATCTTGCTCGTACCTTGCTTGATGGTTGTAGACTTTCAGGACCCGGACGAGTGGTTCTTTTTTCGATAACGTATCGAAAGATCGGGAGCAGCCTGGTCGAAAAGATGCTTTTATCGTCGTTGTAGGTTATGTTCTTGCGCTTAGCAGCTTCAAGAAATCAGTTCGGGTTTGCGTCGTGCTCATCTCGGTCTTTTCCACGAATAGTGATATTATTGAGGTATGGTAATCCAGCTTTATGTTTCTCCATTTGCAAAAATTTGATCATTTTTCTTTAATTTGGAAACAAGCTACACCATTAGTGAGAACAAGTAGCAGACGTGTGAATTAAGGCAGTTTCGGGCTTCGAAAGCGGTATTAGGCTTGTTATCGTCCTAAAGTGGCACTTGATGGTGAGCGCTGCGAAGGTACAGTAGAACCTAAATATAACGACCACCTTCGAGACTTTAGAAACTGGCCGCTTAATACAGGATCTAAAAAAATACTTACTGGGCGTGGCCAAATACCAATTTTATTTGCGTATCTTACAACACTTCATTCAAGCAAGCAATAAGACCACCAACGCTCTTTCAGGCAATCTTTACTTTCAACAAAGTTGCTAACTTGTAACTGTAGTGGTGTAATAAACATAAAGTTATGTAAAGGTACAATCAGTTGTCCTCTCCTCTACCATACAGTATCTCTATGACTTACGGTTCACAAGGAAATTCATCTCATTCCGTCATTTTGATAGTTCTTACGGTCAACGTGCAGTTAAAACGGAAATTTTGCTAAAGTAGCACTGCAGGCAATAAAATTCAAACCAACAAACAACGGGAAAGTTACTGTAAAAGGCAAGCGCGTTAACAGTGGTGGAGGTTATCGCCTGAAAATCCCGTGCAAGTATAAGTTTGAAAGCGATTCATTCTCAATCACATGGCTTAAGAGCAAGCTAGCTAAAGAGGAATTTCAAGTAGAGCTAGACGAAAGCAGATTCGAAACGAACAATAGTAATATTTTTTGCGTCCCGTGATTTTGTACTACAGCTCATGGGGGGCATCTGGGAAGGATTAACCATAATGAACTGTGAATTATTAGCATTAGCTTTGTAATTTCCGAGTGATGATGGGTCGCTTCTTAAACACAATCAGACACAATGAAATACTGCGTAAAATGACAAGGGTGACCGCTTAATACAGGTAAAAAGAACAAAGAAAGACCAACATGGGACTGCTAAAGGGTGGCCGCAACCGCTTAACAGAGGTGGCCGCTTAATACAGGTAGCAATTACAGCGTTTGTATGGGCGAAACTTCGGGACTTTGAAAACTGGTTTAATACAGGGCCGTTATATCCAGGTTCCACTGTAGATAGTAATGAAGACAATCTCATTGACCAGATCGCTGATTCTTGGCAAGGGGAAGGTATCATGAAGCGTAAACCTGTTGATGGTTTGTAAGAAGTCTATCGATAATCTTTTCTTATAGTTTTCATCTTTGGTGGGCAGTCTATCTGTAATCTCTTCTTATGGTTTTCATCTTCTGAGCTAATCTTGTGCTAATACCGAAAGAAAGTTCTCGAAAGTCCGTTTTGCATTGTGGCCATTCTTTCGCAGCCAAGCTGCTATTAGGATCCGTATATAGGCGTCCAGGTAGTTCAAGTTTATCCATTGAGTTAGCTAAATAAATTGTTGTTGATTAAAAGTGACGCCAAGTACGAGTTTCAAGACTTTGTTCAGCTAAATCTCTTACTTCAAGTAACGAAGAACATGGTGGATGAAAGGAAGTAAACGTAGGCGCTGACCACTTTAAGGACTCATAGTTCACGGCAGCCTTTGGAGTTTGTAAAGACTTCGTAAGTTAATTAAACTAAAACTAATCAGAACTAAATGAGGCATTAGGTTAATGTCAAAAAGGCTCATAACGCTATTTACCAAACATGTATAGAACTTTTTAGCATCAAAACCAATGGAAAAAAATTAGGATATGTTCATGCCTGATCCATATTTTCCCTTGGTAAATCGGAATATGCATTTTTGAGACAGAAAACAAGCGCATGAATATTCCTGAAGAATAAAATTGAATGCGGTGCACATAAAAATATTCTGAGAATCAGAAACTGTTTTGAATTGTTGAGATCGGGTAGTTGCTGTGACGGAATTGACATTTCAAAATGGTACCTAATCACCGAACTCTTTTTTCGAAGTAAGGAATTATTCATAACAGATTTTGATCTTAGACTTTTCTGTGAGTTACAATCACATATTTTCAGTTTTATTTCGACTTATTTATGCAATTGTTTTTGTCGGGTCACATATACATTTTCCACTTTTCCATAAATTGTATGGAGCTGCAACAATCATTCAATAGCGGTTAACTCCCAATGCGCACATCGATACTAAAATAGGTGCAGTTGTTTTCAAATGACATGTAAGGACTAAGGCCGGGTGGTTTTAACACTTTCCCGGCGGCGTAAGACTTCTATTATTTTACTCTGACTAACGCCAGACAATTTTACTTTGGCTAACGGCGGACGAGATTAATCTTCAAAGGAAGAGCTCCCGCAGTGAAAGGGTTACGGTTTTCGAGGGCATGGAAATCTTGGAGAAACACGATTAGCTAAGTTTTCACCAACAATCTTTGATAAAACCTCCTAAGACATGTACCAAAACTCTGATAAAAGTTTCAGCTTCGTAGTTTTGGAGCTTATGCACCAGTATCCAATGGCCTACCTTGTTATATGTCATTTCATTGTTTCTACTGAAATCTCAGAAAATGTTTGCTGGATACACAACTCCGAATAGAGAGCAGGGGGAGGAGATGTACGTTAACAGAAAATTAATTCACGATGACTCAAATTTTGAGGACATTGTCTAAACTGCTTCGTTCAAGATTGTAGTTTCTCGGTCGAGAATTATTTCAGCTGCAAGCTAAAAATACTCTTTAATGAAACTGAAATATTGTAGGAAATAGAGTTCACTTTTGATCAAGTAGAGTACAACCGCTCTTGAGTTTATTCGTTTTATACCAATAATCAAAAACTACATGTTCGGTCAATATTTGATAGAATGCACGTAGGTTTGCATCTTATTTGAATCTTAAGAATCGACTCGAGTATTTATCTTTTCATTGAAGATATAATATCGTTTGTTGCAGGGGCTCAAGGGTACAGCGGGATCAAATGGTCGAGATGGTGGTCGCGGAGATCAGGTACTTCCAATTGTCATACATCTATTGCACTTGTAGCGACCCATCCTTTCAATAAAGATAGAGGAAAGGAACCAAGATTACCCCTTAAAGAAGGTTTATTGTTTTCCATTTGAGGGTATTTGATAGGCATTATGCTATAAATGTGTTAAAAACACTTTGAAAATACAACAAAATTTTGATATAATTTAAGGAAATCTGGTAAGTGACCATAACCGCAGACATACTTTTTCATAGCTAGCATCGGCATATTATATCACCCGACAACAAAGGAATTGGAAAAAAAAAATGATAAAAAAAAAAAACAAAACAAAATGACAACCAATGAAAAAATTGTATGCACGTATTACACACATATCTTGATTATTACTTTGTTTAGCTAATCATATGTGGCGCGTTTTTACAGTTTCAAGAATTTTCTGGGTCGCGAGGTGACTAGAGTAATTTACAAACTTTGAAAACACAAGTGAATTGCGATTTTAATTTTACACGGCCATATGTAATTAGCTATAATAAAGAGGGCAAACCACATATTTCTACTAACACGTCAGATTGGGAACTGCGTTGGCGTGAGACACGAAAGGCCCTATTTACTGTACATTTAGAGCCAAAGCTGTAAAAATCAGTCCACTGAAACAGGAAAGAAAAACAGGCTTCTCTAAAACACAAGTCAAAGGATAGACGAAGTCAGCACTGCAGCATTTAAATGAAAGTAATAATTTTTTGATTTTTAGTCTGCGTACAAATCTTTCCCATCTAAAACACTCCTTCCTTAAAATGTAATCATTTTGCTCTCTTTGTTCTAAAACTTGTAGTTCCTATCTATAATCAATAACCTGCTAAAATAAACAGTCCTTTTCTACTGTTGTTGAGCAACAGAATACGTGAGAATACCCAAGCTCGCATTATATACCAAGGTGTGGTATATAAAAGATATTTTTCGCTTAAACGACATCGTTTTGCGCCACTTAACTGGTCTGTAAGATAATATCAGGGAAATATTTTCCTTATGCCGACCTCACACTCTCCTGAAGTGTTTCAGATGTAATTTCTGATTGATTTCTGTATGTCGATTGAATTGATTTTACTTGAATCCATTGGTTTTTTATGAATCATTGAAGAAGGTCAGATTGCTGTCAATCGTGATTCCAGAAAACATATGAGAGAAAAATCCTCTTTATTTGATCAGCAAAGAAGAGGGTGATCGAAGTGCGAGTACGAGATAGAAGAAAAAAAGACACGTAGAATGTTCAATGCTTATTCCTTATCTTACATTCTAAGCTGACAGTATCTCTAGTCTAGCAGTGAAACAGTACAGGTTGGAGAACTAGACATTAAGTTTAATTGTCGTTTAAATAAATTGGAGTATTTGTAATTTCAAGAAGATTTCTATCAATATAATCTATTAGAGACATCATAATAAATGTTCACCCCAATTTGTATTTTATTTATAAGGTTATATTTTTCAATTTATATTCTAATTTAGGGTTTCCAAGGCGTCAAGGGAAATGCTGGTTCCGAAGGGGCAGCTGGAATAAGTGTAAGGACAGCCAGCGTCATCCTTTTGCAAAATGTTATTCTATGTGTGTTTGTTTCTGTCCTTCTCTGATGCTTTTTCTGTAATTGTTTTTGTATTTTGTTGTACAGGGAACCGAAGGACCTCAGGGATCAAGTGGTGCAACGGGCCGAAATGGCGTTAAGGTACATCCATTTGGTCTTTTTTTTTGCGTCTGATTGTGGGTTTCTTAAAAATATCGCTTTAGTTTTAAAATTGAGCTAATTACAAGTTTCCGAATGGAGAAGACTTAAAGCAGGAGTTCGTTTTACTGGAAACCTAAATTTACTGAGCAAGGACATTAAAAATTATCTGATTTAAACAACAAGACTTTTCATAGAATATTAAGTTGACCTTGTTCTTCATGTGTTCTTTGAAACTTTGCATGTGGTAATGATTCATTTATTCTCAGTGATTTGTAGGTACCTCCATATTATTTTATGTCTTTTATTTGCTAAGCTCTCGTCCCGTGTGCCCGTGACGTCTTCTGACCATAACTGTTATAATCTTGTCTAAGCTTCTTCCACACTTAATTATATTCTTTGTGGTGTTCTTTACAATTTTCAACAAGCAAAAAGTTAATATTCACATCAGCGGAGTTATTTTTCCACGTTTTTTCGCGAAAAAAGGAGGGATTAAATATTCTTGACAATTTATCACAATTTGTCACTCAAAAAACCAGCTTTCAGCAAACGCTCAACTTTTTATGTTTCCCGTTAAAAGAAGGGTGGTTTGTCAATTAAATTTAAATTTTGCGTTCTTTGATATTTTTTACAAACCCTTAAATTTCGTATTCTCAAGGGGTATGATGGAATCGTGGGCGAAGTGTGGTTGAGCATTTGTATTTTTCGTTTAAAAATTTATCGTATCTGGATAGGCGCACTTACAGTGGCGTAGCGAGCAGAAGTTCCACTGGGGGCGAATTCCCAAAATGCCGCCCCCCCGGCATATTCTGTGGCCCGTGGGCGTGGCTTCCTAAAACTATTTCGGAACATATTCGCAAAAACGAGGACAAAAAATTGCTATTTGATTGTTACAATTTACTTTTGATTGTTACACGACCTATTCTGTTATCTTATTTACGTCTTTTAAGAGCTATCAGGCAAAAGCTAAACGCCAAAATCGGAAAATTATTATCATAGTTGTAACTTCTAAACAGGAAGCTCAATTGCGATTCAAACATGAAACCCTAAGTGCCGCTCTAGCCTAAAGGTGCCGCCCGCCAAAAATGTGCCGCCTGGGTTAACCGCCCCCTTCATCCCCCGCTCGCTACGCCACTGCGCGCTTATAGTTGATTTTCTAGACCTGTGATATGTTGCTTACGAGGGATAGTGTTACTTCCTTTTGTGTTTTATCTATGTTCCAGTTCGGCTACAGTTCCAGCATTTTATAGACATCTTTCAATTGTAAATGTACAACGATAACATTTGAGAATGTTTTCCTGCTTTTTATAGGGTATGTCAGGCGATTCTGGCGTAAAGGGAGCACGAGGAGCACCAGGATTAATGGGAAACGCTGGTTCCAAAGGAGTGACTGGAGAAAGGGGGGAAACTGGCAGTGAGGTGATTTTCAGACGATATCGAGACGTTAAATAAATTTTACTATTATAAGTTTTGATATAATTAGTACGAGCAATTTTGGTGTTATCAATACGATTGACAAAGACACTCAATTGGGAGAGGAATGCCATCAGAATTGTAATTAATATCCGTTGGTTTATTGAATGTTAAATTATTAATTTAGGCAGTGCACGTTTATTGTAACGTTTTTGTTTTTTTGTTTTTTGTTTTGTTTTTCTTAATGTGATAAAGCTGTAGACCACTCAGCATTTAGTTTTCTAACATACCTGTCTCTTTTTTTAAGGGTGAACAAGGACTCATTGGCGCGGCTGGAGCGCAAGGAAAAGACGGAGAAAAGGTGATCTGCTTTGAGCCTTTGAGTTAGGTCAGCATATATATGATAGGGAAGAAAGTTAATTATGGTATATCATAATATCTCACTGGACCTTAAGCATACCTACCCTCTAGCCATATTTTTCTGAGGAACGGCCGTAGGTTTTACACATTGCAAGCGTTCATTGTTCGGTCAACCCTGGGGTGGAGTGTCTCCATTTTTCGAAGTTTTGATTACAAAATACTCCGTAAAAAGATCTTTTGACGAGGACGTAATCGTTAGCATTTTTTTTACCTGTTTTTCCGGGATACTTTCTGTACGTTTATCCAAATTTTAGTCGTTAATGAATAAAAAGTTAAATAAAGCAATATGGGGTTCTGTAATGATTCCACAGGTTTCTTGAAAATTCTGGAAAATTTACATATCCGGAAATTTTTCGTTGGACTCAACTCCAACTTAATTGATGGTGGCCAGATATCGGAATTTCTGTTTTTCCCAGATAATTTGATATCTCTCATCGTCTGTTACTGTTTCAAATCTTTGAAAGTTCTAAGAATGGGGAAAAAAATCCCAATTTTCCCGACGCTTTCGGACGTTAGGAGGGACATGTCCCTTGTGGCGTTTGAGGCGTTTTGGGAACTCAAAGCTCTGTAACGGAAATCTTTAGTTCTAGAAGTAAGGCTAATCGAAAAATTTAGGTATTTTGTGCTTCTTTGATCTATGTTTTCCACAATTCTGTTTAGCTTTTATTTTTGATTCCATATCGAAAACACTACTTTAATACTGAAGCTGAGAAACAACCGTTGTGAAGGTTATCAGTTGGCTTCATAGAATTACTTTTTTCGTTGAAGGGTTATAAAGGAAAAGTCGGCAGCGAAGGTGACGCAGGTGCTTCAGGAATGAAGGTAGGATAATTCTGACGTAAAGTAGCAACATATTTATTGTACAGTTAACAGTAAATGTTTTGTTTTATGACTTTAAGACAAATTATCAAGTAAATCAGCCTTCCGGCAAATATCAGTGGATATGACTAAGTATCAGTGTAAGTCTAAGTATCATATATCTGTACGTATCAGTAAATCTTGTACAATATCAGTAACCTATGTGGTTTTTCTTCATATCTGCAGGGTGAGAAAGGCAAAAAAGGCGAGATAGGTCGGATTGGTACAAGGGGAATTCTGGTAAGTGCGGACGTTATTTTTTAATGACTTCCAAGTAATTTAAAAATTGTATAGGAGTGGCAAACAATTCATTGGTTAACGTAAAAAGTTGAAAGGTTGGTCACTGCCGTGACTGATCGTAAAGAATTCTAACGTTTTAAGCAAAGGCCCTTTGTCAGACATTTAATTGAACACGTTTCATTCACTGACGAAAAGCCTTTGCTGGAAACGTTAGAATTCTTTACGATCAGTCGTGGCAGTGACCAACCTTTGACCTTTTAATCTTATTTAACACTATCTACGAAGTATCTTATTTTTATTCGTCAGTTAGGTATTTACCCAATTTGTCTCAGTTCCTCTTGGCGAGAAGCAGTTTTACTAGTCGTGTTTATAATTTCTTCCTTTTCCACAAAATACATTACATCTTATTTATTCAAACGAAGGGTTTGCTTGTTGATTGTGTAGGCTATTTACAGCACCCTGTCACGTTGTCTCGGTTAGAAACCATATTGAATACGATGAAAAACGAGAAAACCTATTAAAGACTTACTAGAAATACGTGCACGCAACAAATCCTCACCCACCCTTTCAATATATCTCTCGAGAATCCGAGCAAGATTCATAATTTTTCAAAACTGTAAAAAAGACAAATCGTCTTTACTATAACCGGAAGAGGAAATGCAATAAAAAACGCAACATTTGGGCTTAAATATTAACAACCCAAACTGGAAATTATGTTATATTTAAACTGCTTGTCGTCATATTTACTTTTAAAAATTTAGATTAGATAATTCTGTTTTATTTATTCTGTTATTTTTTCACGACCCCATCAGCGTCAGCTGCAGTGATGTACTTATTGTGATTAAATAAATGATATAATAATATAATAATATAATAATAATAATAGTAATAATAATAATAATAATCACAAGGTGCAGAGTAGATGGATTAGAATACGGTGTGGTTTTTTACAAGGGGACAGTTATTCGCCGGTAGGATTCTGTCTGACTGAGGTCCCAGTTACAATGCTACTGGAGGAAACAACAGGATATAGGATGGAACCCCCCGTGAAAGACTCACGAAGAGGACGCACAGCTTATTTATTGATGACCTGAAGGCCTACCAGGAAAGCCATAAACAGATGGAAGCTGCTAACGAGATAATCGTGAAAGCTAGCGACGATAAAGGGGCAGTGTACGGGGTGAAGAAATGTACAGAGATAGTATTTAGAAGAGGTAAGATGACTAAAACCGAGGGCTTGACTGTATTGGAAGAAAGAGCAGAGGCGCTGGACCCAGAGAAGGATGACTTCTACAAATTCCTTGGAATAGAACAGAGGAAGCAGATAAACAAGGACATAGTATTGCAGAGAATCAAGGAAGAAATGCGAGAGAGGTTGGACAGCCTCGTAGAGCTTGAGCTGTATGATAGGAATTTCATGAGAGCGATCAATTGCAGAGTCATCCCGGTTGCGGCATAAGCCATGAATGTATGCCAGTTCACCCAGAAGGAGTTATATGGCTTTGATATGTTGGCGAAGGATATTCCACGCAAGAGAGGTATGCTGGGCCGACAGGCAAGTGATGAGAGGCTCTACCAGAAGAGACAAGATGGAGGGCGCGGCTTGAAGAGCCTGCGGCAGGTTTATAAGGAAACAAAGGTGCGGGTGGCAACGTACATTGTTTCTAGCACGAGCCGCTGGATAAGGATTGATTGGAGGAGAGAGTATAACAGCGAATACAAGAGCTTAAAAAGGGAGGCAGAACAAGCGCTGCGTGAAGTTGGGGTGGAAGTTCAATTTAGGGAGGAAGAAATCTGGAAAGATAGTGAGAAGATGGAGAAAGAATGGGCTGGATGCTGGGCGGAGCTGAAGAAAGGAATGCAGAACGGTATACAGAGAAGTTGAATAATGATTATAAGGCGAAGGGTATGCAGAGTCAAGTGTTTACAGAGCAGGCGAACGAGAGTCTTGTGTGATTGAACACAAATATCACACCGCAGAAGATGGCTGGAATCATTGATTTGCTGGGACAGATGGTGGAGACTCGGAAGTGGAAAGTGTTATGCGGGATAGGAGGCGGGGGCGGAAAATGTAGATTGTGCAAGAAGTTTGATGAAACCGTTCAACACCTGCTTGCAGGGTGTGAGATCCTAGCAGGAACCGAGCATCTCGGTAGGCACAACAATGCCTTGATGGTATTGGCTGTTAGCTGGGCCGTTGAGAGAGAACTTCTCCCTGCCAATACGACATGGTACACTGTTAGATGGGAGAAAGGCCACGTCTTAAAGGGGAACGGGTTCAAGTTGAGTTGGGACTACGAGCATAGGATGAGAAAGACCAGCTCTGTATGCAGACCAGACTTGACATTAGAGGACGAGAAAGCGAGGAAGATTTGGTTAGTGGACATGTCATGCCCTCAAGAGCAGAACATCAAGGAAGCGACGAGAAAGAAGTTACAGAAGTATCAGCAGCTGGCATTCGAAACCAGAGAAAAGAGAAGGTACACAGTGGAAGTAGTGCCGGTAATAATTGGATGCCTGGGAGGTGGTGTCGAAGATGCAACCAGAGCAGTGAGAAAGATTATTGGAGATGAGGACAGTGTGATTAGGATAATCACTACAATGCAGAGGACGGTGCTTTCTCAGGGGGAAACAATAATTAGGAAAGTGCTTGTCGGAGTGGTACAGCCAGAGTAGTGAACGTATAGACGAAGCGCATCAGCCTTAGTGTGAACCTAGTGGAACACCTGTACCTCGGTTACCTCCCAGCAATATTTGGTGGGAGGGAATAATGGCTAGAATATGAACTGGCTGATGGAAACATAATAATAATAATAAAAACATTTGGTGAAAGTAACATTTAACGGTTTAATAAATGATAAGAGATCCAATCTGACAATTTTAATGCTTAACAATAGATGTTCATAGCAAGACCCTGTATTAGTTGCGATCTTGAGATTTTCCAGTCGTTTTCCAATCAAACTTTTCACTCATTTTCCTTTAAAGAAAGATTTTATATTAGAAAGCCAGGCTTTCCGTCTTAAAATTGGCGCATTCTCAAAGGTTACCGGTCGGATATCACCTTTACGGACAACTCATGAGTGAAAATTTGTTTTTGATATTTTTTGTCTTAAAAAACTGATAAATTCTATATTATCTGAAAGTTGGTTAAAAATGTCTATTAGAAGTGCTACGAAGAAGATTTATACTAAGTATTCATTTGGAGATACAAGAGTTTGCTGACGAAGATGAAACGAATTACTAAACGGACGAAATAAACAAAGAAAACATGAACGAGTTCTGGATTTTTATTGCTGACCAAAAATCGGAAAAATACATAGCATACAACAAAATACGACAAATAAACCTTGTGCAAGTTTTGTAGAAAGAAGAACGAGTAGAGAGAAGTAAAATACGTACTTTTTTCCTCTGTAAAAGTTTCGTAAAAAAGAAAAACGGGGTAGCATACAAACCTGCAGCTCTTATGTATTTTCAACTGAGCATTCAACGGCACCTCAACCCAAAGGGTTGAACGATGAATTTGCAAAAAGAATACGGCTTTAAACTTTTAAACTTTTAAAATTTCTTGAGAGGTTATAAAATCCTGATGAAAGCACTACAGGTTGAATACGGTAAAGGTCATCATCCACAAGCAACCCGACAAGCGAGAAAGACTGAAGTGGACTGAGGTGTTTCGCCGAAGGATAGTTTCGTGACCAAAAACAAGTACCTTTGCAGCGTGTTACCTGTTGGCTGCTTGCCTTGCAATTTTCTTTCGAGCCAAATATACATCCCGACGCCTTCAGTGGGGTAACATTTCATTAGGAGAACGGTCCTGAATGAGGCTATGAAATCCCTGAGTGGAAAGCGGAGAGAGCATCCAAAATCTGTCACGGCCTGGACAAGTCTTTTGGACGATGAGTGTTTTATCCCACTCCTCAAACAATTGACCATGAACGCTGTCCGGTTAAATACTAAAAAATATTCAAAAGCCATCGTCCTGCAGAGATGAATGAACCAGAATCTTCATTCTACTTTACCAATAAACACCAGCAAAATCCAGGCGATAGTATTTTGTACAAGTCTCCCTTAGGGAAGAATGAAGTCGAAAAGCCACTTTTGAAAGCTGTTCAAAACAATTCCGTTCGTAGAACCTGTATTTCAAAGCTACTCGATTCGGACGTACCTGTGATTGTGTAGCTCAGGTAAGTAGTTGCCAGAACGTGAAAAGTCTCGAGATTTATACAAATCAGCATCTATTCAACTTCAGCGAAGATTATCGTTTACACTTAGTCGCTTAGCAAATGTCCTGGTAGTAAGCGAGTTCCCGTAACGTCGTTTTTCACATTCATGAGAAAGAACCAAGTCCAAGCGTTGCTGCAGAATGTGAACAGTTGGCCGATGTATATTCCAAAGAGATGAGTTTTACAACTGTCCTTTCAAAGCATTCGGTAATTGATTTTTAGTTTGTTATTCATTATGGACGACTAAAATTACTAGTGACAAAAAATTTGGAATTCAGATGAAACACAATTTCTCCTGTTTGATCTATTACGTCATCGAAGGACAAATTTTTAAATAAAAATTTCTTAGTTTGAGAAAAAATATTCTTATTTAAGCATTTCTTTCTTATGAGAAAGAACACTTTTAAGGAAAATATTTTAGAGGAAAAAAGCATTTCTAGGATGCAAAAAATGTTTCTTGATTTAAGAAATTTTCTTTTCAATCACTTTTTTTTATGTGTTAACGCAGACAACGAGTAATACCACACAAGTCCACAAAATGGCCAATTTTTAATTTGTGATTTGTAGTTAAAAGAAAAAATAATTATGCCAACCCCAGTTAATTTTGCACGCGTTGAAGAGAAAACTAAAAGCGTGATTTCTACTGAAAAAAAGACGAATTCTACTTTCCTGAAGCCTAAATTCCTTTTGTTACATGGGCTCAATTAAAATTAGTGGTTTTATTTTTTGTCTTAAGTTTAATTTACTCAATTATTGAAGAGTTAAGCAATTATTGAAAGATCTCAGAAATTGAGAAATAATTAAAACCAGGTAAAAAAATCTTGATTTTTTCCTTCTTGATTTTCCCTACTTAAATCTGCTACATAAGTTTATGAAACATGCTTAGGAACACACTGTACTCTACTGTTGTCAACGCGTGTGATTTAAATGAATGCCCTTTTGCCAAAGTGCAGCAGGCATTGGTGGATGTACTCCATTTGTTAACGTAAATAAATAAGGTCTTTGCTGCCGGGATACTTTTCCAGGAAACCTGGGTCAATCACTGAGAGTTGCTGTTTTAATTTCGTCCACTTATGAAATTTATTTACGTCGTGGGCTTTGTTTTGTTTTAATAGGGTGATGAAGGCGAGATTGGACCACCCGGCTTGCCGGGTCAAAAGGGACCTCAGGTAATTGATTCAAGATAATAATGTGGGACAAGCTGACCAGGGTCCAAAATTCACACAAGTAAACTGCCGAATAGGGGTTGATAAAACGGCTTGTTTGTAGAAATTAAAAGAACTCGTATTTTCTTCTGAGTGAAATTTTTTATGTTCTGACTCTTATGTGGTAATTCGCTGTCATCAAACTGATTATTGTCCTCAAAATAATCGATCAAAAAGTCCCACATGATTTTACTCGCGTGATTTTACGTGATCGCAGTAGGTCACACGTAATAAACGTAAGTATGTTTCAATTTCACTTGTGGAAAATTTTCACACATGATTTTTCACATTATGTTTTTCACATGTTCAAGTTTAATGCGCATAGAATGGCGATTTGCACTGAAATGTGATATCTTTTACAGGGCTTCTCCGGTTGGCTAAGCTGTTTTGGTAGGCAAAACACCGAAAGTGAAATAATTCGAACACTCGTGATATTTGGTTTGCTTTAAAGTATTGTTGATAACTTTTGAATATGGCAACTAGGTGTGTGGTTTTTATGTGTACCAAAAAACAGAAGAAAGATTCGTGCATTAAATTCTATTGTTTGTCGATGAAAAACCGCAAACTTTTAATGGTTTGGCTACAAAGAATTCATTGCAAGAGTATTTCGATTCATGCCAACACGAGATCTTCAGCGCACACAAAATTATATATTTTAATCTTCGAGAGCTTAACACATGGAATGCTAGGTGTGGTAAAGGGGACTTTTGAGCCGTTTCCAGCGATGCATCTGCATCTGGCATGTTGAATTTTTGCTGCTGTTTGTTGGAGCTGCACAGGTATTTTATACATGCAGTCCTTTTGCATTTCAGGAAGGCAAGTGCATACCATAAAAACCACGTTGTAACCCTTTCTGTCCGGCAGAAACCTTTTGGAAGTGTCTGTGAACAGTTGATACAACCACTCACTTAGGGATTTGATGTATTAGTTCGCTTCATTATCCACATCAATGGTTTCTATGAAATAGCTTACAGTCGATACCATTGAGAATTCTCTCAGCTTGTTTACGGTCTCAGATTCAGTGAGGTAGCTTCTCAACAGAGCGAGTTCTTGCTTACCAGTGCTGCAGGAACTTTCGCCCATGCTTTATTATACTGTTTTACTAAGATCTTAACAGATAAACGCCTCAGCAGCATGAAAACTTTATCATAAACCTGAACTAACGTGAAAGAGCTCCTCGGAATATTCTGCCTACCAATGCTCTTTAGTCAATCAAAAGAAAGCTATGAAAGACATTACATTTCTGCGCAAATCACCCATTTGATTTCACATGTTTTACACATTTAGTTACCACGTATTTCACATGCGTTTCACTTGTGTTTACTAGTGAAACAACTTCACACGCTCCAATTTCACATGTGAAATCTGGCGTGTGGGATTTTCATCAGGGAAGTACTGTACTCCAAAGAATTTTACTCACGAAATTGCAATAGAAAAGAAAAAAAAAACGTCGATGGACACCATCTTGAAAATCATGGAGTAGGTTATTATAGATGGCCGGAAAGACTGGAGGAAACTTTTCATCCGGGAACGCCTTGCATGTTTCCTTCTGGCAGTCATGATGGGTTCGTTAATAAAATTATTCGCTTGTATTAAAAATGTTTCAGTTTTTTAGGTAGCTGATACTTGGTATTGCCTGTGAAAATCGAACCTTCACGCATTTCTTAGCTTGTTACTTTGAAGACAATTTTCCAGCCCGGTTATTCAATTCAATATTTTCTTTCACGTTAGCGCTATAGAAACAAATTCTATTTTTTAAGTAAGAAGAATTTAATTTCAGCCAATGGTAGATCATGTTATTAGCGAAAGCTCTTTCAAGGGTTTTCATTAATTCCTTATATCAGATTTTATTTATTGCATACCTTTCTTCTTAAATGACTTGCAGGGAAACAAATTAAATGAAGGATGTTAGCGTTTGTCATTTGAATGATTTAAAATTTGAAATTATTTATATTCATCTTAAATAGGGTGATCCTGGTTACCTTGGAGAATCGGGTGTAGAAGGAATGATCGGACAACGAGTATGATCTTTTCAATACAATTTTATATTATAAAGCATAATTTATGTTATGTATATTATTAAGTTACTAGATTCTTGTAACGAAGATTAAATGAACGGGTTAGCTTAGGCTATACCACCGTGGTTTCTGACGTCGGTAGTTCCTTTTTAAAAATTCAGTCCATTAACAGATTCCGAGGATTGTTCTAGTTATAGCGTACTAACCATAGCTCTTATGATGTAAATAAGAATGCATATTGTTCGAGAAATATCAGCTGTTATCTACCACTACAGGGAACTGTTGGAGCGGAAGGAAGCCCTGGTCCGAACGTATGTATTATTAATTTTAATTTATACAGAATTAAGTTGAAGTAGACTTGTTGGTAGAATATTATGTTTCCGGTCTAGATCGATGCAAAAAATATTGTACCACAATTACTCAGTAAAGCCTCATTAGCCTTATAGTGTGTTAAATTTAGTTTAACGGGCTTTGGGGTCATTTTAAAGATTTCTGGCGGCGATCATCTTGTCAATGCTTTAATTAGTTCACATTGTCTGTACAAAGGACAGTCTTTCTTTGTTTCTAGTCTATTGCAGTATAGTTACGGGAACCACTGAGTATTTTCGTCAAATACAAAACAACGTTAACTCCGAACATGGATAACATTTTTATTCTACGTTCCGACTAACTTTTAGTCATCTTCAGGAATGATAGAATTACATGTGGCTGTGCTATATATACTGACTTAACACTATGACATTGTGGTTATTAATAGAATACTGTCAGTTATAGGGATGCCTTCGCACCGTGGTTAAGCACCGGTTTTTGTCGGTGGATCGCGGATGTTTCTTTAAATAGTAATACCGACCAGTGATTGGCTTTGTCTATGATTACACAATTGTTTAAAATAAAGTTACATAAATCAAAATGTTTGTCTGGTTCTGGTTTGTCAGTGCTGAATTCCATCAAGTTAGTTAGGTAGTCAAAATGTTCGTATGAATTAATGTGTTTGTAGATCTCGGATTTCGTACACGTTGTGTGCTAGTTAATTCTAATGTAGAGGCATCTGTCTGTCTTTCCTATATAAGATTTCGAGCACCCGGGACAAGAAAATTTGTATACTACAAAACTTTGATATTTTATTGGGGTTTTGTGTTTGCATGATACAAAGCAGTTGGTAGTGGCGTTATCCCAAATTATAATAACTTTACAGGGGCCTTTAAGGAGTGGTGAAATTTTCTAAAAGGTCCCGGGTGCTCGAAATCTTATATAGGAAAGACAGACAGATGCCTCTACATTAGAATTAACTAGCACACAACGTGTACGAAATCCGAGATCTACAAACACATTAATTCATACGAACATTTTGACTACCTAACTAACTTGATGGAATTCAGCACTGACAAACCAGAACCAGACAAACATTTTGATTTATGTAACTTTATTTTAAACAATTGTGTAATCATAGACAAAGCCAATCACTGGTCGGTATTACTATTTAAAGAAACATCCGCGATCCACCGACAAAAACCGGTGCTTAACCACGGTGCGAAGGCATCCCTATAACTGACAGTATTCTATTAATAACCACAATGTCATAGTGTTAAGTCAGTATATATAGCACAGCCACATGTAATTCTATCATTCCTGAAGATGACTAAAAGTTAGTCGAAACGTAGAATAAAAATGTCATCCATGTTCGGAGTTATCGTTGTTTAGTATTGTAGTATATTGTATTAAAATCTGAAATTATGGAATATTTCGGGTGTAGTAACTCTAGAGTGATGTGACCCGGTCTTATATCATATCTTACCGTAGTACTCAATGACAATATTGGTATTACGGCTGCATGTCAGAAATCTGTTACTGTTCAAAAGATGACCTTAAATTGGAGGAACTTTGGAAATTAAAACGTTTTCAATTTACAGTGTTTAGTTGGTGATTGGCATTACCATTTATGCTTTTCATGCAAAGCCAAAATTAGCCTGTGAAGTTTCTCCCTATCTCACATGCTTCCCAAGCGTCACTTTTCCAAATAAGGTCTGAAGACCTATTCAGATCCGTCAGAAAGTACAGTAAAAGTAGAAAATATTAAGAAGGAATGAGAAGTTTTGTTAACGTTGTAATTTTGACATGTAAAATTTTAATTAAAATTCAAAACTTAAAAAGAGTGATTACAATGACCTGAATTATGACAACAAGCTTATCAAGAAATCACGATGACTTTATTGTGTTTGATAAGGAAAGTGGAGTACATAATAGTTTAGTCCACTAGACTGTTTTCGTGAAAACTATATCAGAGGTTATGTTCGAGTGACAGAAAGATAGGATGATCTTTGGGTTCTTTAATAACACTTGGTGTTATGTACTGAAAGTCCAATCTTATCGAAAAAATTGGGTTAAAATTATGCATTGGTATATCAGGAAAATCTGTAATAAAGGAAAAGTTAGGGAACCTAAATTATGTTGATGACTGATTCATTATAGCAAATGGAGTTTGTTTTCCGTACTTGCCCTTTTTCTAAATGTTCTACACTTAATTAAATATGCAGAGACGTGATGCTGTTATTGGGCTTGACTAAATTTCTTAAGTGGGCCTTTAAGTAATGGCTTCCATCCTGGACAGGCAAATTACAATTTTATTTCATTTTTGCTTTTTGTTTGTCCACAGGGTGATCCTGGACAAAAGGTAGGAAAGAGTGCGAATGCATTTTATTGCTTGTATGAATGTATTCCTTGAGAGGCAGGAGGTCATGGTCAGGTGAGGATCCAGGCTAAAATCTGACTGCAGCAATAGAGTTTACTAACTTACCGGGGTCCAGGGCCATGCTCCCCCGGAAAATTTTGAGTTGCTAGAACCTCTAAAACATCATTTCCTGTATTTTGACAGTAATTTATCTGTGCCTGAATAAATCAAAATCAGAATACTTTTCAATGGAAAACGTATTAGTCATTTTCTTATACACATACTTCCCAAAGCATAAATTTGATGTAGGTACAATTTAGAGTAGGGCATAACTATCTACAAATCAGTGCAACCAACATCCAACTCTTGCTGGCATTTACTGTATAAAACATTTTACTGCACTTTATTGCAAGCTCTAGGTGAGCAAATTCATGCACTTTTCAGCATTTTCACAGTCACTTTTCAGCAACTCGAGAAGAGTTGTAACTACAGTAACTACAGCAATTAATGCAACAAACAAAAAGCAAAGTAAAATCCCAAATTATTGATTTTTATCATATACTAAATGAACTTTAAATACAGTGTATTACTATCAGGCTCCATCTGCAAAAAAATTAATCGATAGTTTAATAGGCATCATTCCTCATTATTTACTGGTTTTAATATCATTCTTTACTGATAATTCAATAATACATTATTTGCGCGGAAGTTTTCATTATTCAAAAATAATGCCTATTATTTATATGCGAACGACCTAAGTGGTGTATAACTAATAACGTGTATAAATAATGCATTATTTACATATAATCAATTCGTGGTATGCGCGATATTATATGCGTAAAAAATCTTCCCGCTAAAATTGGAAATCTGTCCTTCGTGCCATACGGGTTTAATTAACCACTCGAAATTACAAAATGGTGAACCGCAGAGTAGATTCCACTGCTCTTGGAAAGATAATTGCCAGCGCCGTCTCTCGATGCCTTAAATCTGACCATGGTTTGGTAAGTTTAATATTAAAACCAATCACAATTAAAACCTGTCACAATCAAATCAATGCCGACAGGATCAGTCTTCTATTATTCTGACGCATTTTTGGCAATTACACTCGATCACATGAAAAGAAGCTTATACTTGATGAATCAAATTTTCGAGTCTGACACTAGAAAATTTCACTAGAAATATTTACTTTCTAGACGAGAAATATTTACTTTCGGAAATCTTTCAGTCAATGTGAATCGAGTCTGGTGATGTTTTACATTCAAGATCCCGTTCAATATGAATTCAAGATTGTATTCATCATTAGTTACCGCACAGCACTCGTCGATGTCTTCCAATCTAGTAACAAATTTGATCTGATATCAAGATTAATTTTCTTTTTATTAAATTTAATAGGGTGTTAGAGGACGCCAAGTAAGTAAAGTTTAATTTATTTCTCTCGAATATATTTCTTGAAATGAGCAACTTTTATGCCAAACATGTAGAGTTATTCGTGATTTTTTCCGTCTTAAACAGGGCCCTCCTGGACCACCAGGTCCTCCTGGAAGCTTACCTTCGGTATGTAGTTCCATCTATGCGTTGGGATGCTACTATATAAGGTGGCCTAGTATATCCAGAAAGATACAATAAAATACTACACAATATGTTGATGCCGGTTGTTATTAACATAACTTACATTAACATTCAACTGAAAGCCAATATTATGTCGGTCTATATTTCGTCATACAGCACGTGTCGTATCGCATACGTTGATGATAGCTGTATTGCGTTGTGACGAGTCGAACACTTTGTTAACGGGGCTCTATGATGAAGATTATAGCTCGAAATTTTTGAAATAAAGGTTACGTTGTGCCTTATGGACTGCTGAATTTAACCGATACCGAACTTTCGCAAAATTTCTGTACACTTCTATATCTGAAAGATATACTGAATCTATTTTATCGCCACATTTTAACTTAAGATATGATAAGGTTAACTTAAGATTCTTGGTTTTGTGGTTTTCTGGACTTCAACTTGTTAAGTTTCGACTGCGCAACGTTTCTGAAGCTCCTTCTTTTCTTCAGACGTAGCATTGTTAATAATACGCTGCTTAAATATTCTGAAAGGAAGCGTAACTTTACAAAGAGATCTGTTTTAAGACTCCTTCCACTGAACAGGTGTCTTCGCTGAGGTTTGCCTCTCACGAAACATATAGACAGCTTAATACTCACGATTACCACGCCTGAGGATGGAAGGAGCTACTTTTGCAACGTTAATCTTCTTAAAATCAAAACTAATCAAGATACTACGAATGATCTTTTGATGTTTGCTGGTCAGTTCTGTTTGAGCAATCTTATTAATGAACCAACAAGAGTTACTCAGTCAACAAAGAGTTTAATCGACGTTACTGTTGCCCCTCACCCTGACAGATTCTCAAGAGAGTGGTGATTTGAAGTTGGGAATTAGTGATCATGGTTTGATATACACCATTGGGAATCAGAAATTACCAAAGCCAAAGTCGAAACGAATTGAACTTAGAACCATGAAAACATTTAATGAGACTGCATTTTTATCTGATCTTAAAAACATCTTATGGGGAACACTTATGTGTTTGATGATGTGGATGATATCAGTTGCCATTAGTATAACTTTTTTAAACAGGTAATAGACAAACATGCTCCAATAAAGCAAACACAACTTCGAGCCAATCATCTTTCGTGGATACCTACTCAAATTCATAAGCAAACTAGAAGAAGGATCGATTATATAAGAAATACCATAGAAACAATGAAGAATGTGCATGGATAAACTAAACGTCAACGAAACAAGGTAACTAAACTTAAATGCAATGCAATCAGAGAATATTTGGCCAATGCGGTATCTTCGAGATATTCCGTTGGAGAATTTTAGAAGAAATTAAAACCATTGCTGCCAAGTAGCAAAGATAAAGATACAAGTTCCAGTAATATTGTGCTAATTGAGAATGGAAAATTGATTAAGGATCCTGCTTCCGTATTTAACAAGCACTTTACGACTTCTCTCGTCGATAAGAATACCTTATCAAAGAACGAAGATGACTTTATTAATCATCCAAGTATAATATCGATTAAGGAAAAGAACTTTAATTTAAAATTCCAGTTTAATCCTGCCAGTACGGGTTATATTTCTGATCTTTTACAAAGCATCGATATCAAGAAAAGCTCTGGACCTGATGGTGTTACGCCACTGCTCGTTAAAAAAGCAAGTCCTGTACTTGTGAATAATGTCACAAAACTGTTTGATTATTGTATTTCAATTCCCACATGGCCGAAAGATTGGAAATTAGCAAATGTTACGCCTGTTTATAAAATGAATGAGGAATCTGATCAATGCAACTACCGTCCTATAAACATCTTATCCAATATACCTAAATTGTTTGAGAAAATCAAATTTGACCAAATGTATAAGGCGTTTTTGCCAGCGTTCTCAAGAAACATGTCTGGTTTTTTAAGGGGACACTCCTGTTGCTCTGCGTTGATCAAAACGACTGATGATTGGCGCCACGCTGGCGACGAAAGACGGGAACTGGGAATTGTTGGAATAGATTTGTCCAAAGCATTTGACTCAGTTTGCCTCTCACTATTCCTGGCCAAATTGAAAGTTTATGGAGTGAAAAATTCCGCCTTACATTTGATAGTCTTATTTCACAGATCGTTGGCAGAGTTAGGTGTAATGTGTTGTCCTCAGATTGGTTTCTTATTTCGTGTGAAGTGCCTCCAGGTAGTTTACTTGGACCTCTCCTTTTTAACATCTTGATTAACGGTCTGAACTTTGTTAGTAGAACCACATCACTTCGCCTCTATGCCGACGATACGACTGATTATGCATTGCATAAAAATCCAATAATATTGGAACGCAATGTCAACCAGGATTTGGTTGTGTTACACCGATGGTTTAACCAAAATTTTCTCGAGATTAACCCGTCGAAATCACAGGCTATGATAATTGGTAAATCCAAGTATAATTACAAATTTACTGTTGGAACAGATACGACTGAGATATGTAATAAGTTGAAAATACATGTAGTGAATTTGGACAATGATCTTAATTTTAAATTGCGTATTCATGCTATGGTAAAAAAGGCATACACTAAAATTGGAGCGATACGAAAACTAATAAACTTTATAAAGGCAGATATCGCAGTACGTCCCTATAAAGCTTACGTTTTGCCACATCTAGAGTATTGTAGCCCTAAACTGATTGGAATTGGTAAATCTCAATCAAAGAAATTGGAAGCCGTGAATTACTATGCCATTAAAACATTATTAAACATTCCTCGGTCAACAGATAATGAAACAGCTCTTAACCAAATTAAGTTTACACCTCGTACTGTAAATTACAACTTAAGGAGTAGTAGATTGAAAGTTAATCAACCAGCATATAGTACTAAATATTTGCATAATTCTTTTAACTATATTGTATTCCATTTTTGGAATAATTTGTGGACATAGAACAGTCTAATTCGGTAGCGCTTTTTAAAAAGAAACTTTATAATATTGTCTTATCTAAAGTAGCATCCTTGTGCAATAGTTGCTCACACAAGTATTCCTCTTCTTGTCATCTTTTTCTTTTTAATGATTGTGCATAGGTAATTTTTATTGTAGTTTTTGTCGAGCGTCTTTAACATGAGCTTATAGCTCCGGTGATTGGGCGACCACTTCCTACGCTTTCAACAAGAAATTATTGCTATTGTTATTAAAAAATTATTTTTGTTATGTTACGTCGCATGGTCAAAACCAAACAGTTTAAATGCATGTACAATACACAACCAAGAGGCATTGAAACGACAAAGAACATTTTCATTCCCCGTAAAAGTATTGCTTCGTTGCTGCTTGAGTTTCACACACATGTAGACCTTCAGGCAATTGGAGGTATTTTTTCTTTTATTTGTCATTTTATGTTGTAGTGGCGTTAAACAGCTGTCATTTTTTTGTTCAGCGATAAAAGTTCCTAAACTAGGAGTTGGGTGCGCCTGTACGTAAATATGTAATTATTGACAGGTAATTTTTGAAGGAATGACTTCAGGAACCCGGGATAAACTGATCATCTCCTAAAATTAGTTTTCATGGAGGAAAGTAGAGATAGTTTTGGTTATTAAACTAGACCATTGTTATTTAATCGTTAACAAAGGCAATAAATCCGATCAAATTACCAATTTAAGTGTACAATTGTGGCAATGTAGAATTGCAAATAAGTAATAATGCAATAAAATACAACAATCAAACTATTTAACAAGTAACAATATGGAATACGTTCAAACATATTTTCCTTAATTTTAGGCACCAGCAGTTGGTGAGGCAGCTACGACTTCGACTGACAAAGGACCTCGTCCTCCTGAATACTACCGCAGTCGCATGGTTTGTATGCTATGAGTAGTGCTTTTATATGTACTACAATGTACTGATTGCAGAAGGGATTTTTATTTATTTTTTAGAAAAACATTTTAAATTATCTTGAAACAAATGTTGTAAATCGTGAGGGACTAAAACTGAAGGTAAATGATAAATGTCTTATTTACATGTAGTTTCAATAAAATATTTAGTTTCATCAAGTTTGACTGCAGAAATATTTTGTGGAGGCATAGAAATTACGTACCTCTATGTTAATAACCTACCATGAAACCTGGATAAATCTTTGTTCAAAATTCGAAACCTTTTTTTTCCTCTTTGTTTTTCGTCGCCTTTTGCTCGGTCCTTTCGAGCGAAAAAGAACGAGACGAACACCTAAATCGTCTTGGACCTCGCTCGATTTATAATGTTATCTCATACACTCTCAATTTAACAGTTTACGTTCTGGTTTAAACGGCTATCGAAGAACAATATAGCTGGAGGTCTTTAGAACATAAATACACGGGAAAGAATAGACCCTAAAAATAAATGCAGTATAACATCAAGATTTCAGTTTTCTTACAGACTCTTTTCTTTAAAAGATGAAGTGTTGGCTTTACAAAAGTAAAGCGAACAGTTAACCCCGAAAACAGTAAGCCAATTCAAATTCATATAAAACTCGTCCAAAACTCGGATATTTATATTAATATGTATATAAGGACGTAAACCTTCGTAAAATCGTGACTTACACGTGCTGCAAATATTGTTGCTCTGTAATCTGTTGGTTGTGAAATGCTCGCAGTTATAAACCCGTCTGATGTAAATTAAAGACGAGTTTTCTATCTAAGATCAATTGTTCTGACTTTTGTGTTTTAACGATGCGGAAAATGACGAATAAAATTACGACTTGTAATTCGTTCTTCACCTGATTCATACCAGTTAGTTTTCATCTTTCTTGTTAATTTTTTTCTAAACGAGTTTCTCTAATTGGGCCGATAACAGATAATGTTGACGAAAGTGTTAGTCATAAGGAGCTTTTCACTTGCCAGTTAAATAACAAGCTTGCAAGTATGGAGAAGTGTGGAAATACTCAAGTAAAGTTTAATTAGTAGTATGAACAGAAACAAAATGTTTTATTGAGTTTATTCTCAAACAATGATTTGTACAGCTGGTTTTCAACCGCTGATGTATTTGTCAAAATGATTCATTTTTAAGACGGATCTGTCGGCCACGTAATAACTTCGAACAGCGGTTTAGTTAGCATTGTAATGATGGATCTGCTTACATGTCATAATGCTATATTTTTCAGTTTGTCAAGTATAACTTGTGCTGACAAGTATAAGTACTTACTAGGCAAACAAAGTGTGAATCAAAATGGTAAACGCAAACACAGAAGGTGCAAAGTTACACGATGTGTTTCATTGAATCTACAAATTTTGTTAATCAACGAACACGATTAACTAAACTGGGACAATTTTCATATTATTTAAAACGGACGTCAGAAACTTTTTCTTTCTTGGTTTAGGATGCACCGGTCAGATCAATTTCTTCAGTTTTTGATGACTTTGATTTGTTTAAAAGCCCTGACGGCAGCAAAAAACATCCTGCATTGACGTGCAAAGATCTTCATCGATCTCATCCAACTTTAAAGAGTGGTAAGTCTGTTTAAGTATAGAACGTTTAGTTGCGTGTCGGTTGAAATCAATCATATATCGAGGGGAGAACATTGGCAGAGGTCATGATGACATTTCATATAGTAAGGAAAGCTATATGTACTCTCTTAAATTTTATTTCTGAAATATTCAGGTAATTACTGGATTGATCCAAATGGCGGAGTCGTTAATGATGCAGTGTTAGCTTTCTGTCACTTTGAAAGCATCTCAACTTGTGTTCTTCCTCAGATGGACAAGGTTCGTAATTTTGTGTAAAGAATGTAAAAAGGGATTTGTGATGGGATAATCAGCTCACGTACGAGGAGTGCAACGTTAAACAAGTGTAAAATTGCCTAATTACTAGAAAGTAATTCACGTGTGGAGGCATCACTATTTAGGTATGGAATTTGTGTCGGCAAAATCCTGATGTAGTATCGTAGTATTTTATCGTTATTTTGCTGAGCAAACCAGGGTATCGGACTTTCTTTCGAACTGAAATAACCTTTAACATCTTGTTAAAAAGGTTGAAATGCTGCACGAAGAAGTAAAACCTTCTAGCCTAGCTTATGTCGTGAATTTGAATCCAGTGCTTTAGGTTCTTTGAAAACTTCATGAGTGTAAAACCTGAAAAATATACGGTATTTGGTAAATTCTTGAGTAGGGATACAATAAAATGTAGGGAAACAAAAATGAATACTATAAAACAGCTTTGAATTGTTTCTTACGCATAGTCTTTGCCTTGGTCAGTTCCGTGATCATTGAACTCTATTGCGTTAAAGCGCTCCTGGAGGCATAGTTTTACATTTCACACATGCATGGTTGCTTCTGTCATAATAAAGGTGTGATTACCTAGTGCGTATTGCTATAGGCCACTTCCTGTTGGGGCTATACTTGCACCTATTCTCATTAGAGCATTGAAACGAACTACCGGCAAATTAGATGAAGCTTATATTAAGGCTTTTTGTTCGTCGTATTGACCATGCTTAAAGAATTTCTTATAGTCTAGTGTGTATGATTTTAATTTAATTAGGTTGAAAAGAAGAGTTGCTGTTCTGGAGAAGACCGCTACATTTGGTTTGCAGAAGAAATTAAAGACACAAGCGAGGTCAGAAAATGTTGCTCTTTAAAAATTCTGCTTATTTGTTTTTATGTTTATCAATTTTTATTTAGTCGACTTTCTTGTTCAGTTGTTAACTAGTTCACTTCTTGGCTTATTTAAAAACTCAGTAGGACACTCTCGTTTTTACCTACTTATTTATTTATTTATTTATTTATTTATTTATTTATCTCCTTTTGATATACTACTAGTTACTTTTTGAACGATTACATTTAATTCTTAAAGGTGCTAGCTTCAACGTTGAAAAATTTTAAGCTTCGAACAGTGTAAAATACATACAGTATAGGTCTGCTAAGCACGATTTAGTCCAGTGCAAAAAATTTTCGATAATTTACTCATCTGTATAAAGATTTTCTATAAGCATTTAAGTACATATGGAAGTCTTTTTTAATCTGTATTATATCACAGATAAAAACAGGAAAATCGAGACGTCAAAATCGGTGAGCCCAATTTTGCGATACGGAAATTCGAATCATTTTTTCCGTTAAGCCTCTAAATGACATTGTGTGATACGTTTGTTTACGTATATGTTATGATTTATTGCACTCCTAGGTCAGATACAGTGTTGAGGGAAGCCAGATTCGTTTCTTACAAATGTTGTCCACCACAGCATGGCAAAACATTACCTACCATTGTCGTAACTCGGCAGCCTGGAGTGACGAACATAACAGTCGAATTAATTCTATCAAACTTCGAGGAGATAATGGAAGAGAATATCACGCTAAAAGTCCGCGAAAATTCAGACCCATCCTTATCAAGGACGAATGCAACGTAAGCATCTTGATGGATAAACAGAAAAGATATTTACAGTAGAAATTATGCGCGTTCTTGTGTTTTATTCTTTGTTGGTATATACGTTTCATTTATAGAATTTGAGGTCCAAATTATGACTTACGGACCGTCGTTTTCGTTTTGATTTATAGGTCAACACGTAAGCGCACGGGCCATAAGTCGAAGGAAAATGAGTATACCCAACTCACAAAGCGAACCGAGATAAATAAAGCAAAAGTCGTAATATATGAGTGAAATCGCAGATCACTGCTGCATACGCAGGCAGCACTTTCGATGTCAAAAATGAAAAAGTCGTCAACTGTGTGAGGAATTGGATTATCCAAAAACTGAAACAAATTATCCGCATAATCCTGTGTCGCAACCATGAAGACATTATTTTGAATCAACTTTCACAAATTTGGCTCCCTGTATTTCAACTAGATAGAAAATGTAGAAAGCTAACCAATCAGAACAATCATAAATCTACCAATCAACATGACAAAGAAAATTATAATTGAGGCGAAGCCCTCCCAAACAGGTCCCGTCCGATAACCTGAGAAGATCTTGTCGATAGCTTCGGGCGATATACGAAAAACAAGTAAAATCTTCTCCATTTAGAGATTAGTTTGGTTGTTATGCGAATCAGAAAAGACATTTTATTCAACAAAAAGTTTAAGCATGCTATCATTTCTTTTGTTTTTATTTGCTTCCTCGATGAAACTGGAATACTTTATCAGTTTTAGGCTGCAAATACGGCCTGGGATAAGGGCGAATAGTAACAGAGATATAATAAGTATAATTATCTTATAAATGTAGATATGTTTCAAATTAAAATATGGAAGTATAAGACATGTTTCAAACTAAAATCTTTCCTTTTAAATATCAGAACAGAGCATCATTGTAATAATTGTGTTTACAAAATTGTCAGCTGTATGATATGCTAATGACATGCCTTCCTTGGCGGATCTGTTTCTTTTAGAAAAAAGATGGTGAATGGCACAAGACCATTGTTGAAATTCGTACAACTAATACTGGACGCCTACCAATCCGTGATATTGCAGTGTATGACGTTGGTGGCAAAGACGAAAAATTTGGAATCGAATTCAGTGCGGTTTGCTTCGCTTAGATGGAAGAAAAAGTCAATCACTGTGGTCTTAATGTCTAGTGTTGCGAGAAACGTCATATTTTCCAGTATTATTTCATTGTTCAAACATCAAATCTCAAGAGTTAAAAATAAAAAAGTACTTTAATTGTTATGAATGATTCTAGATATTGATATTGAATTTGTTGAATTAGTGCGATCGATTTCGTCTGTTTGTCTTAATGTGTACTTTTTTTCGTACACTGAACTGATATACCATAGATTCAAAAAAAAAAGAAAGTGGTTTCCATCTGTTTTCCTTGATGCTCAGTGTAGACTTTCTTTAAACTGCAAAAATTTTTATGGTTAGGGTATTGAATACTTGTACGCGATTTTTGCTACGTTTTTCTTGCCTGTAAGGACCCTTCAATAAAACATATTTTTATCAATAATATCCTCAGAGATACGCACCAAATTTTCCCAGGTATTATAAACACCAGGACTTTTGTATTTTTGTCAATTTTATTTTCGTTTTTATTTTCTACTCTACTCAGTTTTTCGTGTTCCTGGTTCTTTTTTGTTCAATTCATATTTAACCCACACACATCATGGATTTGTGATGTTTAGAAAAACTTTTTTTAAAAAAATACAGCACATATAAGAACTTCAATATCGGTTGGCATTTCTTTTCTACTGAGAATGTTTAGCTTTAATCATGTAAAATTAATTGAATTGAAATTAAAACAGAAAAAAAAGCCACCTTTTGTCTGGTAGAAATGAGAAAAGATCTTACTGATTGTAAAGAATTTCCCATAATATTATATCGTGTGTTGCACTTATACGTTGAATATTCGCTTATTCTTCTCTAATGAATTATTTACGCGAAGGAAAATCAGCTGTGTTAGTCTTTTGCCAGGTGTACAAAGGTGGGATGTTGCCCTTTCGCATACGAAGAATAATCAACTGTGGAACTCAAGATACAAAGTACAACGCTGCCTATTTGCTGGAAGAACATGTAGCATCGTATACATTATATGTCGGTGTTAAGAAGAATGATGGTTTGTGTTATATTTGTGAAGTTTTCTGATGAATCAGACTGCAAAGAATCTTTTTTTTTTCTCTTAGGTTCAGTAAAGAGCAGACTTGCATTTATTTGGGTAAATATTTGAGTTCGAATGGATCTTCAAAGTTGATGGACTGCAGGAAGTAATGGTATCAAAAAAAAAAGGTAAAAGCTTACAACATATTTAAAGTAAATTTTTAATTTTAGTTTAAAGAAGATTTTTCATAAAACTGTACTGGAATCGAGATTTTAAATAATTTTCCCCGACTAATTCCTCACATAAAGGCACATAATCAGCATAAATGTCACAGTTACAGTATGAGATACTACCAGCTAATATTTGTAAGCGTCACACACTATTTTACACTACCCGTTCATTGGACATTGCACTAAATAGTTTCGGGTTCAGTCCCTACTGGGGGCTCACTTAGTCGTCCTGATTAAACGGCTTTTTGAAGTTCCCCAAACATCCATTAGCTATGATGTAATTTCTTCATTCAAGATTAAAAGCAATGTCAGTTTCCTGTGGAATAGGTCTACCCATTGATTCAGAATATTTTGTGCACTGCGTATGAGAACTATTACCTTGCTCCTTTTCGATTTAGGAAGAGGAGATCAAGTAAAATGTGAGTAATCCTTTTTCGGTCAGCTCGCCTGGACATCTTTCCTTGATGAGCAAACTGTCAAGGCTTAGTTAGAGTAAAAATAAACTGCCGAAGTTTAGAACGGATACTCCTAAACGTTATTCCGGCGCAGATTTGTTCTAACTAGCTGATCGGTTAAATGTCCAAGGGCGATAATGTTCGATTTTCCCCCGTAAATTGTTTTGACTATGTTGGAGTTCTTATTGCTAGAAAAGGTGCCCGGCGAGCGGACCATGAAACAAATACCTAGACGGTTTGTCCACAACCAACTTTATCTAAACCGTGAACGAAAAGTTAAGACAGCAATCTAGTCTTAGAAGAATTTCTACGGCAGCGCCTAGTTCAGCACAAAGTGTTTGTTGCCGTAATTTAACAAATTTTCTGCGGCAATGGAGAAGGCATACAAGCACGTTAATTGCCTCGTATTGGCTTCAGTTCATTCAAGTATAACCATACGAACTAAATTTTCCTCATACAGCTTAAGCAAAAGAGCACCTTATAGTTATATTACTAAAAAAGTTACTCAATTTCTTTCGGTGTTTGCCTTTAAACTGAAGTTAGAACTCGAGCCAGCAGTCCTTTGGCCCGTCTTAATGTAATCGTCTTGTAGGCGTCTGGAATCTGATATCTACCGCCATGGATATCAATTCAAGGTCAACCTATGCTTCACCACTACGCGGGGGTATCGAAGGGGTGAATTACCGAAATTATTTCCGATTTTAAGAGCTCTAGAAAGATTAAAAACAAATTCATAGCTAACAGAATGGAAGAAAGATTGGTATTGTGAAATTAATGTTATTTTTTCAATGTTTACCTCGCCATAGTAACTGTAGATGATTTTACAACAACTCCCCCCCCCCCCATTTGCACTCCTGTTCTTCCTTGGGCAATCTGTCCTTAACATTTTAATTTATTAAAGAATGCCCAAATTATAGTGGTGATTTGACAAAGCGTCTGTGTTCATCTTTCCAGCAATAAATACAGTTGTTGATTAATGCTTTATGTGACACGAAAGGAGTGCAGTTGTCTCCACAAACACTTCTTTTTACACGCGAAATTTAAGCAGTCGTTGTTGACGGCGAAGTGCTTGATTTAAGCCTTTCCCTAACTTTATAATTGTGTCCTGGTGTTGCATCGTTCATCCCAACGGCAAAGTAATTTTGGACCGGAGTTGACATATGGCTTGGAGATATTGTTGCCTGTTGTCAAAGGGGTGAATTACTGAAAATTATTACGATTTTAAGAGCTCTAGAAAGATTAAAAACAAATTCATAGCTAACAGAATGGAAGAAAGATTGGTATCGTGAAATTAATATGTTATTCTTTCAATGTTTACCTCGCTATAGTAACTGTAGATGATTTTACAACAACTTCACCCCCCTGTTTGCACTCCTGTTCTTCCTTGGGCAATCTGTCCTTAACATTTTAATTTATTAAAGAATGCCCAAATTATGTTGGTGACTTGACAAAGCGTCTGTGTTCATCTTCCCAGCAATGAATGCTTGATTAATGTTGATGTGACGCGAAAGGTGCGCAGTTGTCTTCACAAACACCTCGTTTTACAGGCGAAATTTAAGCAGTCGTTGTTAACGGCGAAGTGCTTGATTTAAGCCTTTCTTTAACTTTATAATTGTGTCCTGGTGTTGCATTGTTCATCCCAACGGCAAAGCAATTTTGGACCGGAGTTAACATATGGCGTGGGGATATTGTTGCCTGTTTCTGTTTTCACTCGCTTCTATCAGCTATTCGCAAGGTGGGTCCACCTCATCTCATTTTTACATGCGATTTAAACACAGCTTTTGACTAACGTTAAATTAGCGAAAATGTTTTAATTTTATGGAGAATTAGCAGATCAAACCAGATTATATGTGACTTTGTGATTAGGGAAAATAAATGTTTGATAGCAATGTGTTATGCAAATTGATGGAATAAATAACGTGCTTGTTTAAAATCTATTAAAGACGAAGTAAGTATAAACTAACTTTGTTCCAAACCTATCAGCCCCACGTCTGTGGGCAGGAGTCCTTGACTGACTTACAGGGCTGAAGATCTATTGTTGAATCGAAAGACCAGACCACTGATGACCTTAGACAGAGGGGACATCCGTCCACTCTTTTTTACACCAAACCTTTGATCGCATGGTGGTAAGTTGTAGGGTACAAATGGGCACTAGTACTCATCTGGCAAAGATGGAATTGAGGGTAGCAAATTCTAAATTTTGAGTTCTCCAGTGGTTTATGTTGTCATCGTGAAACTGGAGATTGTAAAAGCGCTGATTTTTGTGCGCAAGTGTCGTCGCCTAAAACTAACGAACGGGTGAACTGTTTCTCCGTGAAAACAATTGGATTGCTAATGGAAGGCGACGCAAGCTGATTGATTGAGGTTCAGCCCATCACGTTTTAAATATGATACGACGATAGACTGTAAACTTTACAAATCAGTTGACATCTAATACTACAGTCGGAGACAAAGGCAAGATACTTCCAATGTTATGTCGCATACACAAAATCCCTGATACAACTTATGAAGATGACCCTGGAAGAGAAAAACGAACGCACTTGTTATTCATTATAACAAGATTTAGTGAAAATAAGCAAAATAACCGAATGCGGTTTAAATAAGGATAGGACAGTGAGGTCATCCTTGGGAAGCGAGAACCTATGCAGGAAAAATGCGAGAATACCGGGGGATTTAACCTCCTCTCGCTTTGGTAAAGTGCTCGGTCCCAGTAACAAGAGTTCCTAATAAGTGCCACCTTAATTTTAACCACAATGGAACACCAAGCTTTTATATGCATATTATGCGTAAGAAAACATGGTGTTTTTCAATTATCGTGAACATTCGCTAGGCTTAGGTCCCATCAAAATACCCAGAGAATTATTTTAAACCTCAGACAAGAATCGAACTCGTAACCGTACCAAGTCTGTAAAGAAACTATATCCGAGCTTTCGGGAAACCCGTCGGTAAATGACACGTTGAATCGTTGATCCGGATTGAGATCTTAGGCTTTCGAAATAACAGTGTTAACTTTATATATATTTATACATATATGTTATTTCGTTATTCAAGACAACTCTGGCAAAAATTTTACATTATTCTCCTACATTATTATTCTCCTAAAATCCATTAAGCTGTAGAGTTCTTCCTTTCACAGCAAGTATTGCCCAACCTTGTAATTGGTTGGTCAATTGAAGTGGTTTTATTCCTCACTTCTGTTGAGGTATGCTACTAGCCATAGTTACAAGACATGAGAAAAGTCTCCTTTCTTCTCAACCATAAACCAACGTAATCTTATACCTTTGTTGGAACAATGGACAATTGTGTTGTATTTTTGGCTACCGAATTGAAAAATCAATAGTGGAACGTTTGTTGAATGTAACTCAATTTTAAGATTATCAATGTTCACACTGTTTGATACATTGCTCATAAGCTTATCTCTGCTATTCTATCTTTGAGAAAGTCACATGTTTGGATAGATGATTTCGCTTTTACTATGAGCGGGATTGTTGATGTGATATTTCATAAACGAGTGCAAGTGTTTTACCAGGGGTTACAAACACGAGAGAACAATGAAAATCACGAGGCCGTGAACCGAGTGATTTTGATTGTTCTCGAATGTTTTACAAGAGCGAGAGAACATTGAAAATCACGAGGCGGTAGGCCGAGTGTTTTTAATTGTTCTCGAGTCTTTGTAACTCCTGGTAAAACACGAGTTTATGAAATAGCTTCTCAATCGTCTATTTTGAATTTATAATTAAGAAATGTGGTAAAAAACGGTTTTAAGTAAGAACCGTTTATCATCTGATTTCTTAATTATGAATTCAGTTTACGCGACCTTTACCGGGTTTCAAAACATGCACATGACCAAATATGTTTGTCTGGTTGGTAAATTATGATTGACGTTTCAAAGTTATGCAATCCCCACTTCCCTGCAAAGTGACGCAATAGATAGGCGACAACCAAACCTTAGTCTCTTACAATGTATGGTACAGCACCTTGACTTCCAAAGAAAATTTACAATTGGAAAACAGCAGGAACCGTCGCTCTAAATTGCCTTACGTTAAATATTTTCAAAATTGCCGTCAATAATGTGGTTTCAGGCCAGGGGCGCAATTACTGGAATTATATACGCCTTTGTCGGATTGTCACTTTAAATGCTACAAGACAACAATTATTATCAATTGACGAGAATCAAAAGCTAAATTTGGTAAAAAGCCAGGCTGATCAAGCGATGAGCAATGATCTGTTTGCGATAACCAATACCAAAATGCCGTCAGTTCGTGAGAATATTAAAACAGACACTGGACGATATTCTGAATTAAAACTGGTTCATTAATTGGACAAAATTTTTGACTATTCTTAGAAAACGAAATGAAAAGATACGAGTCGAATTATTGAGTGATCCTCCTTTGGTCCAAAAGTGATCTTACGATCAACATACATAGAATTAGGTCAAACAATTAAAATTTTCTTACAGATGTCTACACTAAAACTTTCGCCTACCAGATCGGTTTACCTTTGTGTTGGTGGTGCCACCCGAGGTTTGTGTTGGTGGTGCCACCCGACAGTTGTGTCGTCCACTGCAAAACGCAACACTAAAGCTGGATACTTCAAGAAAACTAGAAACTGTATTAAACATTATAATGATTGCTTTTGGTGGTCTAAGTTTTGCGCAGGATTAGTGTTGCAGTAAAATCCAAGTAAAAATGACCGAAGGATTCAGCTCAAGCCTTCATTTTTTGTCCGAAATATGCATTGGGTTCCTAAAGGACAATTTATGAAATATTCATCATAAAAGTACTTAATACACTGCTACGCTAATTGTTCTGTGATAGAATTACAAGTTGGAATTCAGCGCCTTTTATTAATACATACGCCTACACTTCGTAGTTATAAATCGACATTTTACTAAGTCAATGGCACAGTTTGATTCTAAAAACGAGAAGACCAAAATGGTTCGATAGACAAACTAGTCTACAAAGGACCAAAAAATGCCCCTAAAAATTTGTATGGTCATAATATTTTACTTTAGCACCGTTTTGCATTTTGCCATAGTAAACAAAACAATCCCTATTTTTCATACGTTCAACAGAGATCAAAAGTTCAATATATATGAAATAACAATACTTAATTATTTGTGTGGTGTGTAATCACGCATTAGAATCCTCTACTTGAGCCAAACAAAGAGCACAAGGGGAGAAAGTTAATTTCCGTCCACACAAACATCAATCTCAATCAATCGTCAGTGGTGTTGGCCTAACTCCGAGGCAAATCAGCCCTTAATGACATCTGTTTGGCCCCTGGCTAGGAAAATATTTTGGAAAGCATTTGAACATGTCCATTGGTAACGTTTCTGTATCTATCAATGAACTTTTATTTTGCGTTTAGATGAAGATTACGGGAAATGTAATAAGAAGTCTGATATCATTTTCGTGGTCGACCGCTCTGGGAGTGTAAGACCTAGCGATTATGACGAAATGCGTAAATTTTTGGAAATCGTTGGAAAGGTACTGCAAATTGGCGTAAAGAATGACCAAGGAGAAGTCATTGGCCAAGGGGCCATTGTCGAATTTAGTGAAGAGGCTGACATAAGCATCACATTAAAGCAAAGTCAAACTCCTGGAGAGTTTACCAGAGTGGTGAACGACAGATCGCGTTTGCTTGGTCCATTGACAGGAGGTCGAACGAAAACTCATTTAGGTTTAGCTGTTGCTGATAAGGAGCTCGCTATTAAGGAAGCAGGCTTTCGTGAGGACGATCCAGATGTGAAAAGAATGCTGATGGTGATCACAGATGGCGAACAAACAAAGGGAGGAAAGAATTTCGTTTACGTTAAAGAAGCTATGCAACCTTTCTTCAAAAGGGACATGGACGTGTTTGCCCTCGGTGTAGGACTTAAGAAGCAAGCTGCCAAAGACGAGATTAGAGATATGGTTGAAGTTGCGGAGAACGCCATTTTTGCTGAGAGCTATTCTGACTTAACTCAGACGATGCAAAGGTTCATTCGAAAATTTTGTCCAGGTAAAACATCGACAGAAATATGGGTGAGAGTACGGGTTAAAATTTCATAATCATGCTGTGTTTCCATGTAAACGATAATGTAACGATGTTGATTGCGAGAATTTAGTGAGAGTTCTTAATTCTTAGGCAAGAGTGAAGCTATAGTTTTGCTCTTCGGGTTTTTCATTGAGTCGTTTCTTAACTGGGGTCATATTAGCCTAGGGGGGCAGAGGGTGGATAGCCAAGACAACTGCCACGGGGTTCTCGCCACGCAAAGGGTCCGTTGCCGGTCGTGCCACGGAGAACCGCTAATTTTTATTAATGATATAGGATAAATTTATTTTATACATATACAAATAATTTAGAACAGTCAATATATACCATCTACAAAAGATGAATACACCTAAAAATTTGTCCGAAATTCCCGTCGCCTGTGACATCAGAAAAATTTAGGCTTCTCGCGACCCTACCTTCCCCTGTGCCCATGTTCGCTCTCAGCGGCCCTGTATTAGCGCCGGTTAAGAAATCAATTACTTTAGAAAACAAAATTAAAAAAACCCCTTTAAACTCATTATGTACAAAACAAAACAGTTATACCATGGTCGTCTTGAATTTTATGGGGACAGTGGATAAAACATCTTATCGTGGGTCTTTTTCCAAATGTTTTTCACCGCATTAGCAAAACAAAATGGCAACATTTCGGCAAACTTTAGTAACGTCCTTGGTCGTGGCCAGTATACTGCGTTATGTAAACAGACACGAAAATTCGTCCGAAGGAAGCAGTTTGGCTGAAATACAAGTACAAAAAACCTTTTAAATTTGCAACTAGTTAAAGAAGATATAATGTAAGACTACTTATCTGGTTTGAGATATAGCACTCCAAACAAATTACCTATTTTAAGTAGGCTCTCTACTTAATGTGGATATCTCCCGAAAACTAGACTGGAATACAATATAAAACATACTAGTATAGAATGAAAGGAAGTCACGACATAAAGTGGGTATATTCGTGGAACTAACAGTGTAAAAGTATATGGAGTCATCACGCGAAGTGGCTATCTTCATGAAATTAAAATAGCATAAGAAATACATTAGTTAGTATCTTAACTAAACTAAAAATTAAATTAAATGATCTATTTATTAACGAAATTAAAAATATGGGTATAACTGATTTTCCTGTTAAAAGTAATATATGAAATAAAACCAAGATGTGTCAACGGCTAACATTAGGAGTTACAGAGACTCTTGTCCATACTATAAGAACACAACAAAATGTCATCTCGTTTCCATTGCCACTCAAAGCAGATTTAAAGCATTAAATAAGCAGTATTAAATAAGAAGGATGAAATCAGTTATCATTATTTACATTCGTTAATGTGGCGTTTATTTCAAAATATTTTAAAACAATACAGTAAAACTACAGAGAAAATTTTAAAAGACGGGGTGGGAATAGAAAATTCTCCCCACGAAAATAACAGCTTTAGCTATGTCTAATTTTAAAGGAAATAAGTATTCGTGTACGTTTAGACTTGGAGCAAACTAAAGATATGTATTAGCCTCAAATGTTCGAAATTATTTCAAAGAACATGATGCTCTGCTGCCTTTTCAAATCCGGTTGAAATTTCATTCGGTTTAAAATGGCGAAGATCAAACAAAAAGTCCCTATTGAATTGTCATTAATTGCATTTCTGAAAGACATTTGGCTAAACGCTTGTAAATAGCTGAAAATTATAAGACTTACGGTAAATGTATTGCATAATCGAATGAAGATTGCATATCCCTGAAAAATTTCTGTTAACATCGCCTTGGGCATCATCTCGTCAAAAACAATGAAAAGGAAGAAAGCACTTCTAAATCGCATATATTGCTTCAGCAGCTCGATCTTATATTTTCCATTTCAAGTTTGATTGTAGAAGCTGTTAGCTACTGGTTTGAGAAGTCTCGCATTATGGTATATGTTGCTTTCTTTCCTTAGAATTGTCTTTTTTATTTTTAATTTTCACTTGAACCCAAGGATTAATTTTCCTATTTCAGTTTAAATTGTTTTGGTTTGTGTAAAAACTAAAATTCGTCGATCAAAGTGGGTTTTGAATGTGCCAGTATGCATGCTTACTTTAATGAATAAATATTAATTAATGTATAGCTGAACTTCAGTAGGTTCAGGAAATTAATTGCAATATGTAACCTTTTTGATAGAGGAAAAAATATGTGGTACTGATCGAGATGATTGTCATGAATTCGCCACGTGTAAAGACACTAGTCCGGGAACCTATACATGTACATGCAATCCAGGATATACCGGTGATGGAAAGAACTGTGAAGGTTTGAATGTCCTTGCTTCATTACCTTTTCTGTGTCATTATCGTCTGAACACCTAACTAAGTGTGATAAATTGCAGTGGAAAACTATGTGGTATTATAGAAATTCTGGAGCACAACTCAATTTTTCCTCGCGATTAAGTTTTCCAGTGCAATTAGGCAAGACCTTAAAGATTCGCCACATGTTCTGATAGAGGTTCAGGGACTTACGATTGCAATAAGGCAATAAATGGCAAACTGGTGACTGTGAAACGTGTAATGGTTCTAACAAAACTACATTGATTTCAATACTCTATCATAATATATCAGCTGTCTTATATACTACAATTGTAGTCTAAATCGTTTCGATGCACTCGACCGCAACTTTCCATTTGTACAATTTGGACTTCAGTCACTTAAAATAGGGTAGAATTGAAGGTCGTTTGGTCCAGAAAAAGATCTTGAATGATTGAAGTGGGAAAATATTTCCGTTCTTTTCTCCCTAAACTCATAAGTAGGCATTCGTACAAACCTATACGTAAAGAAAGCTTTCTCCTCATTACTTTGTACGATGCAATATCAATAAAACGAATTTTAACATTTTATAAGGAAGCAAATCTCATGTGGAGATGTTTTATAAAAAAGATCACTTCAAAGTATAAATGTGAAAATATGACTTGATCTATTTGACAAACAACAATAACGAATGATAAAAAAATTAAACTAGGAGTTCAAAATGTCATGATTGGGTTCAAATGGTTCAACAGGATGTTCTTAGATTTAATGTAAACCGAAAATGTCAGTGGTTGCTAATTTACTTCATTTTAAGCAAACTGCATGTGTAGTGAAGAACGTGAATTTTGTAGGTAATGAACTGAGCCGATATCTACTGTCAGTCATCCAATCGTCTTATCAAAAAAAAAACTATCGGGTCCTAGTCTGAGAACTAAAAGACAATGTTCGGGCTTAAGTGTCTAGTCAGTAATCAAAATTATGTATTATGTGGCAAACATCTTTGATTTGGTTTGCTGCTGATATTCTTTTTTTCTGCAAGGATTACAAGCCTGTGGAATAGTCTGGCACATAGCATATTAAAAGTATCAGGCAATATTCATTATGGGGCTTATAAATTAAGTCATGTTTTAAATCAAAACAAGTCACCTCTTTTCATCCTACATACTCGGTTTTCAATAAGTAATTTAAATTAGTCTTGTGTACTTTGTATTTGGAGATTAATTTAGTCCAGGCGAAATTGTAGTGCACAAGAAGTATCATGTTTGCCCTGCAACACAAAACTCTGTTTTCCATGCATGTGCTCTCCTTTTCACTTCTCCACTCTCCTTCTTTACTCTACTCTCTTCATTTCACCTCAGTCTACTTGAATTATTTATTCACCCTATAAGTATAGTTGTTTATCTATCATACATTTGCACCTGTTTTCCTTTTGCGCTTTTCTTCTTCCTGAGAAAATTTCTCCTTGAAACAAAAAGTTTCATTCACCACCTACTGTTTTGAGCCAGAAAAATACTTATTCGCGTGTACGTCTTCTTATGTATTTATTAGTTTTCTGAATTTTTCTTTTCGTCTAAGCATTAATAACCATACCCTGAGTGTTTTTAACACTTACAATCAACTGCATCTGCTTTCCAATATATGGGAACATGTATAAATTATAACCATTCACAGAGATTAAGATATGTGGCACACAAACGAATGATGGTCATCAGTTTGCGACGTGTACTAATAGAGGTCCAGGCACCTATAAATGTAGGTGTAATGAAGGATATACTCGTGATGGAAAGGCGTGTTCAGGTTTGCCACAATACAAGTTTCTTCGGTATTTTTCCCAACTATTAAGGAATTCAATTGTCTGCAACTGATGAAGAAATTATTACAGCCTCATTTCGTTGAGTTACCGCTGGGCAGATATTTAACTAAACAAAAATAATCTTATAGGCTAGGTTCATAATATGCTGTCAATTGGGGTTTTCGATGTCATTACATGTATCCTCATAAATTAATTTTAATTAACACTATTTCGGCCGATTATTTTTGAGAACTATTTGGCCAATCTGTTGAGTATGCGATTCTTCATTCTAGACAATTTTACGGTTATGTCGGAAAAAATTCCACGCATCTACGACCTAAGCCCACGCCCAGGTCGATTTGGCTAGATGGAACTTTGCATGTAGCAAATTTTTTTCTGACGAAAGGGTGGGGGAGGTCGTTTACGCGGTCATTCTTTAACAATGTTAAAACGAAAAAGTTTAAAATTCTCTGTCACTTGATTTTTCGATTGGTTATGTATAAAATGCCAAAGAACAGACGACCGGACGTATACAGCCCTATCGGTCACCTAGAAATCAAGAGAGAGTTACAAACACGGAAAACCTCCCACAAGGACCTCATATATAATTTGAAGAATACTTTGAATAAAGTTATTGTTTGATCGATCGATCGATTGATTGATCAATTGATTGATTGAATGAGTGAGTAATTTACCCTACCAATCTAGTCCATTGCTTTACAAACTGAGCTGCTGAAGTTTACGTGTATGCATATATGTATACATCCATTCCGAAAATGTGCATTCTACTCCCCCTAATTCATTTCAGTACCCTCAACTCTAGTCTCCCCCTCCCAATCTATTCCACTCTGATTCACTTTACCCTTACTACCAAATTCAAAGCCGTAGCGGACGGGTCTGCAACAGGGCACTGCAGTGGGATTGTTTCAGTCAAAAAAGTTTGATTTGGTGTTTCATAACTGTAACAATATAGGCACGAAAGAAACGTACCGTTGTCGAAATTAGTAGCCTAGATAGTAATAACACTATTGTACGTTTAGCCTACCCTCACTCTTCAGCCCCACCAGCACCTCAAAACACAGGGTCACCAGAAGTGATCTAATACGCCCAGCGGAAACTTGCCAATACGTAAAAAGGCCTACCAATTGTAAGACTACCTGAAAATTCGAAAATGCCTCAGAACTGCGGGAAAGTCGGTTTCCAAGCTTTCAGACCCCGTAACTCGTTGTTTCACCTGCCACCTCTAGCACTTTGACGAAGGTCACTGTGGTCCTGTGAGTCTTTATTACCTATTGATAGAACGTGAGGGCTGTACAAGTAAAATATCGGAGCAAAAACAGAGGTCCGATATTTCACTTGTACAGACCGAACAAGGAAGGTCAATAAGTAATGTATTGTATTGCTTTACTGAAAGATAATTGCTAATTACAAAGGTAGAGACGTCCAATGAAGACTTGCAATTCTGTCATCATTTCATATAGAATTTCTTCACCAGCTAAACTCAGCATGGTTACTTTTTCTCTTCTGATTGTTTGTAATGCACTTTCACTTCATAGAGTATCAAAAATTTTAATTTTTATTCGATGCAAGGAAGGCTTTTTAAATTCATTCCCCAGAGTGGGCAATATGGGAAAAACCAGACCGCTTATGAACCAATCAAATTGCATGATTTCCGTATTCGGACCTCTCGCTGCCACAGCCATATAATAATAATTGCGAAATGACCGAGCGTGAGGTCTGTAAAGTAAAATATTGGGCCGAGGTTTTTTAGTACGGACCAAGCGAGCACGACGAGCCGAGGTCCGTACAAAAAACAAAGGTCCGATATTTTACTGTACAGACCGAATCAATGAGGTGAATAAGTTGTTTATTATATGGCTTCAGTAAGAATTTTCTACTGTCGTCTGGCTTTTGTTATCGTACGTTTGTTGGCTTTCTCATTTTCATTGGACAAACAAGGTTGTTTGTCAGCTTTTCTTGTTATTGGCTTTGGAAAGCAGTCCCTGTCCATACACAAATGGAGCCAGTTTAAATGCCTGTGAAAAACGTTTTAACGTAAATCTTGCCAAATAAAACGATTGTGGATATTAGGAGCAGAAGAATAGGTCAGAACTAAAGGATGCAGTCATCAGAAAATAGGGTAAGAGATTATAAACACATTGGACATTTTATCAAGGATCTTCTTTTAAGTTTCATTTATTCGAAGTCTTCGAAAAATATCTGGCTATAATATAGAAATGGAACTTTTTCAAAACGAAATCTGCTTACGAGTTCACCATCATTTTGAAAAAACCATGGCTTATGCCAAAATAGTTTAAGGACTTGAAGATTGAACGGTTTTTAATCTTCATCATCACTTCAGGCTATCACAAAACGTCGACGTGATGTTTTTGTTTGATCTCATTTACTGAACAATAGTTTTAACCTTCTGACCAATTAGAAATGTCTCTATCTCTTCTTGACTGTCTTGTTTTGCTTCTGGCTCTTCCGAACGAAAATTTGTATTTTCTTTTTTATCCTTGTCAGGATAGTAAAATCTACGAAGAGAATATTACTAATTTTCATCCATTTTATTCGCTATTGCTTTGTTGCTCTTCAGTGAAGTAATAGATGCGTTTTATGTTTCTTATTTTGTTAAAACAACTATTAGTAAGCGTGTTTTTCGACGCAAAAATCTTTGAAATTTCCACCAACCAGAAAACATCCGGGACACCGGTTTGGATACGGAGAAAGACAGACCGTGGTCCGAATACGCATTTGGACGGAGCGTGCGTTAAGCAATCAGAATTCAGGATTCAAAAAGGCCATATAATAATGCATGGTATTTGACTGCAACTCACTGTTTCACTCAACTTCACTCTTCTTTCTCCCCTTCACTCCTCTCTTTTCATTTTTGTATATTTATTCTGTACAGAACGTTTTCCATTCTTATCTTGAAATATTGTCGCAAGTGAAGAACCAGGCGAGAATTCTCAATCTTAGAACAAATATAATGCCCAGCAAAGTACACGTAATAAGGCCATGATTTATAAAGGAAATGTTTATTAACGGAACTAACGTTTCGTTGCGTCTCGCAACTTCTTCAGAGTATCTTCAGAGTAGTCTGCGTCACAGACGTGCCGGTACATAAAAAACAGACGCAGGTTAAAGTCGGTTCGAGCTATTGTGCGATATAACATCTTACCATCTATTGTGTCGTTTAAAAAAAACAACAACCTCCGATCTGAAGCGCAGGTTCTGCACTGATGATGCACTGACGGGCACTGACGACCAAGAAAGGAGAGCAGCTCCCTTCGATGCCATCAGGGAAGAAATAAAACAAATCACACCAGTGATTGTCGATGAAGGGCCAGTCGCAAAAAAGTCCAAACCTGCACCCGGAATGGACTTTTTGCTTGCGGGTTCTTGGAAAAATACTGCGAGCGAAAATGCAGACACAACTAAGGACTCTGTCAACGAGTTCGCGGCGTACTTGTAAACTGCTCAAGCGGACAACGGAACCGACCCTCTGCAGTGGTGGAAAGAAAATGCTTCTCGTTTCCCAGCAATTTCAAAAGTAGCGCAGAAATACCTCGCAACACCGGCCACGTCTGTTCCGTCGGAGAGAGTGTTTTCGACGGGTGGGAATATTGTAAATCACAAACGAAGTTGCTTGCTGCCAGATAACGTAAACATGTTGATTTTTTTGAATCAAAATGCTAAATTGTGAAGTTATTTAATGTTCATTGTATATTGACAAAAAAGATAACTTTGCTTTGCTTCAAAATTTCATGCCCAATTTTGCGCTTTTACATCCTTGCCACTTCCTGTCTTTAACCCCCCAGGAGGTCATTGCTAGTTGGAAACAAATGTTTAAACGTTTAAATGTTTATGAAACGTCCGTTTTAACGGATACTAAATTAAACGTAAACTGACAGCCTTATCGTATTTATACATTGTATCCATTTCCGTTTCTGATACATCTTGTAATATAACATCTAACTTTATAGCTTTAACCTTTTAAATTCGATACTCGTTTAATTTATTCATACTCTGAAGAAGTTGCGAGACGCAACGAAAAGTTAGTCCCTTTAGTCCCTGGGCATTAATATTTGTTCTATCTTGAAATAATTATATACACTAAGAGAGCGATGTCAGGGAATGATTACAAATGTAATCAATGTTTCTATTATAACTATTCACAGAGATCAAGATATGCGGCACACCAAAAGATGACTGTCATCAATTCGCTACATGTACTGACACAGGTCCAGGCACCTATAAATGTACCTGTAATCAAGGATATACTGGTGATGGAAAGACGTGTACAGGTATACCAGAATACATGTTTCTTAGGTATTTTTCCGAACTATTTCAGAATTCAATTGTCCGCTATTGGTGAAGAAATTGTTACAGCCTCGTTTCCCTGCGTTACCCCTGAAGAGATATTTAACTAAACAAAATAATCTTTTAGGCTAGATTCATAACTATATGCTTTCAAGTGGGGTTTTCGATGTAATTTCATGTATCCTCATAAACTGCAGCCAATTTTTTTTTGGGAACTATTTTGTTAAGCCGCTCATTCAATATGCGATTATGCGTGATATCTTCCTTGACGGTAGAGTTAGGTCTCCTACATGAAAGGCCATTGGACAATTTTATGATTATATTGCAAAAAAGTTGAAGCATCCACAACCTAAGAGCCTAATTAAAAATATGTACACTGAGAGAGCGATGTCAAGGAATGATTACAAATGTAATCAATGTTTCCATTATAACTATTCACAGAGATCAAGGTATGCGGCACACCAAAAGATGACTGTCATCAATTCGCTACATGTACTGACACAGGTCCAGGCACCTATAAATGTACCTGTAATCAAGGATATACTGGTGATGGAAAGACGTGTACAGGTATACCAGAATACATGTTTCTTAGGTATTTTTCCGAACTATTCCAGAATTCAATTGTCCGCTATTGGTGAAGAAATTGTTACAGCCTCGTTTCCCTGCGTTACCCCTGAAGAGATATTTAACTAAACAAAATAATCTTTTAGGCTAGATTCATAACTATATGCTTTCAAGTGGGGTTTTCGATGTAATTTCATGTATCCTCATAAACTGCAGCCAATTTTTTTTTGGGAACTATTTTGTTAAGCCGCTCATTCAATATGCGATTATGCGTGATATCTTCCTTGACGGTAGAGTTAGGTCTCCTACATGAAAGGCCATTGGACAATTTTATGATTATATTGCAAAAAAGTTGAAGCATCCACAACCTAAGAGCCTAATTAAAAATATGTACACTGAGAGAGCGATGTCAAGGAATGATTACAAATGTAATCAATGTTTCCATTATAACTATTCACAGAGATCAAGGTATGCGGCACACCAAAAGATGACTGTCATCAATTCGCTACATGTACTGACACAGGTCCAGGCACCTATAAATGTACCTGTAATCAAGGATATACTGGTGATGGAAAGACGTGTACAGGTATACCAGAATACATGTTTCTTAGGTATTTTTCCGAACTATTCCAGAATTCAATTGTCCGCTATTGGTGAAGAAATTGTTACAGCCTCGTTTCCCTGCGTTACCCCTGAAGAGATATTTAACTAAACAAAATAATCTTTTAGGCTAGATTCATAACTATATGCTTTCAAGTGGGGTTTTCGATGTAATTTCATGTATCCTCATAAACTGCAGCCAATTTTTTTTTGGGAACTATTTTGTTAAGCCGCTCATTCAATATGCGATTATGCGTGATATCTTCCTTGACGGTAGAGTTAGGTCTCCTACATGAAAGGCCATTGGACAATTTTATGATTATATTGCAAAAAAGTTGAAGCATCCACAACCTAAGAGCCTAATTAAAAATATGTACACTGAGAGAGCGATGTCAAGGCATGATTACAAATGTAATAAATATATTTCAATTAGAACCATTCACAGTGATCAAGATATGCGGTACTGTCATCAATTCGCCCCATGTACTGACACAGGTCCAAAGACCTATAGATTTACTTGTAATAGAGGATGTACTGGTGATGTAAAGACGTGCACAGGTTTGCTGCAGTACATAATTTTTTGAGGTTTCAACCCACTATTAAAGAATGTAATTTATCGAAACGGTTGAGACGTTGCTATAGGGCTTTGTAGCTATCTGGTTTTTTTAGCTAATTTTTAACAGATATGGAATTGAACCAACAAAATGAACCATCTTGTTAATCTCGCAGTAATCAGAATGTTAATTCTCAAGAATAGAATTTATGGTTACAGTGAAACCTGTATTAAGCGGACACCGTCGGGGAATTGTTTAGGTAATATTTAAAAACCGAGCAGGAGTGCTTTATCGGTATTTAAAACACGAGGCGATAACCGAGTGTTTTAGACTCGATAAAGCACGAACTGCGAGTTTTTAAATGTCTTCAAAAATGAACCTCCTAATACGCTAATTCGTGAAGAAAGTTTGGAAATTTGTCTTTCGTAAGCCGAAAAAATTGAACTTCTTCAAGTATAAAGCACATGCATCTTTATCACATATATAGATCCGACACGCTTATGACCTTCTTTTGTCTTTTCCTCATGATTTAATAATGATTTTAGAATGTCCGCTCAGTAGAGGTGTCCGCTCGATGGAGGTTCTCGTACCCAGACCTCTTGGATTCTAATTAACAATTAGACATGGTCTACACGTCTACGTGTCTACACAATCACATCCGCTTATTCTTACTAGAAACATTTATATTTATTATCATCATACAGTTCTTTGGTTTAAAGTACATACAACCGTATTAAGTATGAATGATCAGAGGGTGGCTGTGGAATTTGGGTAAAAATTGTTCATAGCATGACAGCGAGGTTACACTTCCCAGTTTTCGAAGTGAAATTAGACAAGTAAGAAACTTGTCTAAAAAGGCCTGCCGTCGCGCCTTGACATCTTGCGCAGTAAAATGTCTTCTGATCATCTGCTTGTTAACCGATTTGTGTGAAGCAATCATGAGCACATGGACGTTTGGTAGACTAAAATCAACGAGGACTGTTTTCTGAAACAGGAGTACAGTAACAAAACTGATAAAAATACGGTTACCATTGTCAAAACAAATGACAACGATTCATCAACTGTATAGTGTTGTGTTCACTCCCAGCGAAATGAGGGTTAACATGAAAGTTGTAGGTTGTATCCCTGAACGCATGGCTGTGTGGCTCAGTATAAAAATAGAGTACTGCGTAGGCACTGTTGAAATCGAAGTGAAATAATAGGAAAGGTCTAAGTAATGCCGAAATGTAAAGAGTAGTTTTCTAACGTTTCGAGCGAAGGCCCTTCGTCAGAGAGAAAATGGGAGAGGATCGAAAAACACGGAATATATATTTGTGAAAATGGTCTTGTGACAACAAATGGCCATTCAGAATGGAAAAACGAAAACAAGTGTGAATGGGATGGTGGCTCGTCACTCGCCTAAAATGTTTCGGCGCCAGGGGGTACTTTTCCTTGTTCTCGCACCCGCTGCAACACATGTTCTTTTCTCAACGCCTGTACATGCATTTCGGGGCCAAAATCTAATTTTGTTATTCGATATTGTTTCACATGTATCTCCTCCAACCTCATTTACTGAATTTTGTACAGTAGATGTGGTCTGCTCTATGTTGGAGAAACGGGAAGACGCTTATCCGACAGATTTGCCGAACATCTTCGCTCTGTAAAGAATGGAGACGTCGACAAACCTGTCGCCCGACATTTTAATAGTGCCAATCATTCTCTTTCGGACATGAAAATTTGTGCCATCTCCCAAATTTCTGGCGGTAATAATAGTCGCAAAAGACAGGAAAAGCGTCTCATCTTTAAAATTGGAACCATTCACCCTCACGGACTCAACGAATGTTTTTCTTTTACTTAATCCCTGTGTGGCTAATGTTTTTCTTTGCACGGGTGAGTGTAAACAATAGCTACTTAGCTATTTTGTGTTTAGCTTTCACTCACCCATATTGTTTTTGACACACCCACCTGGTTTGCTGATCGGTGATATTTTAGGAGAGTGACGAGCCACTATCTCATTCACACTTGTTTTCATTTTTCCATTCTGATTGGCCATTTGTTGTCACATGACCATTTTCACACACACACACACACATATATATATATTCCGTGTTTTTCGATCTTCCTATGTTTTCTCTCTGACGAAGAGCCTTCGCTCGAAACGTTAGAAAACTACATTTTACATTTCGGCATTACTCAGACCTTTCCGATTATTTCACTTCATTTGGCTCATTATAAGTCTCTAAAGCGTCCGACAAACATTGGCAAAGTTATCATCAAGAGAAAAAGGATAAACAGAAGTGCGGGATATGGTTTGGAGACTCCTTGTCTGCATGAATTTCTAGGAGACCGCTTTTTCCTGCGACTGGATAAGAACTTTGATGTCGGACTCCGATAAAGAATAACATTAACTCGAAACAAATGTAGTTTATGAAACTATTCTAGAAACTATGCACTGACTGTACATGTTGCTGAACATTAATTTTTTACTGATTTCCGTCGTGAAACATCGAAAACAGGAAAGACTCTTATCGAATTTCATTAACCTAGCGATTGCGCTATAGGTTAAAGAAGAAAAAGCTCTTAGATACCCATGAACATACATAACTTTGTCCGTTTAGTACAGGGACTGGTTGTCTTTTCGTATCAACTTAGGTGTCCGCGTCCGGTTAATAGAGGTGTCTGCCTAATAGAGGTGGTATTTGTAGGATTAATGCAGGATTCAATTCGGGACTCTGGAAACTGTCCGCTTAATACAGGGTGCCCGCTTAATGGAGGGCCGCTTTATACAGGCTTCACTGTATGCACGTCCAAGGGCGCGACCCGAAATTTTAAAAGGGGGTCGTTTTTTGGTCCAGAACTCCCATGCCCCAATAATAAAAACACATAGTAAACTATGATAAGTATATCTTTAGTTTATAGTACCTTAGGGCCGCTTAATACAGATTTCACTGTATTTTCACTCTTTCTTAGGGCTGCAAAGCATGCTTTTAGCATTCTTGTTCTGCCATTGTTTGACACTTTGTATATATTATACTAAGTAGCAGGGGTGATGCAAATAATTTGCAGTCCTGGCAGATCTTATACCATAACCTTTGAAAAGAGATTTGATCGTGTTTTGTTAATTTAATAATTTCAGCCTGTAGCTCAAATCTGCAATGGTGCAACTTGAATACAAAATAACTCCCATGCTTTTCTAAAAAACGATTTTAACCTAAATATAAGTTATTTTCTTTTCTCTATCTTTCAATACTAACGAATTTCAGCAAAAGTATGGTCAGTAACGTTATTCAAAGTTCCGCCTTCATTGTTCAGTATTCCTGCTTAAAAAGTTAAAAATTGGTCCATTTATTACCCCTTATCTCTTCTTTCTACGATATATTAAGCATTGTAATGGAACCAATTCAACAGGAAGCTAGTAAACAAAAAAATGGCGTTGAAAGGACTATCCCTAACCTCAGTAGCGTATGCCCCTTGACTATGGTCATTCGCGCTTCCATCTTTATTTTTCGCTTGAGAATTCATCGATTTAGAAAGCAAAAAAACCCCACAAAAAACAAAAACAAAACAAACAAACAAAGAACCCCGAAAATTTTTTTTCTGACGAGATTTTTCAAATAAATATGAGAAGGAAAAGCTCACCCACGCCTTCCCGTTTACCACGCTAGTAATACGAACCTTAAGATTGAGGACGGTGACGTCAATTGAAGACGTGATGACCGACAGAAAACTGAGAAAATGACGGGGTTTTAGAGTCCCGAAAATTTAGATTAAGATCTAGGACAGGAACTTCAGCCAGTTCATTAACATGGTTAACTTTAGAGAAATACAAGTTATCTTAATAGTGCTCCATACAGAATTATTGTACTATACTACGCATATATTTCAAGGAGCCTAAATATACCTTACAACAAGCATGGAAGATTTTGTCTTGATGATAGGAACGACTATGAATGTATTGCTGATTTTCGGTTTAGGAGGAATGACATCCTGTTATTTGGAAAAATACTGCAAAATATGACTGCTTAAAGTACTCTCAAGGGTCACTGTTTACTGGTATAGGTCTCTGTTTACTTCTTAGGAGCTAAGCGTATCCTTGTCGATGGCGTTCATGTCTCTGCTCGTGTTCGATGGCTCTCATTCGTATTTTGTGGATGGTATTGATATAATTTACTCAACTACATTTCCCTCTTGATGACCCTTCAGTCGGATAAGGAAAAGAATTTATTTTTCTTAGTTCAGTGGTGTACGGACGCTCGAAAGGTCAACGTATCCTAACTTTCATTGAAATGAAGCAAAACATTTGCCAGACAAACCAATATTGTCTGACGTTAAGTGGAGGAGGGTTACAGCTCCCCAGCCACCCTTTCAAGTACGCTTAAGTGTTGGAATTTTAAGATGTAATAGCGTCGTCCTAATTCTTGTACTTTTTTTTTCTTACGTTTTGATCCTCGTAGCAATCATAAAAATAGTAAGTAAACTAATTATTTTATCTATGAAGCAATCTTAAGAGAAATCTACTTACAGTAGGTCACCTGCGTGTTTCTTGTAACAGTTTGTTCCTTTCCATGTCATATGACTAACACACAAAATATTTCATAATAGTAAATTTTTCTATCCTGTAACCCATTGCCAACTGAAAGTTAAACTTATTACTATCACAGTAGCTTCGTTATCCAAAGCACGATCGTTAAAAGCTATATTCCGGATTGTGAGAATGTGCTTAGCTGACCTATCCGATACGTGAATTATGGTTACTATCTCATAATAGTTAATACAATTATTTACAGCTGAAAGGCCCCCCTGGTGATAGAGGTAATCCTGGACCGAAGGTGAGGTCTTGCTTAACTGCTATCATTTACGTGAAACAAATTTTAAAGTGGTTTTTGTCTTACAATGTCATTGTTGATATTCCTCCTTTTTAAACGTTTACATACGAATAACTCTACTTTCCTCATGCAGAAAAATGATTTCTTGGCTTCATTACCTAAAGTTCATAGTTCAGGATTTTATCTGTAATGTTCGGGGTACTTCAGTGAAAATTAACACACTAGTTCATTTTCATTCTTTAGTAAATCTGTCACATGTAAATAGATCGATTATTAAAGAAGCGGCAGATCAATCATTTGCCTTAATGTAACAGTTTGATCTTTTGGAGAATTGAAAATAGTTTGAAGCTTACTCGAGCAAATTAATGCCGTCATGACATGAAAGTAATAGTGACACCACAAAATGCTCGGGGTTCATGTGCTTTACCCACCCTGTAGCTGCGCCCCGTTATATAACATTGGTATTTATTTATGGTCGATTTGTTGTCTCCAACATCTTCTGTTATCCATACCGAAAAAGGCAGTTGTGATATGGAATCTATTTTTTAAGTACCGTTGCAAAAGCTACTGAAAGGAGGGATGTAGTACCTTCAAATTACCCCTGACTGGAGCAGCGGATGATAGAAAATAACAAAATTATACATTAACTCTTTCCAGACGGCATAAGACTTCTATCATTTTACTCTGGCTAACGCCAGACGATTTTACTCGTCAAGGGGAAAGCTCCCGCCTTTCAAACCACATGTTTTTGTGACATATAGTACTCATCTTGCGAATGAATTGGTAAACAACAAAAAAAATCAATATATATATATATAGATTTTTTAGCACTCTGATGTTGATTATGCTTCCGATACCTCCTGCCACAAATAAGCTTTCTTGCACGATAATCCCACCAGACTATCTGAAGCGATGTAACATCAAAAAATTTTCGACCATATTTAATGGCTTGTCTATGTCTAATGGTGGGCCTTCTAAGTCAGTCCTTTCATTAATCTAATCTGAGGACTCGTGAAAACGAAATGAAAGACAGTAGTGCGATGCAATGTTTGCTCAATTCAAACTCTCTCTCTGGCTTTTCTTCCTGAGACAACGGGTGAATAAATTCTGTTTTTGGACTGAGTTTTGAGAGATATAATTTGAGTCTTACAAGCAACATTCATCGATCTTAAGAAAGATTTTCGCAAAACAGCTTCCAACTGCGGCTCTTATCAACGTTCACGCCTTCCTTCAACTTTACTGTACACAGTAGAGTTGTCGACGTGAGTCAGCGACTCGGACTCGAGTCGCACTCAAGTTGCAAAATTTGTGACTTGCGCCTTGACTCAATTGACTTGAGACTTGGCTTGGGACTTGGTGTTTTGCCGTTTGAGACTTGCGTCTGACTTGAACCTAAAAGTATACTATTATTAAAGTAAATTGTTTGAACCCGGGAGAATCGGTACATGATAGTGATAGTAGATCGTCCAGATTACTATAGACTGCTGGTTGTGTAGCAGCAAGGCATTTTTGCTTTATTTTTTCCGATATATCGCATTAAATGACATGATTATAGCAAAAATCAAATTGTACAATTGGTTTGATTTGAAGTGATTAGGCTCTATATTCAGTGCTCACAGACTACTAAGAAGTTATTTATCCCAGACAAAAAGAAGGGGTCGCCTAACCTGTTTTGCAGCTTCGAAAACACTCCAGAAATGTATCTTCAATGGAAAATATTTTCAAAAAGGAACATTCTTAATGAATTTTAGAAATATATATATATATATATATATATATATATATGTATATATAGGTACATTACCATTCTGTGATTAAGAAGTTTATATAATTCTGTTATTAAGGGTTCTCCAGGAAATCCTGGTGGAGTTGGAATATCTGGCAGCGCTGGATCATCGGTAATGAATAGATGCACGATAAAGCGAATGTTTCATTAGATATCCGGATGTCACATAGCTATACACTTTTGCATGTAAAGAAAACAATGAAAGCAAAAAAAAAGGGATAACTAGTATGCAATCGTACATGTACACGTTAGTGTATATGCGCATGTTTTTAATATGTAAGTGTATGTGTGTATGGGCATGTGTATTAAAATGTGTATTCGTATATTTATGCCTAAGTCCCTAAATGAATACGAAATCATGTCTACGAAGCCAAAAGTACTCGCTTATGTAGTTTTCGTTGGTGTATGTGTACTTGCACATCTATCTGTGTAAGAATTGTATTCCCTTAGCAAACAATGCATGTATCCTATACATTCATTTGCCATCGTAAATGGATATATCTATTGCTTGTATTCACGTCAGTTATGTATTAATGGTTTCTTTGTTTTGTTGTTACAGGGCACTAGGGGACAAAAAGGATATCCTGGCGCGGACGGTAATTCCGGACCTTATGGTGAAGCCGGACAGCCAGGTGCACCAGGAGCCCTGGTATGATTTCTTTAAACATAGAGACAAAAAGACCTTGCCAATGTTTAGGCGAATGAGTATTCCTGACACTTGACTGTATTGTCTTGATGTTGTTGCTATTGTCGTTGTAGTTGTCATAGTAGCTACTTTTGTTGTTTCTTTTGGTATCGTTTAATTTTGATTTTTCGTAGTTATATCTGCCTCCTTATTCCATACATTATTACTACTTTCCCTTTGAATTAGATCCTGTCTTTTGCTGCTGGATATCTGGACCGTGGAAGGGAACTAGGTGCCTTACCAAAAGGGCCAACTGAACGAGTCATACTCAAACTTGGTGTAAGCTTGTGATATCTACCATTAATTAATGATGCCGATTATAATTATCAGTAAATTTTCAATGAATTTGAGATTGTTAGTCTGTTTCCTGAGAACACTTTATGTTTCACTCGTCTGACAATTTTGCCCCGCGTGACAAGAAAACGTTGCAAGCTTACGATGAAGATATTAATTGAAGTAAAATATAATTCACTTCAAATTATTAAGGGTACCTTAAGAGCGCCCTTCTTAATTTAAGTTCGATACAGTATGAGAGGGCAAAGTGTATGCGATTTAAAAGGTGGATTGAAGGTGGGCTATACTAAGTCTCGTGCCAATCAGACGCAATTATTGTGCATTACTCGTGACGCGAATGCATCTAAATGCCTATGCTTAGTGTGTCGTTGGGAGGTAGAAGAAACTTAAGCCAGGGAATTCGAGGAAACGTTTATGTAAATCAAGATGATTCAGTGTCCGGTTTACTACCACTAAATAGGGAACCATTAATTTTGTTTTATCTAAATGAATCATTAATGAGAATTATAAGTGAAATTGATGAGTTTCATGACAATTTCGCAGAATTTATTAAATGTTGGCCAAACCAATTTTCTTTGTTCTGCTTCTATTGCGTCTTTTTTTTTTTTGATTGTTAACAAAAAATAAAACATCCGGTCGAATGTAAAATAGTCATAAATTGTCCTCTAATAATTCTAGTTCATACTTCTAACGATAATGATCTCTTTTCCCGATTTTCTGATGCAGGAGGCGAACGTTGGACCTCGTGGACGTAGGGGACCCACTGGCGTCAGGGTAAGTTTTTGGGGTATTTTTCTTACTTTGTTATTAATTTTTTATTAAAATCTGCCTGCGAAACAGTGGAAAACGTTAACATTTATGCTCTTATTAGGGTCCAAATGGTGAAAACGGTCCAAAAGGGTCTGCGGGTGCCAGCGCCGCTCGGGTATGTTTAACTTTGACAACTACTGTTAGTCTGCTCACTCTTCCTATGTAGTTTTTGACTATAGCATAGAATCAATAACGAGTGTAGTATTCCTACTTTCTCCTATGCCTATTCTTACATCCACTGCTACTTCTATTCCTACTGTTACTAAGAGGGTTGGCGTTTCATTTACTTTAACTACTTTTGTTACCGACGTGCTTCAGTGGAGTAGCGGCCAGCAGGCGGGGACAGATTTCCACCGAGAAAATTTTTTAGCAGCCTTAACGTTCAAAAATACTGTTTTTAATTGTTTGTTACATTTTTAGTTTTATATTTATGGATTTTCCTTTTTTAATATTGTATTTCATTTGTTTTTTGACTCGGTACAATTTTCTTAGTATTCAAAACATCGCTGTTCACAGCAACTGCTTTGGGTATCATCCTCATATTGCGTTTCTTGATTGCAGGCTTTTTTTTCTTTTTCTTAATGGGTTTAATAAAAATGACAAAACTATATCAAGGCACTTAAATTAGTAAGGACGAAAGGTTTTTTTCGTATAATACACTAGAGACCGTTGACACTAAGGTATATATCTGACATGAAGCCGACGTTCGAGATGTCTAACCTTAACTGACTTACTTAATGATCGAGGAGGTTTTTGAACGAAGTTGTTTGCTTCAGATATCATTCTGTCTAATACTTATCAGAAATTTGAATAACGCCATTCAAGTACATATAATATTCGACGTAAATTTAGTCATTTTGATGACAGATGCTGGATAGCCTTCCGGTGGTTGCGTCCCGCTATCCATGCTTTGAATGACCGAACTTCAACACAGTTGACAAAATCTAGATACAGTCGTTTAACTCTTCCGTAACTCCCAACAACATACAAAATTATAAGGTGTTGGCCAGCGGGAAATACTGGGGAAAGATGTCACCAGTGTGAAAGCTGGCCAGCGGGAAAGGTGTCACCAGTGTGCGGAAATAGCTAAAGAATAAGCATTGCGGGACAACCCATGCTTCTTGTTCGATTCATCGCTTATTTCGTTTAAAGAATTCATTTCCGTCCACTAGGGATAAGATGTTTAACCTTTACCCGACAGAATGTCCCAATTTACCAGTAAAATAATCTGGCTTTAACGAAAGTAAAATAATTGAAGTCTGATCTGTTGTGCCCAAAACGGCAAAGGAATCTGCTTCTACAAAATAAAACAGAATCCGAAAAATGTCATTCTTATCATATAGTTCAAGTAAAAAAAAGAATGGACAAGAAGTTCCACAGTTGAGATTAGGGTAAGGGTAGGTGCAGCCTCTTGTCCATTCTTTTTTTTATACTTGAATGGCAAGTTAAGAATGGCATTTTTCGAAATCTGTTTTATTTTGTATTTGCTTAAACTGTCAGTCGGTTATGGAATTCGCTTCTAGAATGGGATTTCGTTTATGAGCGAGGAAACGATAACCAAGGTAAATTTAGATCCCTAGATGATTAAGAATTTAATATTTTTACTTGTTATATACAATGTATAAGTCTGGCCATAAACCAAGATCTTAGTTTATAGTATATAATCTGGTTATTTACGTTTCATTTAATCTGGTTGCAATACCTCGAGTTTTTAATTGTGTCATTGGTAGGTCTTCTTTCTATTTGTAATATTACAACCAATTCTTTTACTGACCAATGTCAAATCCCTTCCTCTCTTAAAGGTATATTTATGCTAGTGAAGCACCGACTACTCCTAAACTTTATATATCCAACGATTTCTTTTCTATCCTCGACGTTACAGGGTCCTCCTGGTAGTATGGGTAAACGTGGTCCACCCGGCAAAGATGGAATGGAGGTAAGTCGTGTAAAGCACTTATTATTAACCCAGGGAGAGTTCTACACGGAGAAATAATCGCCTTAAGTTTTCAATGGCTGAATACTTTGGATTGGACAGAGAAAAGTTACAATGCTTTGACGAATGCTTCATCGGAAAACTACGAAGCTCCTAGTTGTTGCTTTCTTTTTGGGAGTTGTTCGCACCAGTACATATAACTTCCCTTTGTTAAATAATATCTCAACATTATTGTTTATGTTGTGTCTTTATTCTGTTTCATTTAATTTCATATTATCTTATTTTATTTTATTCTGTTTTAATTTGCTCTGCTTTGCTTTGTTTTCTTATATTTTATTATAATTTGTTTTATTATATTGCCTGTTACATCATTTCATATCTTATGACACACCCACAATTCATTGTTTCAACAGAAGCGTTAAATCCTTTATTGCACTTATTTGTATTCAGAACTGTGAAAAACTTTCAAGATACCGGAACAACCACTTATCAAACTGCTTTCCTTTGAAAACAGAGTGATAATCTTTTATCATACTGTTTATCATATCCTAATGATCGGACATCCTAATTTCTAACAACCAACGTTTCCTCTACGCTAAACCATAGTCAATAGAAAGAGGAGACATGGTTTGGAAATTCCGGTCACATGATCAAATATGTTATTGTTTGGTTTTTGGGAAATCACGTGATGACGAAGGTGCACAAGCGACAAAAGCAACTGAGAGAAAACAGCTAAGGCCACCGTATTTTACGGTTCAGTGCACGCTCTTATATTCAAATCACAAGCATGCCCGGCGCCAATTGCTCGATATTTGGATGCGGAACAAACAGAAGGAATTCGGGAATTAGTATTTTTAAGATCCCAGCTGGTGACGATGAGAAATCAACGAATGTTGGTGACGAGTGGATCAAGGTCGTTTGTAGAAACCGTGAAGTAAACGCTGATTTACGAAGGCAAATCAAAGAAAGCAGAATTCATATTTGCCAAAATCATTTTGAGGAAAGATTTATTGAAAACTGTAAGTATAAAGCAAGGTGTGTTTGGAGTTGTATAGCACAAACTGTGGCGTTTCTGTGTTGTCGAGTACGCACACCTTGAATAAATTAAAACTTCTCATAAGTATTTTGTTGTTTAATACAGTTTCAAGCCGCAAGAGACGATTGCCAGAAGCTGTACCTACGCTGAATTTGCCAACGAAAAGTGTGGAGTCTAGTCCAGTGACACCTCGACGGCTAATTCAAAATTTTGAACCTCCCTCGCCAAAGGAAATGTGGCTGGAAGGCATCAAGGTGATAGAAAGTATAAATGGTACAGTGTAAGTGATGAGCCTCTTCCTAAACGTAAAAGCAAGTGAACAACTTTATCCCCTTTCATATTCGGCTTACAATTTTTATGTTTTTGATCTAAAGTTCTAATTATTTGGTGTAAACAGTAAAATAGAGTGTTATGTACATATAAACTATTTAATAAGTAATGACCTACTATTATGGGCAGTGGCTAGGCTTTGCTTTGGAGCCAGCCTAGAATGGAGGAGTAGGACACCTCCTTCCCTCCACTAGTCTGAGGGTTCACATTGGGCAAGTGATAGTACCCTCCTGCCTCCCTCCTGAGGTTACAGGTGCAGCTTTTATTTTCAACAAATTTCTTTGAAACTAATTCTGGTTGATTGAATAGAACAAGTGTAAAGTATTATCTTTTCCAAAATCATCAAACAATTTTAACTCTGCCTGTGTTAATGTCATAAACACAGCCAGTCCCAAGCCTGGATAAAGGAGGAGAGTTGTGGACAAATGAAATCCACTTAAAACTGGTTTGATGAAATAGAAAAAAAAAGAACTTGAATAATTTATCTGTATTGATGTATATATATTACAGAATAAAATTATGTATTTTTAAAATAAATTTCACTTCATATTTTTACAGGCAATTGTCTCTATTTATTTATGATATACATGTGCAATGTCAGAATGCTATTACATGGTATTATATCTGTGTATTTTTACAGCAGTTACCATTACATGAGGGTTCTCCCTTGATGAGTAAAATCGTCTGGAATTAGCCAGAGTAAAATAATTTCCTTCCATTACAGTTGATTGGCTATCCACTTTCTTACATCATAAAATTATTACATATATAGGTTCCTCTTTCTATTTCCCCTCACAGTTTACTCTGATAAAGGGCTCTTGCTCAAAATGTCAGTATTTCATTCCAAAAATATCAGCAATTTAGAACCTTATTAACCATTTGATCTATCATTTTGCACTTCCTACACAGCACAATCATGTGGGTGTGGGTGTTGGTTATTGGTGTGTGTTGTTGTTGATGGCATAGTGGTTAGCACACATGCCTTTCACTTCTGCAACCATGGTTCGATTCGTGCTCTGTGTAGTTGTCCGATTAAAAGTTTACCTTGGCCGCACATGAGAAGAGTGCTTCCAGTTTGACTCTACCAAACACCGCAGGTTTTCTCCAGGTACTCCGGTTTCCTCCTGTAGTAACACTGGACCAATAAGGGATGGCCCTTACTGGACCTCTAGGGAGAACAGTTTAGCCATAACTGATAGAGTTATCCAGTATAAATAACATTAGTTTAGTTTAGTTTAGTCTTACTGTCCATTATCAGCCTCTTTTCTTTTCAGTTCAGTTCTTAAACCTTTTCCCTTCTGTTGCTTTGCCTTAAGTTTATATTTATTTATGATGTCTTTAGCATGTGAAAAACGTCTGATACAAATATAAAGTGTTAAAATATTTTCCAGACAGAGGTTCAAACACTCTTCTGAAACTGGATGCAAACAGTTTGTTGTTGCACTTTCCCACAGACTTTTAACTTCAGGAGAGCTCAACACATCTGCCAACATTTTGTCTGCTGGTAAACTTTTCTCACTTTCACTCACACAATGTTTTCGAAATACCAGCTCTGCAATTTTAAAAATGCTGACCAAAGTAGAGTTGGGTGCCCGCAGCCCTTCTCTTGAAATTGATGCCACAAATTCATCCTCTGACTTCTCATATTTTAGTGAAACTAAAAGTGCTTGTATTTCTTGGCTCCTCTCTGAATTCCAGTGCACAGATTTTTTGCTCTTTCTGTATAATGTATGAATACAGTAACCAGCAATGTATGACAATGGGTCCAACTCCCTTGCTTGAAGATCTTGAGCAAATTCCTGGGTGTTTTCCTGCACTGAGGTATTCTGCTTATAAAAATTAACAAGTTTCTCGGGGAGATGAATAAGAACCAGGAATACATACTTGGTATTCATGGAAGGTGGAAAAAACGTTTTCCATTCGCTGTACATATTCCCATAGAACTTTTCTAAAAGTTTATCTTGACTGAGATTCTTCCCAAAGTCCATAAATAGTTTGATCGCCTCCTCATAAAATGAAGAGCTTGGTCGCAGCTTATCAACTTCGGCTAGTGTATTCTCATCATAGAGTTGGCTTTCATGTAGTTTGCTTCTGATGTCTGCCAGCATATTGTCGACTGCCTCGGAAGTTAACACGGGGATCTTAACACCAGATTCAATTGCTTTGCCTTCGTTAGCATGCATCCTTTGAATATGGTTGGTCAATCCTCCCTTCGATTTGCAAATTTTCTCGCAATGGGGGCAAGGAAACTGCTTCAAACCTTCCATCTGTCACAAAACAATAACAACTAAAGTCAGAAATTGAAAATTTTGTGCCATATTATCTCAAGGAAGGACAAAAATACACACCTCTTCGATCCTGTCTTCAACCTCGGTTTCGACTTCGTCCGATTGTGCCTCGATCAAAAAGACTGTACTTGCAAATTGGTCGTCAACGATGGACAAAGAAGTTCCCGTAACCCCTTCCGAACTTTCTTGTACCAAAGCCGATGTCGATTCGATGTTTGAAGCCATGAATTATTCAAAAACTCACTGTTTGTCCTTCTCGCTCCTATTAAACCTTTGTTGTAAATATCACTTTTGTGCACCTTCGTTGTCACGTGATGTACCGCTTCAACATCGTATCCGAAAAGGTCACGTGGGCCTTTGAAGTTTGCCGGCCTTCCAAACCATGTCTCCTCTTTCTATTAACTATGGCTAAACTGAAAACTAAAAGTGATTTAATTGTGGTTCAGTCATGAGATAAGGTGCTCCTTTGTTGCCGTTAAGCTTCACTTGCGATGTTAAATCCTTTATCACACTCGTAACCACTGATTAACCCTTACATATCATATTAATATAATATCATATCATGTACCATACAATGACATACCTTACTTGTATTAAAATTCGCGTAGTACTCATTTTCGCTCAGCTTTAAATTCGCGCGATTTAATTTCGCGAACCCTGTTGAGGACTTATTCGCGCAGCTTTAAATTCGCGCAGCTTTAAATTCGCGCAGCTTTAAATTCGCGCAGCTTTAAATTCGCGCAGCTTTAAATTCACGTAAGAATTTTTTTCGTTCGTTCTTTTTGGTCAGATTAATAGAAGCAATTTACACATTTAACAAGATTATTTTTTATCAACAAATAAAACTTGTCCAAATTTGATCAAAAAACGATTTGGCTTGTCTCAATTAAAAAAATTATTGTCAAAAGTATACAATGTAAGAAAAAATCCATGATGATAATAAAGCATGAATTCAGAATACCAACAATTACTAAAAATTTTAATGAAGAACTCTCATTTGCCTAAAACTTAATTTTTCACAACATTTTAGAGTTCAAAAGGATACTCTTCGTTGTGGCTCCTCCAATGCGGCGCTCACACCTGATCGTCACCAACCTTTGAGAATGATATCGTTGTTAGATCACATGTAGTCGTAGAACTGTACTACCCATTTTGCGTGATGTGGTTTAAGCACACTTATTCGCAAGTCAACACACACTTTATGGGACTGAATACCATTCATGATTTGGGCTTGGACTTACTGAGTACCATTTTTGCGCCTGGTTTCGTAGGAAAGCTTTGCAAGGGCGATTGACCGTTAAATCTAGGGGTTGCAGGTATGATGTCATGTTGTTGGGAACAGGTACCATCATGCCGTTATTGTCGGAAATGATCTTTTTTACTGCATCCGTCCAATATGCTTTAAAAACATCCGCGACCAAAACCCATTCTTTTGTTGTGCGAAAACCAAGCTCCTCTCTTATTTGCTTAACATAAGGGATAAGAACATGATTGACCAATTACATTACATTCTTCTCATTTGACCAATGATTTTCCGTGTGGGTAATTTGGAATTCTTTTGAAAAATTGAATTTAGGGTGGCACCGATTTTTATTTTTAATTTTATACCTTAAAACATGTATCATATGTGTTTGCATAAATAAACCAAATGATTTTGTCTCATGTTACACCACTCTGCTTTTCGCGATGATTATATTTCGCGCAGTACTAAAATTCGCGCAAATATACGTGCGCGAATTCTAGTACTGCGCGAATTTTAATACGAGTAAGGTATATCATAAATCTTATCATACCGTATATCGTTACATATCCTATCCTATCCTAACATTGTATCGTGTCTTTTTATATAGTATCGAATCATATCATATATTATATCATTTTTGATGTTTATTCTTTCAATTTTCATTTTTTGCTTTTTCATGTTATTTAGCAGCATTCTACTTTTATACCTACCCAGATATTACGCAACTTTCCTATATTTGATTACCTATACTTTTGTAATGATCTAGGGACTACCAGGTAGAAATGGTCGTGCTGGTCGCCGAGGTGCTATGGGAGAAGAAGTAATGATTTCATACTATATTTTACTAAGAATATTCACTGCTTACGTCATAGTCCGTTGACCAATACACTCTTTGTGGTAGAAACCTTATAAGTCTCAATTGTCATTTAGAGGTCTAATATTTTCAACATTGTTTTTTATAGTCAGTATTAATTTATGCCTATTAAATGTATTGTTGTTTGGCCATTACGTATCACATAAACGTCGTATTAGGTAATGAGGATAATAAGAAACCACATACATATATCTCATTGATTCACTACTAATGCGTCGCTCGTTTCAACAATTTATCGAATACAGGTCTTAGCCGGGGATAATTCAATATCTCTCCTAGGCAATACTCTGTTTTAACAACCGAATGATAGTATCACGCAGATTTATCTATTAATGTAAAGCAACGGAAGTGTTGACCTCATGGATGTTTTCAAAAGCCCCAGTCACACTGTCCTTTTGTATACTACCGGAAAGTGTCTATTTACACGATACCATTTTCGTACACGATTGCTCGTTCTGGCCCATGCAATTTTGTTTCGGGGCACGTCAATCCTGCGAGCAATTTCGTTTTCTAATGAAGTGATACGTTAGGTAGACTCGAGTGAGTTAATCGTGTACTTCAGAAGAACAATCGCATACGACAAATTTATCATGTGAATGGACCAAAATAAACCACATGTTTTTCTACATTTTAGGCACTGTAGGCTTTTCATAGTCATTTCTGCTTGTGCATTTAGAATGAGCACCCTTATAACTATCAGCTGTTGACATCGTCACCAGAGCGGGAAAATGTTTGCAGTCATGTCATGTTCATTGGGACGACGAATATGAGAATGTTCAAAGCTTACAAATAACCTCTACATAGCGATTTCGCGACGTCCATCTATGGTTTCTCTTTAATATAAAGTTTCGAATAATAGAACGATGTTCCTTTGGATGTTCTTTGCCGTCCATTACCAATTTTATTTATGAGAGCCTTTGGCATAAAAATATCAACTGGGCGTAGTGATATTTTGTGGTTTAAAATTAATTTCCTTTGATTTTGTGAAATTTTTCTTACACGGTTGAGATAGTGTTGCTTTCGTCAATGGTCATGAATTATTGATAAGCATTATTATTATCTTGTCTTATTTAATATCAATAATGATAATAATTATCATTCTCTTGAATTATTGATGATCTGAAAAGGGATTAAAAAATGACAATGATTGATTTCGCTGCATTAAGCCGTTTTTCACTTGACCAATTTTTCCGCCCAAAGCAACGTTTTCGTTTGTCTTGCAAGCTGTCAGCCGGAACGAATTAGAAATCCATCGAACTTTTGCACTGGAGGTGTCACCACGTTCGACAAAGAAGTTCACCCGTGGAAAATTGGTTTCAAAGTGACTTTACCAGAAACGGTTTTAAATGACGAATCATGATGAAAATAAAGCCATACAAAATAATTATACTTGCCAAATTTTTCGTGCAACATAATTTGTGGTAAGAATCATTGTTGAAAATCGTTTCGCTTAGCATAATACCAACAACAATTAGAAGCCGGGTATCAGAAAATTTTGTAGCATTGTGAGTATGATGAATAAACAATTTAGCAATCAAGTTAGTCTCAAAATGTCCATAGATTTTACAAACCAAAAATGTGTGTTAATTAAGGTATCATAGTCTCCCGAACGAAGGATGAAAATAATATTTGTTCCCAACGTGACGGTCAAGCAATATTTTGTAAACAGTTTAAGGCCTGGGGATTTTCTCAAAAATTTTTGTCCAAGGAATGAATTGCTCTAACTTTGCTCCAGAGCGATGTTACCAGAACGATCAATAACTAAATCTTGCAAAAGTTGATACTCAAATGTCCACGTTTTTACGCCAATTATTCATCATTTCCTTGGATTTTCTGGACTGGATACAAACAACAGACTTTTTAAATCTAAAACTGCAAACTCCGAATTTAAATTTTCATTTAGTTTCTTTTAATGAAATAATAAAAAACGAAAATAAGCATAACTAAAATCCAATTTCGTGCACCATCCTTGGTCATAATTTCCAACTCATGAAAACAAATCAAGTCGAGGAAGAAATTTTGAACCGAATATATCCATTTCTAAAGAATATTCCAGCAAAATATCTTGAAACTCGTATAATCATGAACCAGAAATGACTATGAAAGATAGAAACAGCATTGGGTCCAAGCTATTTTATAAGATGAATCCAAATGAGAATGGTAACACTTGACGCTTGCAACCTTATTGGGGGAAAAGTGCTTGTATCATCATGCTTCGGATAAAAATGAAACATTGAAAGTCCTTATTAAATTTCTGTTTGCTTTAATTTTGTCTTCTAACTTGATTGACAAGTAGCACGGAGATGAAAGAACCCCTGCTTCTCCCCTTGTTCAGTTCTTATAACTCTATGTGGTGCTTTTTCGATAATATCTTACTAATCGTTTATCTTTTGAAGAGATATTCCTTACTGACAGTGAACAAGCAAGAGTCACTTTTCATACAAACTCCGAGCCACGATATCGTTTTGAGAAATCTCATGAAAAACTATTCACGTTTCGTTTCCCTTAAAGGGGACAAAAAAAATCCAAATTTAAAAAGTTATCCTCTGCTCGCATTTTCCAGCATTCAATAACCGAATTCATACCCTGGATGTCACGTCCAACTCGGATTAATTGAATTAATTGTTAAATGTACAAAGATACTTACATACGCATAGGTGCTTGAGGGGGATATTCTAGTTCTATCCAAAAGTTACCAATTTATTTGAAGCCAGGTTTTCAATATTACCTGACCTGATAGTTTCCTTACTTTCATGAGATGAATCTTTTTACCTTACACATTCTTTTTCAGGGTGAACAAGGAGACAAAGGAGGTCCGGGATTAACTGGCAGACAAGGACACTCGGTGTGTTCAAGAGAATTTTTTTTAGCTTATTCATTCACTCATTCATTCATTCATAAATACATCAGTTTGGTTATTCTTTCTTTCAATCGTATAATTCTCGTTCGTTCGTTTTTTATTAATTTGTAAATTTTTTATTAATATTTTTAGTAATACTTACAATAGTCATAAATTTCTTTCGTTTGATTGGTAGGGATGGAATGGTTTGCGCGGCAGAATGGGAATTCAAGGGAGGAAAGGAAATTTGGTAATTCGTAAATATTTATTAACCGAGTGCGAGGTCTAGATGGGAAGTATTTGCCTGAGGTTTGAGGCGAATACTTTGCAATACGGACAGCGCAAACGAAGTTAATAAGGAATTTGTTACATAGCTTTTGGTAGGTTTTCTTTTCCATTTTTAACTGGATTTCATCGTCGGATGTTGCTGTTTACCTTAGCGCGTAATTAGTTTGTTTTACTTCTTGTTTCCACCAGTTAAACATTCATTTATCACACTTTTTATTTAATTAGTTTCTAGCAAAAGCAGCTTTAGGGTTCGAGCTTATTTTACTATTCGGAATTATTCAATGTAGATACATAATTCTCTTTAGATTTCTTGAAAATCAACTCGGAGATTTTCCCGTCAAAACGTACCTGTCTGGAACAAAAAGCGCATTGGACCAGTCCAATATCGCAACTAATTATCATTTTTGCATAAGAACCAAAAAAACGAGCTCATCTATATACTAAAATATGTTAGAAGACTTTTCTATATGCTGTGAACAAAGTTTCTCTGAAAGGACATTAGACTTGTTGCATTCGAGTCAAAATTTAAATAATGAATGCATTTTACACCAGGTGTTTATGCAGGAGACATAGGGGTCCAGGTTCCCCAACAAAAGCATTCCTTTTTATTATGGGTAGTATATATAAAAACACATAATTGACAAGAAGGATACATAGTCATACGTTATCTATTTGAGAATTCTCTTTACGTATGCAGAAGTACCCCTGAAAACTTATGCTCCTTATTCTGAACCTTGTTCTAATACCCCAAAATAACGCAAATATTTCTGTCTAGGGTAAAAAAGGATATCGCGGTAGACCAGGCGAAAAAGGTGCAAAAGTAAGTATGCAATCCACTGTGACTAAGATATATTTCATGGTTGTCACATTAAAATTGACACACCGTTAAAAAGGTGTTAAGTATAACTGTGTCATTTAACTCTTTCCTAGCAGGATCTGACTTATATTATTTCACACTGGCTAATGCCAGATTATTTTACTCTGGCTCACGCCAAACGATTTTACTCGTTAAGGGAGAATTCTTGCCTGGAAAGGGTTACAACTATAAGGGTTATCTGCACCTGTCTTAACTCTTTCCTGGCAGGATCAGTCCTCAAACATTCTACACTGGTTAACGGCAGATTATTTTGCACTGGCTAATGCCTGATGATTTTATTTCTCGGAGTGACTCATCCTGCCTAGAAGGAGTTAATGAGTAATGTTGAAGTAATAATAAGAGTAAGCACTTTTATTTTATAAATTTAAGGGCTCGCTAGGACGTCAAGGACCTGATGGTAGAATAGGAGAAGAAGGAAATGCTGGAAATAAAGGGAAAAGAGGTCTTGATGGCACAGAAGGCCCAAAGGTAAACGTTGCAAATGGAACCCGAAACGGGATTTTAACTGGTTTATTTTTTGAAGTACCCATAGAACAAATTCCATAACAAAAGCCCCAACACTTAGTAACTAATCGTAATGCATATTATGGCCGAACTACACTTATTTAGTTTCGTTGAAGGACAGTTAGACTCACCCCAGAGGAAGTGGCTTACCAAAGGGAGGAGCCTGAAGGGAAAAAATTTCTTTCCATCATTCTATTTAAATATTACACATGCAAGATAGTAATTCATCTCAGATTACATTTGTTTAGCTTATTGTGCCACTACATTGAAAATTTACCTCTTTTTTATAGCTGTTCTCTTGTATGAAACATCTTATTCATAACCTAAATAACCATGTATGCAACCAAAAAATAGACAATCTGTTCATACTGAAGAGGTCCGGCTTAATTCGTCATGAAGAAATAAAAGATAACTACGATCCTTGTTAAAAATGACCAGGGACGGCCCCAACCCTCAATTGGACTGTTGCAAAGTTGTGATGTGAGTGCGCCGAAGGTGCACACTTTCTAGGGGGGCCAGGGGGCATGCTTCTCCGGAAAATTTTGAAATCTAAGATCCCCCAAACGCCATTTCCTGTATTTTCTGAATATATTTTGGAACATTACACGGCAATCAAAATTCACGGTGATCAAAATTCAAGGTTAAGGCAAAAAATTAAGAATCACAACAATTAGCCACCATATTTTCAGCAACAAAAAGTTATCGTCATTGTGGAATGCCTTATAATTGCTCTCATTGTATCGCTATAACACAAACAACTAATTTACTACTGTAGGCACTCCTCAAACATGACAGTGTCAAAACAAGTGTCGCTAATTCCTATGATTATCCATTCAGCCACAATTTTTTTCAAACATCAGAGATGCAGTCATTAACCCAGTAAAATGATACCAGAACAGGATAATTTTTATGACAAGATACAGTACAGTGTAAATGCAAGATCAGTTTCACACAGCCGCAGGATAGTTTACAAGAAGTAAAATGCATTGACATGTAAGTTGAAAGTCAGCTTGTTATGCAACAAGAAATTGTCCAGAAAGCAAACAAAGTTAAAAATCTATTTTGTTCAGCACCAGGATAATGCTAAGGAACAAAAATAAGTTGAAGATTTCCTTGATACAGCTGCAGCATAATATTAATTGAGTAAAATAAATTCAAAATCTGCTTGGTACAGGTCTAGGATAATGTTCAATAAGTCTATAATTACCATCATGCAGCAACAAAATAATGTTCAGGAAGTAAACTACATATTAATAGGAAGGTTAAAAGAAGGGAACAAATCGCTCATGTCTGTCATGCATTGAAATTTTACTGAACAATTCGCTTTTGTCAAGACGCAGGCTTGTAGCACATGTAGCTCTTACACCATATGGCCAAAGACATGGTCTGCTTCAACGAATAATCGTTATGAATTGATAAATTCTGTAGTTCATCTAATAAGAGCGAAAGAAAACACTAATAAGATCTGTTTAAATTTTTAAACAACCGATGACTGTTTCGATAAACTAACCATATAAATATTCATTTAATTAAAATTCATGAACTTATTTTTGAAGATGATGATTTGAGGACCACAGTTCATCGTTGCATGGAAACTGAAACTTCGCTAATACTTCAAAACCCGCACTAAATCCGAAAACACAGTATTCTTGCCCTTTCGAATTTCAGATTACCAAATCCGCACACAATGGCATCTTAAGACGATCAAGCATCTTTCCTCGGAGAATAACGTCCACTCCAGAGCAGTCGAAGCATAGAACGGCACACATAATATGAAAGATGAGTCTCAAGGTGATGGGCTTAGCAAATCTGTTGCTAACTGTTGCACGACTGTAGCAAAATCCGGTGTTTTGATTGGTTTGCAAGAGTCAAGACACTAAATTTAGCATTTGCAACGGGCTAAATATAGTACGGCTGTTGCAAACGCCACAATTGCTTCATGGATGCCTGAATGCAAGCTCGTCTTCTGGTCGATGTAAGTATGGTTAACCACCAGAATCAGGCATACAACTGATGGGAGCTGTGGGTTCCTTTGTGCGAGCCAATATAATGGGCGCAATATCGACAAATCAATCGCACGCTACAACTCAATTCAGTCAAAAGAAAAGAATAATTAAACGGACCAAGAGGGATATTTGGCTATTGAAAGTTTAATTATTTCCTGGGAATTTCGACTGTTGCATTTCCAAGAGTTGCAACAGTCTGGATCAGCCTCTGATGACAAAGAGTGCATTTACACTAATTGTTGACAACAAATCGAATGTTGCAAATAAGTCGAAAACTCCATAACTACGTCAAGATTCAAGATCCTTGATAATCGATCTCAACGACGTGATTCAAGATCGCTTTATTTGACTTCTCTTTCTCTCCCTGTCGATTTCTACCTGACCCTAATTCCGACAGGTTTCGGGCTACATACTATTAAAATCCCTTCTCTGACTATCGTCACCTGGTCACTTTCCTACTGTAATCGTGTTTTCACTGCGTAAAGGTCAATTGTTTCCAAGCTAAACAAAAAGGTCCTTTTACTGTTCTCGACGGTTTGGGGGAATTTTATTTGTCTTAGTTGGGAATTTGGCAAAGCCATCTAGCTGAATATACTGGCTGATAAACACGATAAAATTGATTGGTTGATCATTAATAGCAGGTTTGATAAAGGCTTTAATCTCTCTTCTGCAGCTTTAACGTCCTTCTGGGACTTTGAAGCTCCTTGGCCGTTAAGGCTTACTAGCGATTTTCAGTCCTTGATGTGATTCGTGGGTTTTCTACCGCAAATAGTATTTCAAGGTCCAACGAATCTTTTTCTCCATTTTTGCTAGAAGCATTCCCTTTACTGGCTGTAGTTTCCAAAGCTCGACACTGGGAATCAGTGGTTATACATATGTGCTGCTAGATATAATTCGCTACACTTTATTCTGGTACATTTCTCGACAAGTGCATGTATTGACTGAAAAATAGATTTTGAAGATGGTTAATTTAAGATAATAAATTTGATCTAGTCTTTTGAAATTTGTCCCAAGATGGTGGAATTTTGACTTGTAATATATCATGTGTATATTGAACATGTACAACTTAACAAGTACTGTTAGGAACATGTCTACTTTGCTTAAGTTAGTATTTTCATTGACAGCTCCAATAATATCTCAGGCATATATTAGGAAATGGTGCAGGCCTAACAGTGGCAAGCTAAGGAGAGTTTGATTGGAAGAACTCTTTACATGATAAAGGAATATCTTCTACGTTTTTTCGTATTTCGCTTTGTTCTTGAGGTATTTCGGTTTCAGACGATGTGTGGACATTTGTCAGGCTAGTTTGCTATCAACAACGATTACTGATCCCCAGTCTGAGATCAAACTTGACTCTCTGACCATTGAGCTCCTGCGAATCGGATGGCAAACTTAATATCCAGTTCTTACGTCGAACCAGCTTCTTAGCTCGCCATCTGAAACCAGGTAGCTTAATGTCAAATAGCTCTTGCAAAGTGATGTCGTGTCTTAACAGATGAATCGTAATGCTATAATCAGAAGGCGCATCAATATCACTGAAGTTTTTGATAAGATTTCTAATTGCAGAGGCGTGCTAGCCTGTCTTTGTCTATTTATATAACGTGCATAATATGCTGTCAATCAACTTTCAGAACTAAAATCTTGAATAATATCAAGAGGCTCTTGAAAAACAAACTTCAAAATTTGGTTTAAATTTTGATTTACACATGCAACTCGATGCGGGGAAAGAGTTGTTTTTGGTGCTCTTTTTCATTTCTAAAAAAAATTATTTTAAGTCAGTCGTTTCTCTCTTTGATTAGTAAAATTATGACAAACGTTTTTAAAAAAATTTTAACAAGAGACGCTAAAGCCCCTGGCCTTCCCAGTCAGCACACCACTGTCTAATTAGACTTTAACAAGCCATAATTATTTTAATAAACCTTTTAATTCTACGTAAAGACTAATCTATCGTTCAACTTGACATCAACTCTTGTTTGGCATGATTTAAAGGGCTTTATTTGGTATCAAATATCAAGTACGTGACGAAATTCGTAGCTTCAATTTTCAACCTACGTTATGAATTATCAAGGAATTATAAAACATTGTACCAAAACACGTCTTATTTATATATTTTCTTATTCTTATTTTATTTTGTTTAATTATCATTAATTATTAATTATTAAAAATAATTTAAATAATTATCGAATTAAAGAATATAGAATTTTGATTCTACGTTTTTAACATAATATTTTGCTTTTTAAATCTGGAAAATATATCTGGTTTGTTTGTTATTTCTATCTTTGTATAAGTTATAGCCGTACACTTTTAACATGATCTTATGACTCGGAAAATTGGGCGACCATTCCCTATGTCACCGACTTGAAATAAATTTTGATTGATTGATTGATTGATTGATTAATTGATTGATTGATTAAAGAAAATAAGTCTCATCACAGATACATTTTATTTTTTTATATTGATAGGGACCAATAGGAATATCAGGAGAAGACGGACAACCTGGATTTATGGGCATGAGAGGTTTGGTTGGAGGACAAGGACTTGTCGGTGATCCTGGAATTGCTGGTGAGAATGGTGATTCTGGTAAACCAGGAGTAAAAGGAGCTTCAGGGATAGATGGTCTTAGTGGAATAGAAGGGCCACGTGGACCGAAGGGACAGATGGTAAGAACACATTTTGTTGATTGGAAATTATTTTAAGTACAAAAATTTCTTTTAAAGTTTGCGTTTAAACAAATCCACGACACGTATAACAGCAATATGAGTGAATGCCAAACGAAGAGAATAAGGATGTCCGTGCTTAATTTATCAAGGATATGAATCATTCGGCTTCCCCTCGTGTCTGTACATACAGATACAAGACAGCCATTCATTTTTGTAAATAGTATATGTATGTGTTTCAATATATCTTTGCCAGGATATAAAAACTTCAAAAATTATTTGCTTTTGCTCAAATCCCTGTTACAAGAGTCCCATTTGAATCTTTTTGCATGTTTTCTTGTTGTAAAAACGTTGTCAAATTCGTATTATATTTGACGGACGTACTGTGGATTCTTCGAGCCCGTCCATCTCTTATGTTAATTATGTCAAAGACAGTATATAGAACTTTAAACCAACCTTGTCTTAACTATTGCTCCCTTGTTTACAAGTGTCTTGGTGAACTTGGTGCCACTCATTACACCAAATTTCAGTTCGGCTCGAAAATACTCCAAATGTATTCCCAGAAAATCGGTAATTTTTTTAAACACCGTGAAAAACAATAGAAAAAGCCCTGTAGGCAACACATATTCTGCATGGGAAGTGGTTGTCTATGGTATTCCTTCATGAGTGTGTAGTGTGTCATAAATCAAACAAGTGCGTGTTGCGAATTAGTGAGATTACAGGTATAAACTAACGAGTGCTTAAATACCGTACCGGAGACGCTTCTCAAGCCGTAACTAGAAATACGTGTGCGCAACAAACCCTCGACCATCCTTCCAATATATCTCTCGAGAGTCCGAGTAACGTGAATAATTTTTCAAGCTTGTCAAAAAAACAAATCGTCCTTACTATAACTACAAGAAGGAATATAATATAAGAAAAACACAACATTTGGTCACTAATATTAACTTCCCAAACTGGAAATTATTTTATATTCACGCTGCTCCTCTTCATATTTGCGTTTAAGGTTTCGATTCTGTTTTATTAAAACGAAACGTTTGGTAAGAATAACCTTTGACGGTTTCACAAATGATGAGATCCATTCTGACAATTCCACTGCTAAACAATGGATGTTTGTATCAAGACTCTGTATTAGTTGCGATCTTGAGGTATTTCGTGTCGTTTTCGGATCAAACTTATCACTTTTTTTTCGCTTTAAAAAAAGATTTTTTATCAGATGACAAGACTTTCTTTCTTAAAAGCGGAGCATTCTCATAGGTTACCGGTCAGATACCAGCGTTACGGATAGCTCATGATTGAAAAAAAAATTTTTAGATACTTTTTGTCTTAAAAAAGCTGATAAATCCTACATTATCTCAAAGTTAATTACAAATTTCTAATAGAAGTGCTATAATGGAGATTAATGCTAAGTATTCATTCTAGAGGTAAAAGACTTAGGTGACGAAGATCAAAAGACTTACAAAAGCGACGAAATAAACAAAGAAAACATGAACGAGTTCGGCATTTCTATAGCTGACAAAAAATCGGAAAATACAAAACATACAACAAAATACGACAAGCAAACCTTGTGCAAGTTTTGTGAAAAGAAGAACGAGTAGAAGGCAGTAAAAGCGTACTTTTTTCCACTACAAAACTTTCGTCAAAGAGAAAAATGGTGTAGCGTACAAACCTTCGATCCTTACGTATTTTCAACGAAGCGTTCAGCGGCATCTCAACACAAAGGGTTCAACAGTGAATTTACTGAAAAAAAGACGGCTTTAAACTTTTAAAATTTCTTGAGAGGTGTCAAAATCCTGTTGAAAGCATTATTGGTCGAACATGGTAGAGGTAATTATCCACAACCACCCGAGAAGTGAGAAAAACTGAAGAGGATACCATTTTCGCCGAATGATAGTATGATCTCGACAGATAAGTAGCTTTTCAGCGTGTTTCCTGGTGGTTGTTTGCCTTGCATTTTTGTTTACAAGCTAGAAATAGGTCTCGATGTTTTCAGTGGGGCGACATTTCATGGGGAAAACGATCCTGAAAAAGGCAATGAAATCCTTATGTGGAAAGCAGAGAAAGTATCCGAAGACTGTCAACTCAAGACAAGTTCTTCAGGACGCTGAGTGTTTTATCCCACTTCTCGAACAATTAGCCATGAACGTAATCCAGATAAGTACTACAGAATATTCAAAAGCCATTGTGCTAGAGAGATGAATAAACCAGAATCTGTATTCTACTTTGCCATAAAACACCAACAAAAACCCAGGCGATAATATTTGAACCAAGAAGTCTCTCTTAGGGATGAATGCAGTCGGGAAGCTACTATTGAAACCTGCTCAAAGCTATCCCGTTCGCAAAACTTGAATTTCAAAGTTACTCGGTTCAGACGTAACTGTGATTGTGTACCTCAGTTAAGTGGTTACCAGAACGTGAAAAGTCTCGATTCATACTAATCAGCATCGATTCAACTTCAGCGAGTTGTCCCGGCAACAAGTGAGTTCCCGTAACGACTTTGTTCATATTCATCAGAAAGAATATCTATCTACCAACCTACCTACCTACCTACCTACCTACCTACCTACCTACCTACCTACCTACCTACCTACCTACCTACCTACCTACCTACCTACCTACCTACCTACCTACCTACCTACCTACCTACCTACCTACCTACCTACCTACTTACTTACTTACCATTCTATCTTTTTATCTATCTATCTATCTATTTATCTATCTATCTATCTATCTATCTATCTATCTATCTATCTATCTATCTATCTATCTATCTATCTATCTATCTTTCTTTCTTTCTTTCTTTCTTTCTTTCTTTCTAAAGTCACTTAAAACTTGCTTTCCTGATTGGTCCGAAACACTTTTATCACGCGTGATTAAAACGTTTCGCATTTCTCATTCGTTCGGGAATATCGGAGCTACGTCTTTACAAGATCAATCTGACAGTAAAAATTAGTAACCATGAATAAAAACGATTTTCTTTTACGAAAGTCTAAATTTTCGTAATTTATGAAAAACATCCCCAATTACCTAATATTGAATTTTAGTTTCTACTTTTGTTTCTCTTTGTTTCCCGCTTCTCATGTCCCAAGACGCTTAACGTTTTGATGCACATTTTGACTGTCATGGCGGACAGTCATGCTTTTATGAGCTCCGAACTTTGATGTTTAAATTGAATGAAGTTCTCTGCGTATTTGTGCCAAATTTGGAGAGAGACTTTTTTAACAGTTACTCTGTCACAGTTTTAAAACGATTTGCAGCTATACGACGTAAAACAGCCTTATAATTTGAAAGAGGATAGTGTCTTGTGCAACGTCTTTAGTTGGCTTGTTGGATGAACTCAAAAGTCAGCCGAAGTCTGTACTTGTACAAAAGCTCATCGAAAGGGGAACAGTTGAAGCTTTGATCGAAGTGAAGGTCATATTGGTGAAAGAAGCAAGTGAATCTGTGCCAAACTTTCCTAAAGGTGAAATGTACTCATGAAGAAAGCCGAAGTGTAAGAGTTCGTTCAATTCGCTTGAAGAGAGATTGGCTGAAAATATTGCTGAAGTGTTTATTTCTGTCGATACGGGTATTGTGAAACCAGATATAAGAGCTATGTTTAAAGTTATTAAACCACCTGCTGCTGATCTTGAGGGCGAACAAAACAATTTGGTCAGCGAGTCGTCCGACGAATCGTCTAATTTGACAACTATTCAAGGAACTGGGACTCATGCTGACAGTGCTTCAACATATCGAGATTTTCATGCGAATCTTCTCAAAATGGAAGCGGACTTTTTGTTGTTCAAAGGAACGACTAATGCTGATATACTAAAACTTGAAGAAAAAGTTAAGGAATAATCAAAAATTTTAGAGATACAAGATAAACAAATCTCCGATCTCCTTACTTTAAATTCGCTGCTTAATAAGGAGTTAAAAAGAATTACTCGAGCATCGGAAAATAACTCGACCATACTTAATTTATGTAACGATGATTCATTTACACCTTCAACATCCCAGGGGAAGAAAATCTCCTACTGGGGAAATTCCCAAATCATGAATATGTGTAATTCATCCATAACTGAGACTGGAAAATTAGAAAGTAGTTCGAAGAAAATTGATTGTGTTTGCCCTGTCTCAATTCCTGAAGATGACGTTAAAAGCAGTGAGCGCAAAGAAGTGTACACCTCTTTGCCACGACCGCTGTATAGTGAGAAAGTTAAATATTGCACTGGCTTCAAAAATATCAGCAGTAAAAGTTGTGACCCTCAAGCCGCTCGTCAAAATGTCAGCACGCATTCAAGCAGTGATTTGTCTTTGAGAGAGCTTGCGAGAGATGCTGATCTTAACAATCCCAGCGACAAAAAAAGTAAATTAACAGGCTACTGACGAAGAAACAACACGCATGAATAACGATACCAATGTTTTTGTTGGAGTTCATAGGAAAAGAAACCAAACCAAACGTTTCTTTATAAGGGGCATCGATGAAAAAGTAGACGCAAAAGTAATTTTCAACTATCTTAGTAAACGAGGAATTCGCGTAACCTTGTTAAACTTGTTCACGAGTAAAAGGAAAGCGACAGTGTCTGCAAAACTGAACGTTAGACAAGAAGACAGCGAGATAATCTTACAAAAAGGATTTTGGCCACAGTTTGTTACTTGCAGACCTTGGATGTCGAAAACAAAAATGAAGAAGAAATTAAAGAGCAGACAGGACGAAATCATTTTGAAAAGCAGATAGCTAATCATGTCGAAAGACAATCAACATTGGTTTAATTTGGTTAATGCGATGAGTGTTGTAATGGGAAAATGTATGAAATCTAATATAATGGATAAGGAAGATGGGATTTTTCATAATTTAAGACTTAGATCGTCTGGTAAACAATCTACAATGTTGAGATTATCTTCATATAACATTGGCGGAATTATATCCAACATTAAATATTTAGAAGATTACCTGAAATATTCGGATACCTGTGCGATCCAAGAACATTGGCTTTATCCCGACTCCTTAAACTTTCTTTCGAGTGTACATAAAGATTTCGTTTGTTGGGGCAGATCTAGTTATGATTTAGATCCATACTCAATTTGGGGGAGAGGGAAAGGAGGTGTTGCTAAGCTTTGGAAGAAAAATTTGGATGCCACGATCGATAAGTTAAATAATATAGGAAATGATAGAATAATATTAATTAAACTAAGATTCCGAGACCAAAGTAATTTTTTCATAATTAATGCCTACCTACCGGCAAGTAATTTGTCGTTCTCGAGCTATCAGTCTTACATTAATGAGCTGGATGATATCGTTAACAGTTTATGCAGTAGCGGTATGATAGTTATTCTCGGTGACATTAATGGACACGTTGGCAATCATCTAGGCCCACGAAGCTTCAATAGGATAAATCAAAGAGGTTTAGTGTTGGCATGTTTAATGGAAGAAATGAATTTTGTTTCGATTAACTCCCAAATGACATGTACAGGTCCTATTGAGACATTCTATAGAGGTAATGGGTTAACCGCATCAGCAATAGACCATATAATGATAAGAAAAGATAATCTACATTTTGTTGAACAACGCTGTGTGGAGGAAGATCACAGCGACAATATTTCCTATCATTTACCAATTTTCTGTACTATCTGCATACTTATGGAGTTAAAGAAGACAACCATAAAGCCTAAGCCCTGCCCCTCATGGAAAACTATCCAAAATTAGGAAATTTTGTGTCGATACCAGAAAAGAGTTAAAGAAAATGTCGAAAAGCTGACTTCAATCATGCCTGCTTTAAATAGCTTTGAATCAGTTGAACAGACAACATCAAAATTTACTGAATTACTAAAACAAGCTTCGTTTAAAACAATTCCTCAAACAAAGTTCTAACCTAATCTTAAACCTTATTGGAAAAATGGACTGGATAATTTACATGAAGTTTCTCGACGCCATCGACGTCTTTAGATAGAAGCCGGACGACCTAGGCAACTTGATAACCAGTACTTTAAGAACTACAAAGAGGCAAAACGTGCATTTAGGCGAGAATTGCGCAGAAAGGCTTATGTACATGAGATGAAAACCTTGAAAATGACGCTTATCTGTATGATTTTGATCGATGCACTTTTCAAAAATTAACGTCAAAGAAGAGAAATTTAAAAGGAACAGTTAGGAATGAATTGAAAATAGGAGACCGTTTAATGAGAGAAGACAAAGAGTTACTAGATGTTTGGAAAAGCCACTATGAAGATCTTTATACACCCAAAGATAACGCTAGGTTTGACGCGGAATTCAAACACTTTGTAGAATCTAAGGTTCAGGAATTTGAAGCCAAAAATGAACAAGATCCAAACGATCCATTAAGTAAGCCGTTTTCAGTAGATCAAGTCCAAGCCATTTGTGGTAAATTACCAAATGGAAAATCTGGTGGCACGGATGGCCTAGTTTACAAACATCTGAAATATGCAGATATTTCTTTGTACGATCTACTAACGACACTCTTCAACGCCATAAGCGAACTCGAAGATGTCCCCGAGTCGTATGCTATTGGAAAGATTATCTCGTTGTTTAAAGGGAAAAACAAGGGTAGATTGCAAAAATTCAATTATCGAGGTATTGCGTTACTGAACGTGATAGGAAAGGTCTTCGAGCGTCTAATCTTGGACCTATGGATGCCATTATTTGGAGATCTAGGTATCCCTCATCCACTGCAATTTGCCTATCAAAAAGGACAGGGTTGTATTCAAGCAAGTTTTGTTCTGCGGGAAACAATATACCATTACCTGAAACGTGGTAGCAAAGTCTATGCCTGTTTTCTAGATTCATCAAAAGCGTTTGATACAGTATGGATGGATAGTCTTTATTACAAACTTTATAATCTTGGTATCAAGGGAAAGACATGGCGACTACTTCGGAAGTGGTATGGTAAATTATCAAGCTATGTTTGAGTAAATGATCTTAAATCAGATAAGTTCCCAATTTCTCAAGGTGTTCGTCAAGGAGGGGTTCTTTCACCATGGCTATACATGTGCTTTAACAATGATATTCCTTCCGAAATCAGCCAAAAAGGTCATGGCATTACAGTTGATGCACTGTGGTGTGGCAATGTCTAGGTAGCCGACGACATTACCCTTCCTTGTTCTCAAGTATCAGGATTACAGTCGATGTTATGTTCTGTGGAGGGATACAGCAAGAGATGGAGATTTGAATTTAATCCGAGTAAGACTGTGGAAGTCACCTTTGGCGAATCAGTCAGAACTTATAATTCACTTAAAAACAATCGACAGTGGCAACGCAATGACTGTGCAATTAAGGTGCAACAATCCTGTGAACATGTAGGGATTATTTTAGCTGGCAATGTAAAAAAAAAAGGAGCAATGCGAAGTAGTAGCTAAGAAGGGAAAGGAAGTTGTGTCGTGCTTGTTGAGTTGTGGTATTAGACCAGGTGGACTGAACCCAATATGTGGCGCTGATCTATGGCGCACTGTTGGTTTAGCTAGAATGCTCTACGGCTGTGAGCTTTGGAATAATATGTCGGAAACGGATCTCCATGTACTGGAAGTAACCAACCGATTTGCTGCAAAGAGGATCCAAGGGTTATGCAGTACGACGAGATCAAAAGCTGCTACTGGTGGTATAGGCTTGTGGACAATTGAAGGATATATAGATAAAGCAAAACTTTTCTTTTTATATAAAATTATGAAGTCGCCCTTTACAACGATCCAGAAATATTTATTCATCACTAAGTTGTCTTCATATTTAAACAAATTGATGGCTAAGCCTCTTGGTTTTATTCCAGATATCTTTCGTATTTTAGAAAAATACAGTCTTTTGGATTGTATTGACAACTATTTAGCAAATGGCACCCTACCAAGTGAAGATGAATGGAAAACACTAGTCAAAGAAAGAATCGCTCGTAACCAAGGTGATATTTGGTTAAAGGGAGTTTCTGAGAAGCCTGAATTAATCAATTACGGAAACGTTCATACCAATCTGCAGCCCTTGAACCTATGGCAAGTCTCCAAGAGTAACCCTTATATATTCGAGAAATTTTAAATACAGTTAACATAATTTGTGGCAACGTGCCGCAAGCATTAATGACCGCTGTGACTGATGAGAGTACACATTTCAAATGCAAACTGTGCGCCAAAGACTTAACCGACGTCTCCAAACACTTTCTTCTCGACTGCCCGTATTCAAGACGTTTGCGTGAATTTATGTTTGATAAAATACAAGATCTTTTGGACGTAAGACACTCCGCTAGCTTGTTCAGGCAACAAGATGACGAATTATATCTTAGTCTTCTAAGTGGTTATATTACCTCGATGAGGGAAGATGACACTCATATCAGAGATAATTTTGTGATAACGGTGCCAATTGGCCTACTTAAAATTATTTATGATGTACTTTTATCTCAAAATTTTTGCTAAGTTTTTACTAGCTGTAAATATGACATTTTAATTTAAATGGTAATTTAGTTTTAAATTAGATTTAACTTGTTTCATCTTATTTAACTGTAAATAACTAAAGATAACTGTAACGATAACTGTAAATATGATATTTTAGCTTTAATGGTAATTTAGTTTAATATTAGATTTAACTTGTTCATCTTATTCCCCGACCAGGGGGCTGCACGGGAATCTTTCAGAATTGGAGGAAATAAAGCGAAATTATCCATCCATCCATCTATCCATCCATCCATCTATCCATCCATCCATCCATCTATCCATCCATCCATCCATCCATCTATCTCTCTGTCTATCTGTAAATATATACATATATATGTGTCTGTGTCTGTGTGTAAACAAACATAAACACTGTGAAAATTTTTCTTCCTAGTCACCACGCCTGTAAAATGACTCCACGCACGTCATGATTAGTACCCTCGCATCGCGCTTGGCGCGGTGGGCGAGGGGATAATTTTTGTTTTACTGTACGTACTGAGATTTTCTATAGAAATTAAGATTCCTAAAGTCACTTAAAACTCGCTTTCCTGATTGGTCCGAAACACTTTTACCATGCGTGGTTAAAACGTTTAGCGTTTCTCATTCGTTCGGGCATATCGGAGCTACGTCTTTACAAGATCAATCTAACAGTAAAAATTAGTAACCATGAATAAAAACGATTTTCTTTTACGAAAGTCTAAATTTTCGTAATTCATGAAAAACATCCCCAACCACCCAATATTGAATTTTATTTTCTACTTTTGTTTGTTCTTTGTTTCCCACTTCTCATGCCCCAAGACACTTAACGTTTTGAAAGCCTTTCTTATAGGCAGTTGACCAAATTACTACCGATTTCTTTTCGCCTGCTATTTTCAAAAATATTTCTATTATTTGTTTCTTTCCTTTATTAAGGGATTTTGAAATGAAAGGGATTTTCTGAAACTGTGATTTTCTAGAAATGTTTCTAGAGGAAATAAACGGCCCTCTTCTGATAAAAATAACTACAGTTTTCATTACATTTTAGGGTGAGCCAGGTCCTCCTGGTACTTCAGGACCATCTAACCAGTTTGCAGAAGCGGTAAAGTGTTTTATGCATTATGGCAATAATAATATTTTGTTACTGTCAATTATTTTTATTATTTTGTTGGAGAAAGAAAGGTCGAAAGTTGAGAGTAGGGTAGTCTTCCAGTGTATTTTCGGAACAAGAGGATGTTAGGCATATGTATGTATTTAAGAAATAAGTACTTTTTTGTCGCGTTTATATACCCCGATGCAAACATTCGGAGTGGTTAGGAGAACTCGCAAGCGGCTCAACCTACGGTCTCGGGCTTACAGCAGCAATCGACTCTGAACCTTCTCGCGTTTGTATCAATCTATATAAACACGAAAAAACAGTTTCTAGTTTTTTTTTTTTTGTAAAATAAGCAAAGAACTAAACAATAATAATTATGAATAACTTTATTTTCAAAACCAAATGGTACGTTTTCCTAGTTAAGCCAATCAGAGCTTCCTATTCGCGCCAAGAACAAATTATTAGATAGATGCTTTATTAATAATACATAGCAGCCAGAAGGCTGAATTGCGTATTAAATACAATATAAATAAATATCAAAATACGAATGTACATACAAACTTAAATGGTTATGGTGAAATTTGATAAAATATAAAAAATATTATGTACAAGCAAGACTGCGAGATATAAAATTGGCTAAATTGTATCAAAGTTAAGACTTGACGATATAATAAAAGTGTTCTTAGCTCGGTTAGTTTTCACTTTAGGAACATCAAAGGTTCTTGTGTGTCTTAAAGTGTACCTGGTGGGTTGATGTAATGGTGGGAGTAAATAACGCAGTCTGTGACTCTTATAATTAAGAATTTCATTGAAAAGGGAATTACATAAGTTACGATGATGTTCATTTAACGAGACTAAATCCGTACGAGTAAGTGCTTCGTTGTAATCAAGACCGGGACACACAATTGCTAACGCCCTCTTCTGTATACGTTCCATTTCATGCATTAAATACTTTGGTAGCGAACAGTGGAACACAGCCACGGCATAGTGCAATACAGATCTTATACATGTAGTGTAGAACAGCCTCAAGTGCTGTGAGAAGTGCTGTGATCTTCTAACCGTGTTTCCATTGCATGATATAAACATCGTAACTGACCAAAAACTACGTACTTAATAAAGGTTTTCCCTTGGAAATCTAAATCTTTCAGGGAGCAAAGTTTTTTGGGAGATCTTTATTTAAGTTGCTGAGGGCATTGTCAGGATGCTGCATGCATACAGTGACGATTAACATTGGCAAGCGATTTGGTTGAGTGAAACGTGAAGTCAGTTTTCATTTACAGCTATAGAGGAAAGCAATAACTCGTTGAGTAAGAAAACTAAGAAACTTGGGAAGCACACTGCAGTCGGCAACGGTAGACCGTGTCACTGCTTGTCATGCTATTCACCCTAATGAAGAGCTAGTAATTTATGGGGTTTCTATTGCAGTATCTTAATTAAACCAATGCTGAAATAATAGACAATGTAGCAGAAACAGAATGTGAAGTAATATGCATGCCCCAACCATTTAATAAAGTTTTGATTTAGATTACGCGTTTGCCAAGTTTGTATCATGTTTTATTATTATCCATTGGTTTTGCCAGCAATGTAATGTATTCAAGATGAAACGAGTCATCCGCCAGTGAAGGTTAACCAGCTAAAGCCAAATTTACCAGCTAAAATTTCCCCAGTTCCTTCACACTTTCAAACGGTGGCTCATGTTGGCGACTGTAAGTGTCATAATTAGTCGTAGGAGGTTTGTTAGTCAACACTCACTTTAATTATTGCTATTTATTTATACAGGGAGAAGTTGGTTTACCTGGTCTCCCAGGTTTAGATGGTCCTGAGGTAAATGAAGCAAGTTAGTAATTACAAATAGATAATTTGTTCGATTATTGAAATGAGCATTCGGTTTTGTAAGTCCTAGTGTTCTTAAAATTTACAGGGTGACCTTGGACCTCAGGGAAACAGCGGAGAAACTGGAGAAAAAGGATTACCTGTAAGTCCTTCTACCTTTAATATTTCCTTTTCACGTAGACGCACTAACCGATGGTTATTTTTACGAATTGCAGTCAGAACGCACAATAATCCTTTTTACAGAATCGATTGTCATGAATTTTAGCGATTAAATCAATCATTCGAGATTAATCAGTCACCTGCTTTCACCTTTCGAAGAGGTCTAAAATAACTTTATCGTTTCTTACTGATCTCCAAAAACAAATTATGGTCACTCGATGTGACAGCTTCTTTTGAACATCGTATCAAATGGAATTGAATTATAGAGGTCACTTGGCAAGTTATTATTGGAATTCTACCTTTCACTAAATTATTATTATTATTATTATTATTATGGAAATAAATTTTATTTCCAAATCCTATATATGATATATATAAAATGCAAAATTCTTTTATATCAATTGAAAATCATCATAAATACTAGAAATCTGTTAAAAATATTAAAAAAAATTAAATGTACATGCAAAAAGTACATTTTTTAAATTTGCCATTTGGCAAGTTTACAGTCAGACTACATTTGTTTGACCTAGCAAAGTTCCTTGAATGTTTCACTTGAAAAAGAGCATTAATATTGAGTACACTTTTCTTGCTAGAAGACGGGGATTTATATTTTAAATTTTGTGTTACGAGCTCTTTCCCAAACGTTTCCGTAAATTGTCCACAAATCTTTTGTTTTTCCAATTGGTCATGCACATGAGCGCATCAAGGGGAGAGTCGGGGAGGGGAGTCGCCCTCTCTTTTTGGGGGAGTGTAAGGGATTTTATGGATATCAACCATATCCAATCGCAGGAAAAGCGATCTCCTCGAAATTCACGCAGACAAGGAATCTCCAAACCATATCCCGCACTTCTGTTCATCTTATTTCTCTTGATGATAACTTTTCCAATGCTTGTCGGACGCTTAAGAGACTTATACTTAGCTACGGTGCTGTTTATAGTCTTACCTTTCTTCCATTTTAATGTGAATGCGGCGAAAATTTGCTGATACTAACAACCAATTAGTTTCGGTATTAAAATCACGTTTCTATCTCCACACTAAAATAACGAAAACTAAGAGAATTCCATACGTGTTTACTGGTGAACTATTTGGCTAAAATGAATAGAATTAAGATGGATTGACAGTAGGAAGTGCACCTCGCTAAATTTTTGCAATGAGGTGAGGAAAAGACGGGGAGGGTGCAGGTGATGAAGGAGCAAAAATGTTGAGCGCATGGTTTTCCTGCCACAAGTTGCAGGGGAGAAACTTATAGTCAAATGTTTCACTCGCATAAATAATAAGAATTAATTGTTAAATCGATAGAAAGTTACAAAGGCTGATGTTGATTGGAATTTTTTGCATATTTGAAATTGTTATTTTTCGCATATTTCATCCTACGTTCGTCATTAAAGCAAATTTTGAACTCTGTCTGTGATTACATATAGTCGGGTGCTAACATTATTCGAAATAATACGCCATGTGTTTCAGATGGAAAATCTATATCATGAAATGGCAATCTCAGAAGAAAGACTTTACATGCATGTAAACTGAGATTAAAACATGAACGTTGAATGAAATTAACTTTTAGGGTGATCCAGGAGCCGATGGAGAGAAGGGAGTTCAAGGAAGGGATGGTGCTAGGGTAAGGAATCGTTTCCTGTTCTTTCTATACATACATCAAATGTAAGAAGTCACAAGATTCTCAGAGGAGTTTAAGGACATATTTCCACGGCCTTAAAAAGACTCTTACAAGTCTTTAATTGGTCTTTAATTAGTATAGGTTTATTACCGGATTGAGGTAACTAACCTTCTTAGTTCATTATCACAGAAGCTTCATATAGAATGTAGTAGTGAAGTGCTATTTAATTTGAGTGATTAAAAACAAATTCTTATTTCATCGTTCTATTTATTGCTAAGTTTTTGTACAGCTAGTCGACTAGTTAATATCCCAGGAATAATATGTATTATCCCTAAAATATTAACTAATTAGGGGTTACCTAGTGAATTTATGAACAGCGGTATATCAGAGAAAACCAAGGTGATCATGAACTAACTCTACCTTATTACTTTAATTGCATAAGTTATTCTTGTTGAAGTCATTCCATTATTTTCTTCTTCATGAATGAATTAATACAACATTAAACGAATTCTCCGTGGAACTTCTATGCTGAAAAACCGAGAAAATCCATGCCTGCATGGAGCTTTAATTTACGCGTGAGTTAGCAATCAAATTATTTAAAAATATATTGACCGCCGTTTATGCAAATTTTGTCAATCAACACCAACGTTTTCATGTTCATAGAAGTCATCGGTACCAAAGAGATTAGTTAAAGGCATCTTTAGGGATTTTACATCATCATCTTGTGAAAGAACTATTATACTTCTATTGATGGATTCTTCAGCTCAATAAGCTTGGAAATGCTCAATGTATTCAAATGTATCCATGCAGGCTTGGTCAATGCAGAATAAACTGCTTAGTTATAACTGACAACAGCAATTTTCTTTATAACTGAACAACCGAAAGCAAATGAAAAAGTCTAGTTTGACATGGAATTTCAACCTTCTGCTTTGTTTTTCACACTAAAACACAGGACAGATTCAATAGGGTACAATAACAATATCTGTAAGGTGTGCTTTTTAGTCCGTATTGAGAAATGGCGAGAGGTTTCACTAATGTAATGGGAATTACATCCTGCACAAGTAAATTCATAAACTGCGAACGATTTTAGAGCAGTGGGAATCGGGTCCTTGAAACTGAAAAAAGTTTGATTTTGAAAGTAGAGAACACTAGTTTGATGCTAAGGTCCTTGCAGAAACGTTTACACAATTGTCTTATTTTGATTTGGGTAAGTTTAGAATAATTACTAATGTAGGGGAGTTTGAGGTAGTGGATATTGGTGTTTTCCGTGTTGTTGGAAACATTTTTGTTAGGGTTTTATCTTGGTGTCTTTAAATATTGTTTAGTGATTTTGTCAATAAAGTGAGAAGAAAAACAACTACGTTTGAAAATTTTTGACAGTTTGTCGGGATCTTTGTTTAAGCAGGTGTTTGTGTTGTTAATTTTGAATGTCCAATCAACGAGAGTGCGAATTAGGCCTGTTTTGTAGTTTAACGGCGTGAAACTGAAAAAATTTGTTAAAAGTCCAGTATAGGTTTTTTTGTGAATTGCAGAAGTGACACAAACGTTGGACGAATTATCTACTAAAACATCAAGGAAGGGGAGTTTACCATTTAACTGTTTTTCGTGAGTGAATTTTATGTTGGGATGTTGAACGTTGATGTAATCGAAGAATAACATGGTGTCGTTTTCGTTGTCAAATAAACCGAAAATGTCATCAACATATCTACGGTAAATTAAAATTTTCGAATCTTTGTAGTTTTCAAGCCAGGATTTTTCATGATGTCTCGTGAAAAGATTAGCTAAAATAGGAGCAAGTGGAGAACCCATAGCGACTCCATCAATTTGGTCATAAATAAAATCATTAAACAAGAAGTGGGATTGAGTAGTTGCAAATGAAAATAGTATTTTAAGGTCAGTTTTATTAACAATTAATTAACAGAACTGACCTTAAAATGCTATTTTTGCTATGTTATTCTTCGATTACATCAACGTTCAACATCCCAACATAAAATTCACTCACGAAAAACAGTTAAATGGTAAACTCCCCTTCCTTGATGTTTTAGTAGATAATTCGTCCAACGTTTGTGTCACTTCTGCAATTCACAAAAAAACCTATACTGGACTTTTAACAAATTTTTTCAGTTTCACGCCGTTAAAATACAAAACAGGCCTAATTCGCACTCTCGTTGATTGGACATTCAAAATTAACAACACAAACACCTGCTTAAACAAAGATCCCGACAAACTGTCAAAAATTTTCAAACGTAGTTGTTTTTCTTCTCACTTTATTGACAAAATCACTAAACAATATTTAAAGACACCAAGATAAAACCCTAACAAAAATGTTTCCAACAACACGGAAAACACCAATATCCACTACCTCAAACTCCCCTACATTAGTAATTATTCTAGACTTACCCAAATCAAAATAAGACAATTGTGTAAACGTTTCTGCAAGGACCTTAGCATCAAACTAGTGTTCTCTACTTTCAAAATCAAACATTTTTCAGTTTCAAGGACCCGATTCGCCATTTCTCAACACGGATTAAAGAGCATATCTTAACTGATCGAAATTCTCACGTCTTTAAAAATCTATAAGTTGATGAGAAATGGCTAGTTGGTGAAGGTTCTACATTTGGATGCTCTTTCAAGAAACAAAATTCACAGTGCATTGACTCATTAACAAATGAATGAGATTTGATTCACCATCCCTCTCTGTCAACAGCTTATGATATATGTTTAAGCTTGATCGCAAAATGAAGATAAGTTTACGGCTCAAATAATAATTGATAAAAAAAGATATAAAACAAAGTTTAAATAGAGTTTACTAACGTTTCGTTAATTACATAGTAAAATACGATATCATATTGGTGGTCATGTTTTTTTATATATCCGCACGTTAGGGAATAAGACGTAATCAGAACTTTTTCTAGGTACTGGTTCAGCGTTAGAGTAAAATATTTGGGAAGGACGTAAAAAATAGCCTTAAAAAAACTGGTTGCTCATTCTTCGCGCTAGTTTGGCATAGTGAGATACAATCGTAACGTCGGTGCATGACTAACTTGCAATTGAATGTACATAAAGGAAGTTAAATTCTAAGTAGACTCAAACAATTTCATTAGATGTTGTCGATTCAAATTCCCGTGTCCAATGGAAATGGATTATTTCTTCATTTAAGCTATATAAAGCAAAGGCATTGCAAAAAAGAAATTTGGGTCAAAGCATGGGAGATTAAAGAGATTTTAGAAATACCCATCACTTTGATTAGTTAATATTTAAATCGTGAATGAAAATGGTTTTTTGATAAGATGTGCGTCGCATCTGAGAAAAAGGCTCGTCATTGCGCATTTCTTATTCAACATGCTCTTCCGACTCTTTCGCATAGCGGTGGCTTTCTTTTAGTTAAAACTTTTCCTACTTAATTATTATAAGTCAATTTCGCAATAAATTAAAACCATAGAACTGTTACTCTGACAAGGAGAATCACTTACCCTCAAAGCATCTAAATAATTAAGCAGTTAATCCGATATTTTTATTGTTGCCAGTGTTTGGAAGAATGATAAATTCATTAACATAAATTTGGTTTCACCTGAAAGTTCTCCTTAGAAGCATATTACAAAATGATTGAACTTTTTTTTTCTTCAATTTAGGGAACGCAAGGAGACAGAGGGCCTGGAGGTAGCGCAGGACGACCTGGTGAAAAGGTAAAGTTTGTTTATGTTTGGTGCTGTTTTGAATAACTGTAAATATTAGTAACCTGGTAAGATATTCTGTTCCTGGTTCATAGGGACCTGGAGGTGCTGCAGGTTTGACAGGCGCAGATGGAATCATTGGGAAACCGGTATGTTTAAATGCTTCATCATGATGTTGACTAGGGTCTAAACAATGTTTTCATACTTTCATAAAGTTTCATAACAAATGTGTTCCCTTTCAAGGGTATGGGAGGTGACAGAGGAAATCCGGGTCAACAAGGAGATAAAGGCGAGGAGGTAATCATATCATTAAGTAATCCATAAGATATACGGAAATATATCCATAATTGTGGGTTAGATTAGATCTCTCCAGGCTGATCAAATTATATCAAGTAGTTTTTGGACAAATACAGTACTCATGCAAGGTTGTACGTTCGAAAACAATTTTTTTTGAAAACTAAATTTAATCTTTCTATAAACTAGTTAGAATTTCCGAATTTTTCTATATTAATTTAAATTGTGGTTTCTTTTTCCCTTTCATTTGATGTTCCTTTTCATACTTTACTAGAACAAGAATAGCTATCTAGTTCGGATTTGGATTACATTTACAGCTAGTTTTAACGTTTTGGTTATCGTTAGGGTTACTACTGAACTTACTGACACCAGCGATGACTAAATTATGGAACTAAGAAGAAAAAAGAACTACTAGGTGTTCCATCTCTGCATGATCAAAGGCGTTTAATGGACCCGACCACTTATCACATGGCTAGGTTCGTTTGTCAGTGTATAGTTACGGAAAACGACGGACGCTGATTGCCTGGTTTGTTGTTCCATTTGTGGTAAAAAATTTACTAATCAAAACAAAAATAAATAAACAAGTTACTAGTTTTAAAGCAATGCTAAAATATTTGAAAGCGACATCAATAAGACATAAACCGTCCAAAAAATTGCGGATCTCGTGTTTATAATGTAAACTCGACTATACGGAGCCAAACATGTTAATTTGGCCCTGACCGGTGTGCTGTCCTCTACAGAAAATACATCAATGCTAAACACGTTTAGCTTAACAAAAAGAGATTTAACTGGAATGAATTTATCCAGCAGAGCGTGACGTTGCAGAATAGCAAATATACGACCTTGTTGTTTCCATCACGCGATTTATGCGCGATGTCCATTCAAATGTCACTGCTCTCCCCATAACGCTAAATTTTGAAATTATGGGAGGCTATCAGTTACGCCAATGAAAACAAGACATTTTAACACTAAGAGAGTGTTATAACTTCAAACCCTTAAATTCACTTGAAAAATATATGTCCAATATAGCACGATTAATTCTGACTGGTATATTACTATGCTTGAAATTTGGTTTCCGTCCCTATATAGGAGATAATGTATTTTCATAGATGGAACTGTTCATCAAGCCTTTTTTCATTATTTCCTTCATTTTGATGCTCTCATTCTACTCCATTCAAACTTCAACATTTTGGGTTTAAAATATTTTAAGTTTTTGGGTAAAAAATTTGTTTTGGGAGTCTCCCATCCTCCAATCCCTTGGCTGCAAAAATGATCATTCAGTAGTTCCCTGGGAACCTGCAATCCCAGGCGCTGCCTGATGTCTGGATGTAGGAAAGGCCGGTGCGACGCTGCCAAAAGATCTTATAACTACTTGGTATAGTTTTTCTGCATATTAAATGGTTAAGCTTTAGATCACTGACTAACAATTCGCAGTACAGGAATTTGAAATGATTAATCACCCGAATTATAAATATAAGTTATTACGCGTAAAATACCAATTAGAATCATCGAACATGAAAGTAGAAGAAAGTAACAATTTAAAATTTTATTTAAGCTATCACAACATCTTCAAGATAATTCACAAAATCACTAAAAGCTAACTATATATACTTAAAGATATCCCGTTTATAACAACACATATATTTCAACAATCAGCTGGGGAGCCTAAATTTAAATTTAATGGCTATGACAATAAGAGATGTGAAAGTTGAATGATGTCAAATATCAAGATAGGAAACATTGATGACATTTAGAAACGGTTTAAGTATACGAAGGTGTAGAATTTAGCTAACGATTTTAAACAGAATTAAAAGAAGCACGGTCTCGCGAATTGCGAGGGTGGGTATTAAAGGATACCAGTGAGAAGAAATAGGTGGTATGGCAGCCAAAAATTTTGTAATGAAAAGTGCGCCTTTAAAGTTTTTATGTTCTTTTTTACGAGAATATATGCATGTCATTTTTAGAAATCATTAACTTCAATAGATTCTTTTACAATCTACAACGTCATTAGGGAGAAGACGGGTATAATGGCAATCCTGGAACAGTTGGAAGTCCGGTATGTATTTTTTCACTTCGATTACATAATTTATTATAAAAGTTACGACTATTGTCGCCATTAATCAACTACTAGAACTACGTTTACGCAACAAACCCTCGCCAACCCTCCCAATATATTTCTCGAGAATTCGAGTAAGATTGACAGCTTTTAAATAGAAAAGTGAATGTAATAAAAGAAAACAACCCACAAACAGTTTGGCCGCGAATTGACGACAACTCAAATTATATTTAAACAGCTTTTCGTCATGTTTACTATTAAAATTCCAATTTTGCTTCATTAAAACAGAACGTTCGGTGAGAATAACCTTCAACAGCTTAACAAATGTTAAGAGATCCATCCTCACAATTAAGCAGTGGATACTCGTATCAAGACCCTGTGTTAGTTGCGAGCTTATGGTATTTCGTATCGTTTCCCAATCAAATTTCTCTCAAATTTTGCCTTAAAGAAAGATTTTTTATAAGACGGCAAGGCTATCCATCTTAAAAGTGAACCATTCTCACTGGTTACCGGTCGGGTACCAGCAATACAGATAGTTCATGATTGAAAACTTTTTTGGATATTTTTTGTTTTAAGCTCTACGTAATCTCAAAGTTGGTTAGATATACCTGAGTGGTGCTATGATAAAGATTTTTACTAAGTATTCAACAGAAGGTACAAGACTTTAGTGACGAAGATAAAACGAATAACGAAACCGACAAAATAAACAAAGAAAACATAAACAAATTCAGCAATCTCATTGCTCAGACCGAAAAACGGAAAATATAAAACACGGAAGACATAATGCGACAAGCAAACCTGGTAAAACATTTGTGGCAACAAAAACGAGTTGAGAGAAGCAAAAGAAGTACCTTTTACGTGGCTAAACATTTTGCTTTGTTCATTTTCGAATGTGAAAACATGAAAAATGCCGAAGCGTACAAACCCACAACTACAGCTTTTCAACAAAGCATTTCCCGGCTCCTCAAGGAAAAAGGTTCAACAGTTTGCGAAAAGACGACAAGTTTAAGGTTACCAGAAAAATTTAAAATCTAGAAGAAAGCAGATGCTGGTTGTATATGCAAGAGATCATAATATTTGGTGCAAGGAGTCTCCCTTGAAGAATGAAATCGGGAAGCTACTTTCGGAAGCTGCTGAAAACAATGGTCTGCAAGGAAGATTAGCGAACCATTCCGTTCGCGAAACTTCAATTTCAATGCTTCTCAGTTTATACCTACCTGGAAATTACGTAGCTCATCAAAATGAGTGCCCAAACTTAAAAGTTCTCGATTCATTCAAATCGCCTTCCGTGCAACATCAGTGAAGATTGTCGTTTACACTGAGTCCCTCAGCAAATGTCCGGGCAACAAGGCCCAGCTCGAGTTCATTTACGTCTTTTATATGTATTCGTCGGAAAGAACCAAGTCAAAACTTCGCTATGAAAAGTGATAAGTTGAGCATATTCCATGGAGCTAAGTTGGAAAACTGCTTTTTGAAAATCCAAAACATGAATGGTTCTCTTACCAAGATGGCCTCAAAACCTGAAACCAGTCGTTAGCCCCGACTAATTTTAGAGAAAGCCATTTCGTGAGCTGGTGTTCAATCATTTACTGGCTTCAGTGTTCAAATGATGTAAACAACTTCGCAGAGGTCCATAAAAGCGAAAAAAGAACAATAAAGTTCAATCCGAACTCTCGTTTTGTCAACAACATACCAGTCCCCGACTTTGCACACGGCATATTGAGTACCCGGAATCCTTGTATATATATATATATATATATATATATATATATATATATATGTTCAATCTGCAGACGTACGTTTCGCTGTACTACAGCTCATCAATGCAGCTCGGAACGAACTTGGATTGGAACTTGGATATATATATATATATATATATATATATATATACATACATATATTTATATATTTACAAACATGGACACTGCGAAATATTTTTTCTCCCTAATCACCACGCGTGTAAATGGACTCCACGCTTGTCGGGATTAGTGCCGTCGCCCGCTCGGGCCTTCGGTCCTTGCACCGCTCTTCGCGCTATGGACGAGTGGATGACGACTATTGTTGTTATTGTTTATCCACTTACTGTATTTTCTAATTTAATACCTGCTCAAGGTGTATCTTTAGGTTTGAATGTTTACTTTAGCACAGAGTAGGCTGTATGGGGTTCTTAGACTTATAATATGCCTTAAAGTTAGTGGTGTGTGTGAATATTTATATTTGGGTCAATGGTGAAGGGGAAATAGTGCGCAGAATTTATAAGTCGCGCGTTACATAAGGTGCGAGAATGGTCGCATAATCAATACAAAAATCACGATCTCACCTTATGCCAGCCGAGTCTAACAATTTGTACTTGTACAATTGAGCCAGTTTACATCATATGTGAGGTGCGTCGTATTTCTTTTCTACAAATGAACTTGATGTATCACATCGTTAGTTTAATATTTTGTTTGCATTCATTCATTTTTACATCCTCCTTAAGCTGTATTTGACGCGAGCATTTTATTATGATATTTTAGTTCACTTGTTACCTTCAATATAGTGTTCAGGGTTTCTATGATACTTTTTTCAGGGTAGTGTTGGTCCTACTGGTTCACCTGGCTCAGATGGAACTCCAGGCAAAGTTGTAAGATTCTTAGAATTAATTTGACATAATGAAAAAAATAATTCACCAAAATTAACATGCTGGTTTTTCTCAAAGAATGTGAATGTTTACGCGTTTATTTCTGAAATTTTGTTTAGGGATTGGGAGGTGATTCAGGCCCTCAAGGTTCAGCGGGCGCTAAGGTTAGACATCTTTCTGACTTTTAGATATTTTTATAAAGTTTTAGCTGTTCAAAAGATTTTTAAATGTCATCATTGACGATTAGTACAAGAGTAAAAATGTAGTCAGTCATTGCAACGCGAACCGACAAACACCCCATCACAAAGCGACATACACTCTTCTAACTATCTTTAGCCTTCTCCCAAATGGATCAAGGTAATGATTGTAAATTTGGCAATTTCATGCGACGCGTTATGAAATAAACACTTAACTCAGCTAAGTTTATCGTATCTGGCGACATCTTTAGAGTATTAAGCTAGAATTCTTTGGATTTATCCTCCTAAGGGATTTTATGAAACAATGTCATAGGAACATTTTTTTCCATTTTGATATATCATTTCGACAGCCTCTGGGGCAGTTTCAATCTGCGGCAAAGAATTTTTGATCAGCTTCTTGAAGTTCATTCAGTAGCAAATGTCCCCCAATCGGTGAACAGTATATCATAGATTTCAGCTCGACGGTTACCCCTGATAAACGTCGTTAAAACGTCAACACGCAATATTTCTCTCCTAGAGATTTGCTCTGTGTTCTGTCATTCTCAGATGTCGTCTGTTCTCCACAAAGAACCTGAGGTTGTCGTGGAGGCTACCCATATCGAGGTATCATCTCTTTGTTGAACGAAACTTGGGTATCCTTGATACATTCCTTAATTTTGTCCACGTTTGGTCGGCGAGAATTTCCGCTGTTCTCGGTAGTCATTTAACGTTTCGATTGAACAAATATCCATGACAATGAATGTAGATTACCAATGATAAACTTTTTTTCATCGTTGTGGCATGACCTCCAAGGATCCCGCTCACGATTGACGTACCAACAAAGCATTCAGCAACAACACACAGAAACTGAAGTGCCAACTAAACGGAAAAGTTTCTTTACAAGATGGTAGAGAACCTCATATTAATTTGATTAACTTGCGTAGAAGCCAATGAATGACTCTTAAGTTTCGCCTTTTGATACATACCTCAGGAAAACTGCTACTTGCTCCGTCGTAGATGCTTATTAGGAGAGGGGGGGCTAAATAGAGGCTGGGGGCTTAACAAATTTTCACGTTCTTTAGAAATGGAAAATTATATAAAGTATATGTCAATTAATAATGATATAAAATATTACGCTGTCAAATATATAGACTTTCAATTAAATGAACGTGTTTTTTCATGGAACGTTTATCGCTTGGTCATCATATTTCTGTGTCGAAATATATCAGCGCTTTTTTAACAAATAAAACTTATAACCTCAGAGGTGGGAGTTTAGTATAAGCTGGGAGCTTATTTTCTTTCTGTGCTTCTAAAGCTGGGGCTTATTAGAACGGGTAGCTGAAAAACGTCTGACCGCTAAATAGAGGAAATACGGTATCCTGCAATCTATATAGTGGATTTGTGCGAGATATATTAATAGCAACATAAACTTTGATCAGATATTCCCAATGGAAACTGCTTGAAACTGCCCGAAATTCACTGAGAAAGGTGCCCGAATTCTTTTCTTCCAAAGTATTCCAATGTATCGCTCTGATCGTGTTGCATGTAAAGGGACGAATCGTTAGTTGTATAATAAAAAATTCTCACTTTTACTCACCAGTTGCGATGCGCTCATTATGCCAGTTATTAAAATTACCTAATCAATGATATAAGAATAGCATACTGCGTAGACAGTGATAAATAAGGTAAAAAGTTAAAAGGTTGATAACTACCGTGACTGATCTCATAGAATTCCAACGTTTTGAGCAAAGGCCCTTCGTCAGAGAAAGAAACGTATTCTGAATAACGAGTAGCAACTAGATTGAGTTTTATACGAAAAGGAGCCATGTGATGAAAAGTTAGCCAATGAAATGAGAGAGATAGAAACAAACAAATAAACGACTTGGTAACGATTGGGCAATAATTCTCATTGAGAGGCTCTCTTATGTACGAGGTCCAGTTTAAGATGAACAGAAGGAAAGGAAATTAAGCGGTCAAGATATGTAGTATGGCCAGTTTCGGAGAGATGTTTTTAAGTCACCCAATGGTGAAGTGACACGTCCTTTTTCCGTAAGGGGTAAAACTCCCAAACGCATAAGCAAGTGATGGGCTGTTCGGCCCACATACAATGGATTACTAGATTGACATATATAACAATTGACCATCTGAGAAGCCAGACCACCTAGGACTCCATGGGGACAGTGTTTTGAAATGGTTTCATAAAAGGACGATTGCTGGAGTGGTTGAACCATTTGATTTGCAAAATATTCAATTTTCATTTCTAGGGAAGACCTGGTATCGCTGGAATTCGAGGGTTGTACGGGATGAAAGGAAGAAAGGTATTTTCTTGAAACTTTGGCTTCCTATTCAAATTACCATTCCTAGCTTGATAAATTGCACTCTCACCATTCGTTTAACCACACTTAACTTTTCAGGTGTTCTAAATTTTTCTATATATTCATTCATACATTCGTTCATTCGTTCATTCATTCATTCATTCATTCATTCATTCATTCGTTCGTTCATTCATTCGTTCATTAATTAATTCATTCATTCGTTCATTCATTCGTTCATTTATTCATTCATTCATTCGTTCATCCATTCGTTCATTCATTCGTTCATTCCATCTTTCATTCATTCGTTCATTCGTTCATTCATTCATTCGTTCATTCATTGATCCATTCATTCATTCGTTTATTCATTGATTCATCCGTACATTCATTCATTTCCTTCCTTCCTTCCTTCCTTCCTTCCTTCATTGTTTATTTGTACTATATATATATATATATATTTATTTATTTGTACTATATATATACCAAAATAAACCAAAACAAGGGATGGCTTTGGCATTAAGAGAGCTCAATACTTCAAAAAGTAGAGCAGTATCAAATTGTGTCGCTACTCCGAGTTTCACGCAACTATGCGATCATCAGGCAACAGGTTGATAATGATTCCGGTTTGATCTTATATAGACGCGGTAACGTAATAACTGTGGAATGCTGTTTTTCTTCCTTGAGCGGCTGAAGTTTTTAATCTTGAATTTGGTCTTGTGTCGGCACATTGATACAATTTCGTCTCTTTTGTTCAGCAAGGTCTTTTTGTCGGCTATTATCAATTGTAACTTCTCCTCTAAGCATAGCTTGCATTTTGAGGCACCACTCTGGTATGCTGGCGCACGGCTCAAAATAGACCAACTTAAAGTAAAACGACGCTCTTTCAGTTTAAGTCCCCAAATAAATTTCGAAAGTTCCGTTTCATTTTTGTACTCCCTGTTAATGAAAGATATCTGGTGATTCCTGTATCTCTGTTTAAAGCTATTCGATGTCATGCCAATGTAAATCTTCTCGTTGCTATCGCTTGTCGAAATTTCTGCCTTATAGACTACGTTGGATGCTGAACAGTTACCTTGCAATGGGCAATTAGAACTTTTTCGACAATCGCACTTCCTTTCCGCTGTATTACTAGGCTGCTCCTTCTTTGATAAAATTCGCTTGTTATGTTGATTGATTGCTGACTTAATGTTACCCATGCAGCTGTAACTCACTTTAACTGTATTGCGGTTGAAGACCTTGTAGAGTTTGTTTGATGCCGGAAAGTGTTTGTCGATTAGTGAAAGGAACGTTCGTCCGACGTTCGTTTTCACGTTCCTACTGAATGGAGGATTAAACCATGTGATTTTTCGCTTCCGGGTTCGCTGGCTTGAAGAGTTGTCCTTAGGCGCTGTGTTTGGGAGATACCGGAGGTTTGGGTGGAAGTCGCTGCGTTTAAGTGCTTCTTTATAAGTCGGGATGGCGGATTGGTAAGTTTCTATATAAGATCAAACCGGAATCAATATCAACCTGTTGCCTGATGATCGTATAGTTGCGTGAAACTCGGAGTAGCGACACAAGACATTTTAAGTTTATGTTATTTTATATATATAGTTAGACAAGACAAACTTGGTTACTTTATGTAAGTTTTAATCACGAGTTTTACCACGCTCATCAGGTGATTTTCAGAGACACCATACGAAACAAATTTCTCGTGATTAAGACCCCGTTCACACGATACCCGTACGAAACTGCACCGGTATCAAAATACCACGGTACGAACCTGTTCACACGATTACGGTTTCACATTACGGTTTCAAATCGTTACGGCTAGCATTAAAGTTTCATGGTTTTTCAGACCGGTACCGTGTGAACGCAAGGCCTAACCGTAATAATTTCGTTACGGTTTCATTTCGTACCGGTATCGTGTGAACGAGGTCTAAAACTTATATGAAGTAACCAAGTTTGTCTTGTCTAACTATCCAGCTCTACTTCGGTATTGAGCACTCTATTCATATGTTTTCAAACCTGCTACTTATCTCTATATCTATATCTCTATCTCTTTCTATCTATCTATCTATCTATCTATCTATCTATCTATCTATCTATCTATCTATCTATCTATCTATCTATCTATCTATCTATCTATCTAAAACTAAAATAGAGGCTATTTTGAACCAACATGCTCCATATCGAGTCAAAAGAGTATGCAACTCTCCATCACCTTGGATCAATAAAAAACTCAGACAAGAAATGTATGCTAGAAATATTCTGAAGAAAAAAGCACTCATCTAACTCACAGACTGATTATGATTTTAGAAATTTAAGAGCTTGGATATATGTTAAGGTAGATGAATAATCTTCAAGCTCTGTACTCAGAAAATAATTTCTGAGTACAGAGCTTGAAGATCATTCATCTATCAATCAATCAATCAATCAATCAAAATCTTTATTTATCCACGGACGTCTCTTCATACATGTATACTCTTCCAGAGAGCCGTGCTAGAATAAATTAATTTTAACTATTTATAAAATTAAGTACTAAATTATGATATATATATATATATTAGTTACTGAAATTCCATTACGTCAACACAATATTAAAAATTTAAAACTAAAATATACACAGTATTATGGGAGTGAGCGGAGAAAATTTGCATAATTTCTCGCAACTTGACATGCCTTAGGGAGTGAATTCCAAAGCACTGCACCCCTAAAAGAGAAACTTCTTTTCCCAGACTCGTTATTTGGTCTAGGGACGAATAAGGCATGACTCGAGTTTCTCAAATTGTGATTGTGCACTGAGCTAGTTGTAGAAAATATATCACTTAGGTAAAAGAGCACTTTATTATGCACACATTTGTACATCATAGAAGCAAACTGCGACTGGCGTCTTTCGTTTAATTTCTTCCAATTTAATTTAGTTAATATATCGTCTGACCTTATCTCGTAGCTTGAACTGGTAATGATTCTAGCAGCTCTATTCTGCAGCTTTTGAAGATCAGCTGCACGTGTTTTACCCAAATTACCAATACTTCACTACAATAATCAAAGTGGGGTAAAATCAATGATTTGTAAATTATTATTAGAATATCTTGAGTCACATATGATCTCAATCTGCGTAATGCTCCAAGTACCTTAGCAATTTTCTTAGATATGGATTTTACGTGTGACTCCCAAGAGAGGATCTCATCAAGGTTAACACCAAGGCACTTAAAAAGTTTTTTTCGTTCAATTTGTTTGCCATCTAAGCTTATGTCCAAGTTTGATTGCATAGATGAAACTTTTTGACACGTCCCAATTAGCATATATTTGGTTTTGGTAACATTTAAACTGAGCTTATTTGCTTTCAGCCATTCGTGAATGGTCTCAAGATCACGATTTAGCATATTAGATATTTCAGATTGGTCGGCTGAGGCATACGTAAGATTAGTATCGTCAGCATACATGCGTATTCTGCATGATAAATCACAGTTTGGCAAATCATTAATATATAATAAGAAAAACAAAGGACCAAGAATTGATCCTTGTGGTATTCCATATTTGACAGTATAGCAATCGGATAGCACTCCTTGGACTTGCGTCTTTTGAGTACGATTAGATAGATAATTTGCCACCCACGCCAATGCTTTTGATTGAAATCCATAAAAATTTAGTTTTGTTAAAAGGATTTCATGGTCGATAGTATCAAAAGCTTTTTTGAGATCGAGGAACAAGACTGCATTAATTAGACCATTATCAATATTCAGTAACCATTCATTTGTGGCATCCAACAGTGCCGTTACCGTTGAATGTAAAGGCCTAAATCCTGATTGGAATTTTGGTAAAATATTATTACGGATTAGATAATTATATATCTGATTAAATATAGCCCTTTCAAGTACCTTGATTGTAACTGAAAGTACTGAGATTGAACGATAATTAGTAGGATCTGTTTTGGAATCGTCTTTAAAAATAGGTGATACTCTAGCATTTTTCCAGTCGAAAGGTAAAATTCCTGTGTCTATAGACAGATTAAAAATATGTGTTAAGGATTTAGAGACATAATTGGCACTGTATTTTAACAGATTAGCTGGAATAGTATCAAGGCCACTGGCCTTGTTAATATGCAAATTATTAATAATCTCAATGATCTCAGATTGTGATAATTGTGTTAATTCGAAAGTTGAATTTGTTCGTTTAACATAATTTCTGAAATCAGTATTTGGGGATGGAATTGAAGAAGCTAGCTCCGGCCCGATATTGACAAAATGCTGATTGAAAGCATTTGCAATATCGAATGGATTTTGCATTGTAGTTCCTTTTACCTCCAACTTAGTAGGTTCAACATGAGATCTATTGTTCTTCGACAGGATGGAATTTATTTCCTTCCAAGTTCTACGCATATTGCTGGAATTCATGGAAAAGAAATTACTGTAATACTGAGCTTTACTGTATTTTATAGATTTATTTACATGATTCCTGGCACACTTGTAAGCTGTCCAGTCGGATTCTGTGTTTTGAATAATTGCAATTCGTTTTAATCGGTCTCTCTCATGCATTAAATTTTTTATTTCGGAGGTTAACCACGGGGTAGATGAGTTCTTAACATGTTTCGACTTTGTAGGAGTGTGCCAGTCAGCGATTTCTAAGAACATGCTTTTCCAAAGTTGCCATGCTTTTATGGGATCATTGTAAGACTCAATCTGATCCCAAGGAGCTTGGCTAATATCCGTTAGAAAACGGTCCAAATCGAAATGCCTGTAACTCCTAAATCTTATAACTTTTGGCTTAACCGAGAGCGTTACAAGCTTTCTGGCGCCATATATTAAACTATGGTCGCTTAGACCAATATGTGACACACCGGATATATTGAATTTACTAGGTTCATTAGTTAAAAAAAAGTCTATTAGAGTAGAAGTGGTTCTTGTCACTCTGGTGTGTTCATTAATAAGCTGAGAGTATTGATATAATTCACAAAGTTCAAGTAATTTTGTAGTATATCCATCCGGGGAGGCGGTTGCAACGTTGCAATTAAAATCCCCTAGAATGTGTGATTCAATATTTAGTGCTTCAATGTTTTCAAGAATAGCTTCGAAATCTACAAAGAGATTAATAGAGGAGTTTGGTGGCCTATACCAGGTACTAACCAGAAATGACTTCGTCTTTGGTTTTCTAATTTCCACACGCAAGAATTCCACTGTATCTAGAAATCTACTGTATCTTAACATATATCCAAGCTCTCAAATTTCTAAAATCATAAACTGCCTTCATCTTTATTAATATATAGTGACTTCCGCTTAGGTCGCACATATATATCGAACTTGCACCTTAGCTTACCATCTGAGTCTCGGTGGCTCAATGGTTAGAGCGTCTCACCGGTCATCAGAAAGTTGCGTGTTCGATCCCCGTCTGGGGCTCAGAAATCTTTTTCTGAGTAAAGCGCTTGAAGATCATTCATCTATCTTAATCACAGACTGATTGGATGCTTTTTCGACAAAAAGAGAATGCCGTTAACCTGGAGATAAAAAAGACAAAAAAGGCTTACTACAAAAATGAGATCAGAAACAACTCAGGAAATCGAAAAGGAACCTGGAAAGTATTGAATGATCTGATGGGCAAAAAGGCTAAAAGCACTGAAATAACAAAAATTAACCTTACTTCATCTGAAAGCATTACTGACACCAAGACTATTGCAAATTCTTTTAACACACATTTTGTAAAGATTGGTCCAAATCTTGCATCAGAGATACCGCAACCAAACAGTAGTAAAACATTTGAAGATTATCTAAATAAAGCTAATTCCACTTTTAGCTTTAAAAAAATCCTGCCAACTACTGTCTTGAAATTACTAAAAACCAGTAAAGATAGAAAAGCTGTAGGAATTGATAAAATTTCTAATAAAATTCTAAAATTATCTGCACCATATATTTACCAATCCTTGAGTGCTATATTCAGTCTATCACTTGAAACAAAGATTTTTCCAAATGACTGGAAAATTGCTAGGGTCACCCCAATTTTCAAAGCGGGTGACCGCTGTGATGTAAACAACTACCGACCAATTTCAGTCATCTCAGCAGTTGCACGTATCTTTGAAAAAATTGTGTATGACAAATTAAATGACTATGTAACCAAAAACAATTTGATAAATCCCAGACAGTGTGGTTTCCGATCGTTATTTTCTACCACCACAGCCATACTAGATTTAACTAATGAATGGTGTTTCAACGTAGATAGAAAACTCTTAAATGGGGTCTTATTCTTAGATCTGAAAAAGGCCTTCGATACCGTTGATCACACCATTCTTGTAAAGAAATTACAATACCTTGGCCTAAGTCAGTCTACAGTTGACTGGTTTAAGTCTTATCTCAGTGATCGAGTGCAGATGTGCATGGTAAATGGAAATCTCTCAGATGCAGAACAACTTTTATGTGGTGTCCCCCAAGGTACTATCTGGGGGCCATTACTATTCCTGATTTATATCAATGACCTCCCTAACTGTGTTAAATGCAGTTCAACCAAAATGTATGCAGATGACACAAACCTAACCGCTTCTGGTTCTTCTATTTCAGATATTAAATCTATGCTTGATAAAGACATTGAATGTGTAGTAGATTGGCTTTGTGTCAATAAACTGACACTGAATGTCATCAAGACTGAGTAAATGATAATTGGTTCCTGGCAAAGAATAGCCAGCTTATCAAACCAACTAAATTTATCAATTAATGGAATAGCTTTAAAACAAGCTAGGAAGGTCAAATGTCTGGGTCTTACAATTGATGAAAATTTAAATTGGAAAAGACACATTAAAAATATTATTAGCAAAATAAAGACAAACTTACGAATTATGAAGAAAGCCAAGCCTTTTCTTAACCAGGAGCTGCTAACAATGGTTTACAATGCTATCGTTGAACCACATTTCAGTTATTGTTCTGTTGTTTGGGATAGTATTGATAAAACACTTATTGATAAGCTCCAAAAACTACAAAACCGTGCAGCCCGTATCATAACTGGGGCACCATATTCTATCTATACTTGTGATGTCTTTTTAAACCTAATATGGTCTACTCTGGATCATAATAGAAAATGCAAAAAAAAAATTATGATGCATAAGGTTGCAAATGGCCAAACTCCATCCTATCTAAGTGAAATGTTTGACAAACAAATTGGGACAAATGTTTATAACCTCAGATCTGATAATACTCTCCAGATACCAAAAGTAAGAACTAAAACCTACAGAAACAGCTTTGCCGTCTCAGGATCAATCTTGTGGAATCATTACCGAATCCACTAAGAAATGAAAAGGATTTAAACAAATTCAAGCGGGATATCCGGAACTGCAACTCTTGCATCGACAACATTAAAAACAACTGTAATTAGTCCTTTGTATATATGTAAATATATAAATTAAAAAAATATATGTAAATACGTTATATTATTCATACGGCTTCTAGGTAGACCAGAGCTAAAATTCCTATGTAATTTTATTTCTGATAGAATTACCGTGCTTAAATAAAAATCAATCAATCAATCAATCAAAACCAATTTGATCCAACTAACTATAACTTAAGATCATCTGAAAAAAGCATTCAGACACCAAAGTTGCGAACCGAATGCTACAAACGAAGTTTTGCAGTGGCTGGCCCAATTCTTTGGAACTCATTATCAAACTCTCCGAAGGAGGAGAAAAGTTTGCAAAAATTTAAACAAAAAATCAAAACCCATAATTTCTGCATTGACAACATGTAAAGCTCTTCAATGTAATATAATGTTCATTTTGTAATTACGTAAAACTATTAAATTTTGTAAATGTAGCTTCTTAAGGTTACACGGCTTCTAGGTAGACCAGACTTAAGGATTTCATGCACTTGTAATTTTTAAGTCTGATAGAACCACCGTGATTAGATAAATATTCTATCTATCTCTCTATCTCTCTATCTCTCTATCTCTCTATCTCTCTCTCTCTCTCTCTCCCTCTCTCCCTCTCTCCCTCTCTCCCTCTCTCCCTCTCTCTCTCTCTCCCACTCTCTCTCCCTCTCTCTCTCCCTCTCTCTCTCCCTCTCTCTCTCTTCCCCCCCCCCCCTCTCTCTCTCTCTCTCTCTCTCTCTCTCTCTCTCTCTCTCTCTATATATATATATATATATATATATATATAGTAAGACAAGACAAACTTGGATAATTTCATATAAGTTTTAATCACTACAAATTTGTTTCGTATGGTAAGCGGTGCTTACCACACTCCTAAGTGGCGTCTGATGTTGATGCTCAGGAAACTTGATATTGTATACACGGATGACGTCATCTGCCAATATAGTGTGTTGAATAAGATTACGAATGGTTAATGGCTGCATAGCAAGTGTTTTTTTCTATGTCTACAAGTTGAGACGAGATCGTTTCTAGAGTTCAATGAACCTAGTTTAGGATGACAGATTATAATGAATTTTTCGTGCAAGTATAAGCTACATCTTTTGGTTTTACTTGAATAGGTCCTACATTGCTTAATTATTTTCCATTCGATCGAGTATTTAATCTTAGAGTACTTTAAGTTCCAAATATATTTGTTTAGTGCGGTGCTGTTTTTGTGCTTCGGATTTCTAATAGAGTTGGTATGGTCGTGGTATCTTGACTTAAATTTGCCTTCCGTGATGCCGGTGTAGGTTTTTTTTCTTGTACGTTGTTTTCTCTCTTGACTTTTGCTTGATACATGACTCCTTCTGTTTGGCATTTTCCAGCGAGCGGACAGGATTTGTTCTGGCCGCAATTACAACTTATTTGAAGTAACCCAAGTTTGCCTTGTCTTACTATCCCGCTCTCCTTCGGTATTGAGCACTGTATTCATATGTTTTCAAACCTGCTACCTACCTACCTATCTATCTATCTATCTATCTATCTATCTATCTATCTATCTATCTATCTATCTATCTATCTATCTATCTATCTATCTATCTATCTATCTATCTATCTAGTTCTAAAATTCGTTATTAATTAATGAGGAAAAGACAAAAGAAAATCATAAGCGTGTCTGATCTATACATGTGATAAAGATACATGTGCCTTTATACGTGAAGAAGAAGTTTAATTTTTTCGGCTTACGAAAGATAAATTTCCAAACTTTCTTCACGAATTAGCGTATTAGGAGATTCATTTTAGAAGACATTAAAAAAACTCGCAGTTCGTGCTTTATCGGGTCTAAAACACTCGGCTATCGCCTCGTGTTTCAAATCCCGACAAAGCACTCCTGCTCGGTTTTTAAATATTACATATAGGTATAGACATAGACATAGACATAGACATAGATATAGATATAGATATATATGTAAAAAGCCAAGAATTTTATTTTTTCTATGTTTCGGGGTTCAGCCTCTTTATCAAGAAATTCAAAATTAGAAGTCTGGTATGGATCTTACATAGACGTTAGAATAAAATATACATGTAAAAATTTTAAAAAATCTCTTTCTTTAGACTTTTGTGGGAATAAAAGTATCTAATTCGTATACCCAAAAGCCCTCTCTATTAGTAGCATCTTTAACATCTAATTTAAGTAAATATTATAAAATTATAAAATATTTATTTACTTATTTACTCATTAGTACAGTTTTTGTTTACTTGTTTCTTTGTTTCTACACACCTATTTATCTGATTGTTTGATTTTTTTATCATTTACAATTTTTTTATTTGTTTATCGATTGATGTATCTATCTGTTCGTTTACCAGCTTATTTGTTGATCAAGCCATTTGTTTTGTTTTTTATTTGTCTGTTTGCTTGATTGTTCGTTGGCCTGTTTATAGTTGTGCATTCATGTATATTTGGATTTGTGCATTCATGCGTTCGTGTATTCGCATGTATTTATTTGTGTACTTGAAGATTTGTTTATTGGTATAGAGATTCATTGGTTTATTAGTATATTGTTTTAGTTGGTCTCTATGCTTATTTGCTTATACATATACATATAGATATGGATATGGACATGGATATGGATATAGATATGGATATGGATATAGATATAGATATATACATATAGGTATATACATGTATGTAATATTTAGAAACCGATACGGAGTGCTTTAGATCCGATAGAACACGTACAGCGAGTTTTTTAGATGTTTTCCAAAATGAACTTCCTAATACCCTAATTTCTGAAGAAAGTTCGGAAATCAATGTTTTCTAAAAAATTAACCATTTCACATGTAAACTCTCATGTGTCTTTATCACATATAAAGACACGACGCGGTTATGATTTTCATTGTATTTTCCTTATGAATTCTCCATGAATTATATACATATTTACTTCTTATTTTATATGTTTATTTTATAAATTTATTTTAGTTAATTCTAAATAGTGTTTAAGTTCGTGACATATAAGTGTTATTTCATAGTTATCGTATTCCTGATCCAAATTTTATTTTCTCCACCACCATGTTCTAGTTGAACAAGTTATAATTGAACAATGTTTATATGTTAGTGATATTAATGGAATTTGATAGATTATTCATGGATTTTTGGTCGCTGTATGATTTTTATTTTTATCTTTGAAGGGAATGGAAGGTGAAACTGGAAAAGACGGCGAGATGGGACCAGCAGGATCTGTAGTGCGTACTAATTAGTTTACGTCTAAACAGAATAGTATTTCGCCTTCTCAAATAGATAAAACAACAGTCTTTCGAATTTGCTTGGTCTCTGAATAACCAATCCAGTCATTCGTGCCATATGCGGTAAAAATTATTGATGGACTACGATCACAAATGCAATTGCCAAGTCAATTTATTTAAATATGAAACAACACTTTGACCTTAAGGTGGCTAAATATAGAATTTTTTTTATCTAATATAATGCGTGCCGCAGTCAGGAAAAACTCTAGCAAGAAATTTATGAATCTCCTGGGCGACAATACTCGTAATAGCGGGAAAGTTCAGAAGGAATTGCTGAGCAAAATAAGTATGGTAAAAATAAATAGCTCGACTATGAAAACAAACCCGGTTGGTGTATCGAAACCGGTTAGAAATAGTCAAGGAAGATTTATAAGTCAAAAATTTGGAGTAGAGTAATGAAATTGAGAATAAAATGTCGAAAAACAGAAAAATTCCTGACGAAAAGAGGAAACTAGCGAGTTCGAAGGCAATCATAGATCAGCGTAGCAAACATTTAACAAAACAAAATGAAAACATCCGGAAAGTTTTTATAAAATGTAATACTCAAAACTCCGTTGAAATATTTTGAGATTTAATTAATTGGATCCAGAGTTATACGAATCATAAAGCAACTTGTACGATCCGGTCAACAACAAACGCATTGTTAAATTAAGCTCAGTTTCCATGTAGCCGCTGACCATCGCCGACGATCGCCGGGTTGCTGAGATCGTTCAACCGAATGATCGCTGCAGATCGCTATCGATCGCTGAGATTTGTTCCCATATGATCGCTCGCACCACAACATTTGATTGCCCGTTCGCTGATGTAGATAAAAAAGACGTAATACGAAACACTTGCACTCGGAGTAAATTATTTGCTGCTTTTGGCAATTAAAAGAAGACAAATTATATTGACATTTGAACGGCATCTCCTCCACAACAGGACGGAAAGTTCTTTTGCTCTTTCAGCCACCTTCCTCATGCCGTCCTCTCGTTTTTAAATTTTGTTTCTGTCATTTCGCTTCTGCCATTGTTCGATTGCTGGGTCGCTGATTATTATATCCATATGATTGCCTGTGATCGTTGACGATAGCCGAGAATCCCTCACGATCACTGAGACAGAACATTTTCTATCCCACCGATCACTGGATCACTGGAAAATGTTTCCATAACATCTCCGTTAATCGTTCAGGATCGCTTGCGATCAACATCGATTGTAAGCGATTATATGGAAACCAGCCTTTAGGAAGCTCTCATAGAAAGGATAGCAATATGTCAGGACCTACCTAAGGGGCCAATTACATAGAGTGGGCTAGCCGGTTAACCGGTTGGCTCGGTTAGCCTAGCTAGCCCGGTCTCTTGATTAATATTCATCAAAAAGGCTGGTCCAGCGTAGGTAGCGGCGCAACAACACAACACCAAGGAAGGGATTCTCGCTTGCCACAATCTGAAACAGATAAAAATATTCTATCCTCGACGTTTCGAGCAAAGGCCCTTCGTCTGGAGAGCTAGTAGAACTTTTATGTGCCATCCTCTCCATCACTGGTGCGAATGATACCCGCAAGAAACAAGAACAGCGTCTCATTTACAAACTTGGTACTCTCCATCCCCACTGCCTTAATGAACGTTTTTCTTTCATTTAGGTCCTCATCTGTCAATGCCTGCCTCTGCAGACATTCACAGTATTTTGTATTACTTTTCTATGCCATTTGTTGTGTTTAATTTTCTGCTGTGCTCTCACTTGTTTTATATTCAGCCTGCATGCAGGCATACCCCTTTATTATCGGGTTTGTTGCTGTATGCGGGCTCAATATTGAATAAGTTTTCATTTTGTTATGGTTACGTTTCTGTCGTTGGTTAATTCTGTTTCACGTGACTGCTTGTATAGCTTGCTATATAAGCGACAAATTTGTTTATTCTATTTCTCTTTCTACTAACTCTCCAGACGAAGGGCCTTTGCTCGAAACGTCGAGGGTAGAATATTTTTATCTGTTTCAGGTTGTGGCAAGCGAGAATCCCTCCCTTGGTGTTGTCTAGATCAATATTACTGTTTTTCATATTGTGTTTTTCAACAATCAATTTCATGGTAAATAGGTCAGCCTGCCTTTGGCGGGATCCTTGAAGTTATAACCCGGACTAGACCGGTTAACCGGGCTTAAGATTTCCATGTAAGCGTTTCATCCCGGTAAGGCATACTGAAAATAGTTTGATGCATGAGTATTCGTTTCGCCTACGGATCTACAGTTACTCTTCCCAACATGATGTTCCATTTAAACAGCTTATAAAATCGATAACCTTTCATCGCAGTGCTTAAGGATGAGTACGTAGACATAAATCATTCGGTAAAACTGTGCTAAAAATGAACTAAATGGTACAACATCAGTTTAACAGTTGTCAATGTTTGCCTCGTAAAATATTCACCCACCATATTGTATTTTTTCACTATGGACTCAAACCTTAGCGCAAAATTTTGCCCGGAACAAATCTCCTCCAACCAACTTGTGTGGAATCACCCACATAATCGCTTAGTAAACTCATCCCGGTTAACCGAGCCTGCCCACTGCATGTAATTGGCCCCTAACGTTTTCCCGATAAGCGGGAACAGAGGAAATTGTTGCCGTTTACAGCTTGAAACCGTCCACAGTGAGATTGAACAAAATTTCGAGTGACAAGAAATTGCTGGATTTTCAATAATTTCTATTCCTCTTTTTCTGCATTGGTGTAAATATGTATTTATGGCTTACGACTTAAATTTTCTTCGAAATTTACTTGAATTAACGTAAATTTTAATCAACTTAAATTTAATCAACTTAAATTTTTCGCTAAATGTCATAGCTACATTTGGTAAACGTCTATATCTAAATTGTACGAATCAAAACAATCGGTCATGTTTATTTCAGCTATGTGTTCAAATTTAATCGCCTTGTGATCTCCTAAAATTTTCCCATTTACATTCAGAAATTCTGTAGGCAGTGTTCAAGACAAATATCTTAGGTATAGCCAAAGATTCCAGTATTGGTCGAAAACTGGCTGCCTCGCTGCAGTTAGATAGATTACTTCATATCTTCCGTTCTTCGACCGTAGCATCAGCTGAGCGTCTCATGGTTTCTTGTGTAATTAAATTGCTGACGTCACCAAAAACAGTTTCTTCAACAAAAATAGTATATATCTGTGATTCACCTGGTGACCTTTACTGAAATTTTGCATTCTTAATACCATAGTTCAAATGTGCCTCCACGGCAGATTTTAAAATTAAAAAATCCTTTAATACCCAGGTGTCTTAAAACTAAAAAGTCATCATTTTCTCTGAAAAAATTAAGATAAAAAATTTTCTTAAAATCTGGCAAATGATTGTCCATATATTGAGAAAAATATTAGCAAAAAAAATTTGGGAGTCGCCGTGCTATTTTAAGAGTTAAATCACTTTAAATGGTAATTCAGAGCCATTTTAAAGTGCCATTGTTGCCGTAGCAACTTGTTGATCACTTTAATTGACAACATCTTTTGATGCTCAGGCCTGACGAGAGGGGGGAGGATCAATCAGGTCGTTGACTAGGGATCCATGTCCAAAGAAGGACCCATTTTTTAGGAAGCAAAAGAATATTTTATGGATTATCGATAAGTTCGTCTCCATAACATTCGATAGCTGAAGTGTTAGTATTATTAATTACGTTGTATTTGGGTGGCGTGGGGCCCCTTTATGTCTTTATCCCTGCCCCGGGGACCTTTTACTGCTTTTTCAATGTCATGGAGACCACTTTTAATGCCATTGGGCCCCTCGGGCCCTTTATGGCTTTATTACTGTCGTATCACTAAGCTAAAGAACCTCTTTAGAGGGGTTGCTTTATTGGAAAATAAATAAGGGGATTTATCACTGTCGTGGGACCCTCTCAGGCGCATCAATTCATAAGGATACTTGATGTTATATTAATATGTTGTCAATGAACTCGTAAAATGAAATATCTGAGTAGCTTGAAAAATAAAGAACATTAGATTAAACAAAATATACGCATATTTTGCTCGTTCTTTTGAATTTTGACTTTTTAAATCTCAGATTAATGCCAATTTAGATTTCAAAACTTTGGAGAGTTTGTAGTTGTTTAGCAGAACTGTGAAGTCTGTGCTTGATAAAATACGACTAGTCTTCGGTAGGAGGGGCCCGCACATTTGGTCTTGACCAGAAGCCCAAAATTTCTCTCGGCGGCCCTTTTGGTACTAGAAGATGTTTTTCTTAACATTACAATATGTTTTATTCTCCATAAAAATATTTATTAAGCAGTATTTAGAGTCTAACTTACATTTTTAACTTATAAAGTAACTGCATCAAGTTACCTTAAGAAGAGAATGGCTGCTTGTAAAGAAGGGATCTGATTATCCGAACTTGCGGGTTCAAGCCCCAACCTAGTTTGCTTAATTTTCTGCAATAAATGCAAATTGTAACCCACCGGAATCCAGACCAACGCAATGCTGGGCAATGCGATGCGATTCCATACCGTACAATGAAATATAAAGCTCTCGAATGTTATACCTTAATGACTCATTAGAAGTGTAGTATAGCCGTCAATATAACAAAGTGCAGATCTGGAAGGGCCCCGTAAGTTTATGACAGTCTGTTTTTGGTTCAAGTAAATAATCGTCATGTTCGCCTCAACAAATTTAGGGAAATCAGGGGAAGGATGGGAATGCTGGCCTTCCTGGACAAATCGGTATTGAGGTAAATTATATTATAGAATTCAGTGTAATTAATTGACAGTCTATTAACACAAAACTCTATTTGCGGATGAATGGATAGATGAATGAGTAGATGAATGGATTGATGAGTAAATGGACTCGTGAGTAGATCGATGAAGGGAGAGACGAATTAATGGATGAACAAGGGGGTGGACAAATAAATAGAGGAATACATTGACGAATAAATTCGGAATGGATGCATGGATGAATGGACAAACTGATAGACGCTCGGATGGAGGGTATGTGGTTTAATGAACCTTTACATTTCCACGCTGTCGAGCAGGACGATGACCGAGCAGCCTTTAGATAATATTTTTTACTCTGTATGATGTTTTTGATTCACTTATACATTATTAAAGGGCGAACAAGGAAATAAAGGAGAGAAGGGTAATGAGGGGCGTCCAGGACAAAGTGTAAGTATCTAGCCTGACGACTGTAGATAAATATGGAAAAAAATAACTGCTTCATCCAAACGGTAGATCCAGCCATCAAAGGGCATGACGTACTACTTTTGTTTATTTTTACAGGGCACAGACGGTGCGAGTGGAATGCCCGGAAGACAAGGTCCACAAGGGAAAAAGGTAATACTTCATGCAAGGACTTAGGAATTGAGGGCCATCAGAGATACGTACCCTCCAACCGTTTTTAAAAGACTGAGACGTGTCTTTATATAGGTTACAGTGCACTTTTTAGCAAATATATTAATTACAGTTGGGATATATCGTCAATACTCTCAATTTGAAGGTGCCTGTTTTGTAGGCAAAAGTGGTCCGCGGCCACAACTTGCTTCCTATACTTCTGACGTCAGGTGTTTCTGATGAGTTTTTCAGACCTTGAAATCTAGGAACTGGAATAAATCTAGGAGCCATGGGTATCTATGTTGTTTCAAAGTTTAACTACATGGAAAACAAAATGAACTAGAAATTGAATGAATAAATGAATAAATAAATAATATTCAGCTAAAATCTCAGACGTCTGCATGTTGTTGGGGAATCAGTAATCGTGGATTATTGGACACTTTTTCACTCTTAACCTGGTAAGACAATCAAGTAGACACCCCATTTAACGTTAAAAGATAATCACGAAACTTTTTATAGAAGTCGACAACAAACCCCTGAAACTGTCCACAGAAATAAGTTAAAATGAAAGCGTTAATATAAACTGTCTTGTCAACGTTCTTTATTTGTAAACCCAAATTATGGGATAACTTTCCAAGAAATTGATTTTTACAGGGCATGGTTGGTGACAAAGGAGCAGAAGGTCGTGATGGAAATGAGGCAAGCTCTAATATTTTTAATAAAGATTGTTAATAGTACTATTACTACGAATTCATTATTGACATCTCTTTCAACAAAACATATGCATGATCTATTTTAGGGTAGTCAGGGTTTGCAAGGTTCATTTGGTCCAGATGGAGACGCGGTAAATCTGAATGCATTCTTAATAAACATTTAACATTAGACCTGTTGCTGTTACCAATAAATTATCCAAACATAAACTCTATACAAATATGCCAAATCTGTAAGATTCCAGCGGATTTATTCATGTGAATTGAATATATGTTAATATTTTATGTCAGTACCTGCCCCTGATTAACTTTAACTCGCAAACCAGATCATTCTTCGATTATTTTACTCAGGTTAATGCCAGACAATTTTACTTGTCAAAGGGACAGATCCTGCCAGGAAAGGGTTGAATGCTTTGTCAATAGTTATGTACCCATGATTAGTTATCATGTGGTTGTGATTATTATCATCTGCTTTTATATAACTGTTTGAAATATTCGACGCAAATGGGAATTCTTTTGTGTTTGTTCAGTCCTTTAACTTAAAAAACTAATAAAAATAAGTTTTTCACAAATAAGATGGCAAAACTTTCATTTACTGCATAAAACTTTCATTTCTTATGTACGGATCAAATATGTTTATATCGGAAATGTCAAATTCACATGTAAAATGACATGCTTTGAAATTTTTAAAATTCCCTGAAACATGTTTAATTTTCTTATTTGGCGATCCTCGTAATGAAATGCCGGGAACATTTATGAAATGTCGTGGAAAATTTTTTAGGGTGTTTCCACTCACAACTAGAGGAAGCAACTTTGAAAGTTAGCCCCAAACATTTATCTAAAAAGGGAGCCTTCTAATTTTATGCATTAGTATAATGGCATTTGACTTTTTTTCCAGAGAACCCCAATTCTTCATTTTACACTAAGAAATTGTTAGTTATGCTTCTTAAAATATTATTAACGTTAAGAGTATTATGGTTTGATTGCTTTAAATCCCAGGATCGTAGACGGAAATTTGAGACGTTCAGAAATTGAACTATTCCTGGCAAAAATTTTTGTTCAAGAAGCATCCAAACCTGTGACCAATTTTTTTCAAACATGATTTTTCAGCTTTCGAATAGTCAATGTTTAAACTTTTCAACATAGAGTATTACTCAAAAAAGGATAGAAAGAAGCTAAACTAGCATTTGAACGAACATCAGTCATACGGGAGCTGCTACAGGCACTGATATATATATGGCAATTTTAAACTAAATTTTGCTCCCTTGGAATTTGCCATGTGGCCGTATGGTAAGAAAGAAAAACTTCATAAATATTTTGAAAATGGCTCGTGGTTATTCCAACTGCCAGACAACTAACCCCCTTCTGCTTGATTGATGACGTAAAATTAAAACTGGAAAAGCTGTTGTAGTAGATATTATGTTGAAACTTGTTTTATTCTGTTTTTATTAGAATGGTGAACATATTAATATCATTTTCTTCTGTAATTCTAAATTCGTTCAGGGAGAACCAGGAATACCGGGAAGTGAAGGTGCTGGAGGAAGAGATGGTGCTGTTGTAAGTACATGTACAACAAGAGAATGAGTAAAGAATTGAAAAAATCAATCTGATTTCCTTATAACCTAAAATCTGCATTTACCTTATTATCACCTGCATAATTATGATTATCATTACTATAGTCGCTATCATTGTCGTTTTCGTTATTCTTATCGATATCGTTTTAGTTCGCTTTTCGTAATCGTTACCTCCGTCTTTCTCTTATTCTTTGTCTACCCCATCTTCTTTCTTCCTTGTCTTCCTACTAATTCTCTTTCCTTCCATTTCTTCTTTCATATTCTTCATCATCTATTACTATTCTTTTCCTTCCCTTCTTGGTCTCTACTTCTACTTGTTGTAGTTGTTATTATTGTTCTATAATGTTGTTATTTTTCTACTTTTACTCCTTATTCGTATTCTTCTCCTCTCCTATCTTCCTCCACTAGTCCGCCTCCTTTTCACCCCTCTTGTTAATAACCTTAAAATTTCTATCTAATTCAGGGAGTTCCTGGTTTACCAGGAGATGATGGCTTTGCTGGAAAAGCTGGCTCAGAGGTACCTTAAACTTTAAACTAACTACTCTGAGTGGGAAAAGAGACAGAAAGGCTCATAAGATGTCGAGTTGTCGAAATTTGAAATAAAACGGAAAACGAAAACGGTTAACGGTGAAAAGCCAGGAATTCCCCGATGCAGGGGCTAAGATCCCTGACGGGAGAGCTATACGAGAGTGACTGGAACCACGCTTCCTTGATAGTTTCGTACTTTGAAGGTCGAAAATGAGGATAAAAGATGAGTCTAGTCAGCATATTGTGTTTTTGACAGATTCGAAAGTTGAAACAAAATGGGTCGTCTGACAAACGTGGTGAGTTGACCATCAATGGCTCCAGGCACGGACGCGACCAGAAATTTCGAAGGGCAGGGGTCGAATGATAGCATCAAGGCATCTTTGGGGTGATTTTAATCATTTCGAGCGAAGTAGATCGACGAGACTTGAAGTGAGGGCAAAAAAGATGTCACTAATAGGGCACAGATAAGATTTTCGATATAAAGGGCGAGGGTTGTAACCCTCCTTCAATCCCACCATTGGTTGCGCCTGGCAGTGCATACTTTACATAGGGGTTAAAATTTTCATCAAGGGGACAAAACTAGCGAGTTAGAAATGAGAAGAAAACACTTTGTTTCATATCATTTACAGAAAACAAAGGCACACTTTGGAAAGGTTGATTTTTCCCTTTTCCACTTTATTCCCCGATGAATTGTAAACTTTTCCAGGACAGGGGATCTAAGGTTCCCTGATAGGAGCTGTAGTTCTCTCTGCCATCCTTCTGGCTCCACCTCAGCCAGAAATTTTCCCGCATACCCTAAACATGTTTCTTCTTTGTCTACTATGTACATTTTGTAATTGCAGCAATATTGTATGCTCTCGCTGGAATTATTACATGTGTACTGGCCAAACATTTTGTGACCCATTTCACAGAATATTAAACTTGTCAAAATAGCAAACTATCTTTATCTATTTTACGCTTCCTGCCATCTCATGACTTAATCATCGACCGAGTGAAGGAATCGATCAGTGACATGGCACTTGGCAACTTCATAATTGCAAAAATATTGCGGCTTTCGGAAGCAAACCCTAAAATTATATAACTATAAAGATCAAACTTTCGAGCTTTTCGTGTTTCCTCAGAGTAATAATTGTGAAAATTAATCACTCAAATTAGTTGCTAAACTATTCAATTAGGGGTAATCCACTGATTTGCTTTCTCATTATTTCACTCATTCGCCTTCAGCTATCTGAAATTGTTTACTGGTTTAGCTTACAAATTTACGATTATATAACTACTTACTTTTTTCATTTTATGTACCAAGTGGTGTTTTGTGAAATTGTAAACAAATTTTTAGATTTGAAAACTGTAGAGTAACTTAATAGGTGTTAACTTGATTAATTGTTTTATAACAGAGGCACGCAACCTCTGGTTCTGTGGGCCAAATTTCTGGCATAGAACAGTTGGCGGACCACTAGTTTTTTTCTTCGCCACTCATTTTCCTCCGTAAGATCGATTGCTCTATTGCGAAGGTGCTATTTTTGAGTATATGTCCTGATAAGGTTTAAAAAATCCTCTAACTCTGAGTTAAGCTTATTTAAGGGGCAAAGTCATTCATATAAAAGTTCGATTCGTACCTTTATTACTGATAGAAGTTTCTAATTTTTAGTACAGAAAGTATTTTTCCCAACTTATAACTCTCCACAAACCGCATAAACGACTTTCGCGGGCTGCAGGTTGCGCACCTATGTTTTAATTTATAACGCTGCTGATTCAGCTACATGTATATACCTACTATAACTTTCCAATTCTCTTTTTATAACATGCTTGCTTATCTATTTTTCTTTCTCGACACAGACGTCTGAAGCAAATCCTTAATGTAGTTTTTGTGATTCTCATTGTTTGCATTTATGCTACGGCTATTTTTCAATGTTTTCTTTCACAGGGCATTCCAGGTGAACCTGGAATTGTAGGAGAGCCTGGTGTGAAGGGGAAAGTTGTAAGTAATTACAATTAATTTTGTCGTAAACATGAAAAGAGTCTGTGAAGGTGACAGATGAGTAATCTCATCTTTTAGGGTTCTCGTGGACAAAAAGGGACCTCTGGCAAACGAGGAAAAAGTGGCCTTCCGGTAAATGACACTAATAATGTATATACTAATTTATAAGCTTGTATTAGATTGGTAAACATGTTTTGAAAGAACTGACATTAAGGTAGTTTTCAACCTTTTTTGGATGAATACCCACTTGCCTTATACAGAAACCTCTTACCACCCCCTACAGAGCGTGCTCAATCCTAGTTCTGTGCCCATGTTACCGCCCAACCCCGGAGCAATACCGAACTAAATAACTTTAATATATAGTTACTTAGTTCGGTACTACCGACCTAGTCAGTGTTAGATTTCAATACTAAATGAGAGCAAGAAACTCGAAAATGCTGTCGTGGTGTATTACTGATTAAACATCCACCATTTGCAACCTAAAACCCCCCCTCCTCTCCGCTGCCTTGCTTCCATTGCCTGCAGGGTTCTCTGAACGCGTACATGAGGTGGTACCGTCCCCGTTGAGATTAGCTAGTCAATTGTTTCATTATCTGAAACATTTATGAAAGCAAGTTCCAGGCGAATACTCAAATACATATTCGATTCAGCAGAATATTAACTTTTATCTCACAAAAAATGCCCAGAATTTTATCTGCGAAAAAAGAAAATCTTGAAAACTTGTGGAGATTTAAGAGAGTACCTTATTTATTTTCTATTTTATGAAAAGTCTATCAAAAAAATTTCCTACACATGCGCAAAGCAAACGGAAAAGGAAATCATATGTTGCTAATTGCTAAATAACAAAGGACAGAATAAAATAAAAAGAAAATGAGTAAAAAAAAAAAATAGAAAATGACACAGAAAATAGTAAAGGCACCCATTATAACAAAAACGAAAGAGAAAAGACTTTTAACGTTGATGTTAATCCATGTCTTCCCTATGTTTACTAGGGGCGTCGTGGTCCTGTTGGCGAGGCCGGTAATGTTGGTCCAAATGGAAGAAAAGTAAGCAAGATGCAAAGAAAATATGCCAATTGTGTTTGCATACAAATGTGTCGAATATGCTTTTATTTAATGAAATTCTCTTTCAGTTTTCTTTGATCTTATCATTTTGCAGGGCCAGGCAGGCAACAAGGGTCCAGTAGGGAGTAGTGGAAAAGCTGGAAGAAAAGTAATTTATTTCCGTTTTATGCACGTTCTGTACGAAACAAAACATTCAAAAATATTTCACCTGGACCTTTAGATATTTATACTAGTTTCGTTAACACAAACCAAAATATAAGATAGCTGAAGAACTACTTTGTGAATGACTTCTATTTCTTTCTCTCAATATTTGATTATTCAAACATGTTTGAAATGTGATTTTTTTTTATTTCGACCAGGGTTCCGATGGAACACAAGGAGAAGCTGGACAAGCAGGGAGTTTAGGGGCTATGGTGATGTTTTTTTAATACAAAATGTTTTGTCTTTTCCAAAATATAGAATCAAACGAAAATTTTAAATATTCATGGATATAAATTTTAGGGTCCGCAAGGTGCTGCTGGTCCGGTGGGAGAACCTGGTGATAGTGGTACTACGGTGAGGCGTCAGAATGTTCTACTAATTGAAACTTTATTGATGTATAAATCTTATTCCATTCACAAATATGAACAACTTGTTGACAAAAAGGTTTATCTAACATGCAGTTCCTATTGCTATTCAATCTAGGGTGATTTAGGGTCGCCAGGGCCTGATGGTATTGATGGTGAACAAGGATTGCCGGTAAGACGGTTTAGTAGGAATTGCTATTTGGTTTGTATATTCAAACTATTATGATCAGTATATTATTTAACTATGTTATCATTTAGTATGTATGTTATTTCATGAAAAATATGAATAATATGAACGAAAAAGTTTTAAAAAAATAGTTAAAAAATAATGCAAAAAAATAATTCATGAAAAAAAAAAAATTCAAAAGGAAAACAAACAAAAAGTCAAAATGGATTTAGTCAACAAGTGCAAAAATGAAGAACTGATTAATAAAACGTTTTGCGTCGAACGTAGACAATGATGGTTTATTTATAAGTTCTGTAACACATTTATAGACGTTACTGTTGTCTTTTACACCGCAGACTTCATAGGCAAACTAATTTCTTTTTACCTCTTAGAAACTTTTTACTGTCTTTAAAAAGCTTATTTATAGCAAACTTTCGATGTAATTTACATAATTCGCGTCCGTTCTGAACATAAAGATATTAAGACCCTCGGCGTCGCCTCCTATGTGTATACCTCATTACAGAACTGCCGCTCGTTTTGTAAATAGTATAAACGGTGACGAATTGGCCTTTTAAACAGTTTAGATGTATCATTTTTATCAAAGCAATTTTCATCTACGTCTCGTACTAAACTAGGTGAACACGAAACAGACTTCAGAATCCATTAAAAATATCAATTGGAAGAAAAAGTTTACACCATGTGTCATCCCAGAAAAGAACTTTATTTCCATTTGCCATTTTCAATAGCAATTGCATTTGGAGCCCACAACCATAATGAACTTGATACAAAATGAAATGTTATTCTTTTTAATGTTTATCAACCAACGGAATGCTCACGTACACACTTAGTAACATTGCCTTTTTTATGTGGTATGTTCAACTTTGTACATCAAGCTGAAAATACACTACGTAAATGCATTGTACTATTCAAATTATGATCTTTATTTTACGATCACTGCAGGGGAGAGCTGGGAAAAGAGGAAATAAAGGACAAAACGGAAATGCTGGTGAACAGGTGTGAACCTTCAAATGAAACTTCTAAATTACAATATTTCCAACATTTTAGTTGGGTTGACATGACAACTCTTGAAACGATCTTTTTGTCTTGAAACAATCCTGACAAGTAAAACAAATAGAATTTTAATATAGATAAATAATTTAACTTTCCAGAACAATTATATTATCCCAAGAACATTGAACGAATTAAATCTATCTGTACGTGTACAAGTAACGTACTGTTGAACATTATTCAAAACATACTAAAAACATTGTTCAACTGTCATTTGTTTGCTACCTGAAACAATCTTAAACATCAAACTGTTGATCGAAAGTTGGCATAATGATGAAACAAACCCTAACGACTAAAAGATTAAATTACAACCCGAAAAAAAAAGATTTCACAGAATGACAAGCAAAAGTTATAATAAATTTCCTTTGTATACCAGGAACCCATTAACTGTGTTTTTGTGAGGTACATGGAAACTGGAAAAACATTTTAAAGACTTGTACAGATTATAAGAAGTATGAAAAATGTATATAATTTTGCCAACCACTCATCCTTTGCTTTTATTCAGTAAAAGGGCCATCACTGGTAAACTAGAAGTACAGCAGTAATCTGTGATCTTCGCAGAACTTGGAGAAAGATGTTATCCACTACCCTTTTTTAATGCCTTGCTAGGGTTTCTTTAAGCGCATGTATTATGCGTCCTTTTGGCTTTTAATGCATCGGTGATGTACTTGTATGATTTAATGCGTGCCCTCCGCAGATACATGTACGTAGCAAGAATAAACTGCTTAAATTCAAAACCTGGCAATTTATGGAATGAGATGCACAACAGTCATTTATAGCATACGAGGAGATCTTCCAGTCACGTTCCAGCTCATTCTGGCCACAAAATTAGGATCTGATGCAATAATAAATTATGTTCCGTTTTTCAAACTAACGTAAATACACGTAAGCAATATAAAAAAACGTTCAGAACTGCTTTCACGAGCTACTCGCATTCACTCTTGTATGGTAATTTAAATGTGTTTGTCAAACTACTGCATAATTATACGAATGAAGTCAACTCTTCAAAACGCTGTTTTGAACCATAGGTAATTTTTCTACTGATATAGACAAATTGTTGCGCCTTGTTAACACAAGCTGAGAGTATGACGGTTTAGAAAGCTTCTTGAACAGGTTTCGTTTCCATCATTTGACAGAAAAATCATTTGAATCTATTGGGCAAGTTTTAATGTTACGTAAAGAATCATTCATAACAACTAGAAATACGTGTACGCAATAACCCTCGCCCACCCTTCCAATATATTTCTCGAGAATTCGAGTAAGATTGATAGCTTTTCTTACTTTAACTGGAAGAGCGGATATAATAATAATAATAAAAACCCCGCAAAAAATAAAAAACACACAGTTTGGTCATAAATTGACAACAACCCAAATTATATTTGAACAGCTTTTCGTCATGTTTGCGATCAAAATTTTAATTCTGCTTTATTAAAGCAAAACGTTCTGTAAGAATAACCTTTAACGGCTTAACAAATGCTAAGAAATCTATTCTCACAATTAAACAGTGGATGCTCGTATCAAGACCCTGTATTAGCTGCGAGCTTATGATATTTTGTATCGTGTCCCAATCAAATTTCTCTCAAATTTTGCCTTAACTCTATTCCCCACCGGCTATTTCAGACTCCTATTCCCCACTGGGAGGGGTCATAATGATCCCCCTCACTAACGTTTGATTGGAAAGTGGTAGAATCTTGAAACTTTGCATGGATAGAGTCCAAGATAAGAACTTTACATTTTTGTATTAATGACGTATGTGTGACGTCACAAAATATGCTGACGTCAGCATTTTAGGAGTACCATTGAAAATATGCAAAAACTATGTGTATATGGCACTTTTTGCTTCAGGAATTGCTTTGATGGGCTCCAACCAATGAAATATGTCATTTGAAACCTGTTGGCTGCCTATTTCTTTTGCCTTTTACTTGTACATGTATCTAATTAAAAACCTTGCTTAAAATTTCAAATTTGTGGACTTATACTCAAGCGAAATAGGGGTTAAACATGCACTTTTCTAAAATCAAACTTTTTTCAACTACATACATACATGTTGAAACGAATAGCAACAAACAGTAAATAAAATGTAACAGGAACAAACAAATAGTTTTATCAGCCTCAAAAAATTACTGAATGAAGTAAATTGCTTCTTCCTCTATGGTCCCATTTTATTTATTTTATGTTATTTATTACACTAAAGAGAAAAGAAAAATGTTAGCTCAACATACACATGCAAACACATTTCAACAGATCGCGACGCTTCTTCTTTTTTACAACTTGAAAGTTTTGAATGTAGTTACCACTTGTAAAAAACATTTACCTCTATGTTATTACAACATTCTATAACCATGTGAGTTGAAGTCATAACATTTGAAAAGAAGGCTTTTGAATGCAAAAGAAGCCATTGCATTGCAATTACAATAAAAATGACGTTGAAAAAAACAGACATATAATAAGTGCAGCAATTTAGCAAGAAGAAAGCGTGATAACAATACCGGTAAATGACGGCATTGTGACGTCATTATGACGTCACTACCACGTGACTATGACGCCATGACATCACTATATTGTCAACTATACAATTTCTTTATCATAACTATATATAAAATATGTTTTTAGTTCAAAGGCATTCTGAGAGCATTAACTTATATATGGTACCTATTTGCTAGATTTCAGAAATTGAGATTTCAAATGGGGTCATGGTCACACGAACATCATAAAAACTGAAAGGCGCATCTACCAAAGCCAAAATTCTCCAGAAACGTATTAAATAGATTAAAACTAAAAGCCAAGGAGACCCAGCATCATAGCGTTGACTTTTTCCAGAAATTTTAAAATAACATAGAGGGGGGTCATATTGACCCCCTGTGGGGAATAGGGTCAAAGATTTTTAATAAGACGGCAAGACTATCCGTCTTAAAAGTGAAGGATTCTCATAGGTTACCGATCGGGTACCAGCAATACAGATAGTTCATGATTGAAAACTTTTTTGGATATTTTTTGTCTTAAGTTCTACGTTATCTCAAAGTTGGTTAGAAATGTCTGAGAGGTGATATGATAAAGATTTATACTAAGTATTCAACAGAAGGTACAAGACTTTAGTGACAAGGATAAAACGAATGACGAAACTAACAAAATAAAAAACCAAAACATAAACAATTTCTGCAATCTCATTGCTCAGACAAAAAAACAGAAAAGATAAAACACGGAAAACAAAATACGACAAGCAAACCTGGTAAAACTTTTGTTGCAACAAAAATGAGTTGATAGAAGCAAAAGAAGTACCTTTTACGTGGCTAAACATTTTGCTTTGTTCATTTTCGAATGTGTAGACATTAAAAATGCCGAAGCGTACAAACCCATAACTACAGCTTTTCAACAAAGCATTTCTCGGCTCCTCAACGAAAAAGGTTCCACAGTTTGCGTAAAGAAGACAAGCTTAAGGTTACCAGAAAAATTTAAAATCTAGAAGAAAGCAGATGCTGGCTCTATATGGAAACGATGAAAATATTTGGTACAAGTAGTCTCCCTTAGCGAAGAAGTCCGGAAGCTACTTTCCGAAGCTACTGAAAACAAAGGAAGATTAGCAAAAAAACATGGAAGATTAGCGAACCGTTCCGTTCGCGACACTTCAATTTCAACGCCTCTCAATTTATATGTACCTGGAAATTACGTAGCTCATCTAAATGATCGCCAAAACTTGAAAATTCTTGATTCATACAAATCGCCTTCCGTTCAACATCAGCGAAAAATGTCGTTTACACTGAGTCCCTCAGCAAATATCCGGGCAACAAGGCCCAGCTCGAGTTCCTTTAAGTCTTTTATATGTATTCGTCGGAAAGAACCAAGTCAAAACTTCGCTGTGAAAAGTGATAAGTTGAGCACATTCCATGGAGCTAAGTTGGAAAACTGCTTTTTGAAAATCCAAAACATGAATGGTTCTCTTACCAAGATGGCCTCAAAACTTGAAACCAGTCGTAAGCCCCGACTAATTTTAGAGAAAGCCATTTCGTGAGCTGGTGTTCAATCATTTACTGGCTTCAGTGTTCAAATGATGTAAACAACTTCGCAGAGGTCCATAAAAGCGAAAAAAAGGAGAACAATAAAGTTCAATCCGAACTCTCGTTTTGTCAACAACATACCAGTCCCCGAGATTGCACATGGCATACTTGAGTGACTGGAGTCCTTGGATAGATACGTATACAGTGGAACCCCGCCTTACGACCACCCCGTTAATACGACCACATTTTTTTTCCCCGAGTTAGAGCTAACTTTTTTTTTTATCTGAAAACCTCGTTAATACGACTGTAACAATTTACTTCTTTAATAGTTCATAAAAGTCAAACAAACCACAGCATACTAAGTTCATTTACACATAGCGAGATGTACAAGAATGGCGCCTAAAAATCTTTACGTCATTAGGGTACCGGATGTCCAGGTATCGAAACCCGGGTAGGGTGTATATCGTCACAACGACCCACCTCGTTAATATGACCAACGACCATATTTTGATGTCCCCTATTGTTTAATACGACCACTCAAGGTGTTGAGTAATGCCTTTTTGATAATCAAATTCTGATATGCGGTGTATAATTATCTTAATCAATTACACATAGAGCAAATAATTAACACTTAAACGTTATTCAATATTCATTTTAATTTTTATTAAACAGACAGAACGTGATTAAATATGTTTTTGGGTCGTTTTATCTTTTTCTTGCCTTCATTTTTCTGTCACTTTCCTCTGCTGTTCTCTTTTGGCCACATTCCATTTCGACTCTAACAGATAGGTTATTCGGGATGTTCAGAAATTTGCTTAGCAAGTCAATGTTCTTTTCCTGCCCCATAAATTTGTAAATGCATGGAATCTCTATTCCATATCCCCCGCCCCGATTGACACCTGTTCCAATAACTTTAGCCTCTGCTTTACTTTTCGAACAGAAAGGAAATTCAAAAATGGCAAATAAACTCGCCAGAGTAATCTGCCAAGCTCAAACCGATTGGCTTGAGTGTCGGAAAAACCAACGGAAGCTTACAGATATTTTTAAACCTAAATAAATTTAAATAACTAATATAGGGGTTTATTATCAAGGTTATTCATCTCATTTGGTTAATTTTGTTGAGTTGTGTTCAGTTAATAAAATTTATTTGTGGATTATTTAGTGGTTTTAGCGTTATGCTAATTGAAATCTGACTCCGTTTGCCATGACGTCACTTAAAATAACATTTGTTACGTATCTGATCCACCCCCGTTAATACGACCACCCCGTTAATACGACCAAATTTTTTCGGCCCAACGGTGGTCGTATTAACGGGGTTCCACTGTATTTACATATACAAACATAAACACTGCGAAATTTTTTCGCTCTAGTCTCCACGCGTGTAAATGGACTCAACGTACGTCGAGATTTGTACCCTCGCACCGCACTTCACTTGGTGGCTGAGGGGATCAGCTAATGATGGAATAACTTCGTAAAAACTAAAAGAAAGCAGTCATCAACTAATTTTGTTGATTATTATGTCTCAAGAAATAGGTCGGCTAATCATTGTGGCACAAGGCGATTCTTGTGCCTCAGTAAGTAGCTGACTAATTTCCTTCGGTTGGAGTTTTTAACAGTTGCCCAATAGGTTGTCAGCATTATCTCTTTCCCCGCAAGAGCTCTCCCTCTGACGAATAAAATCGTCTGTCGTTGCCAGAGTAAATAATATATGTAAAAGACTTATCTTGCCGGGAAAGAGTTAAATCTATTGTAAATCCAATTTTTAATCAATAGAAATGCGATTGTGAGATTTTGGTGCATTAAGAGACGTTTAAACTCAGTTTAAACAGGTAAAAATATAATTGTTACTCGGTGTAAAGTATATTAGGGATTTTGTAAAAATATTTGTAAAACTGTCAATTTAAGACCCAATTTTCTGCCAGGGAAAAAAATAAAACAACCCCCCCCCCCAAAAAAAAACAACCAAAACAAACAAATGGAAAGCGAAAAGATGCAGATTATGTAGTAGGGAAAGGGTTCCAATTAAGGCCTATTATGGTTAGGACAGAGGAGGGTAGGAATAAGCGTACATGTACATGCGTCCCGTGAAGATGAACGGAGTAGATCTAGATATCAATACAGATGAGTAAATTGGGCGCATCATTACACGTTTCTATGTTATGATCTTTTTGCCTTGTTAAAGCGAATTAGATCTAATGTCTTCCAAATTGACAGGGAATTGCTGGTCTACCTGGTGATAGGGGGCAAGATGGAATGAAAGGACAAAAGGTACTTCGACCATGTCAATGAAAACACAGTCAGAAGGCAGACTAAATTTGGCAAACGTGATCAATAGTCGCGCTAATGCATTTCTGTTGTTACACATTTTTAGGGGGTAGCCGGTAACACAGGATTTTCCGGGGGAGCCGGAGCTGACGGAGTAAAGGTGAACGTGGTCTTTTTTAATTTATGCACAATTATAGACTATCTCAGAAGACAAGTCTTCTGAAATCGTTCTTCTTGTATTTTCCTTCAGGGAGAAATGGGAAGCCAAGGCCAAAATGGAGATCGTGGAAAGCAAGGTGTTCGGGTAATAAGTCGATTTGTAGTATATTGCGTCATAATTATAAAGAGATTGTTAGTCATATTGAGAGGCGACACGTTGCTCCGTTAAATGGATTTCCGGAAAATATTTTAATCCAAATCAACGTTGATCGTTTTGATGAAAACTTTTTGTTTAGGATGAATGAATAAACTCACGCATAATAGTGCCAGGATTTTGCCTGCAGCTTTCAACGCTAAAGTATGAATGTTTGAGAAGTTTCCTTATTACATTTAAAAGACCATGAGGCTCTTAGAAGATGCACATTAAAAATAATCAACAATCATGGCCAAACGTTCCTAGGTCAGTGACAGAAATGACTCCCTGCTAACCATGCATACCGAAGACATTGGACGGAATCTCACCCTATCACACCCTTCTCTCCCCCTCTCCCCTCCAACAACGTTGCTTTATTCCACTGCATATGTCGGATTATGTTGTATTTTCGTCACACGCGAGGCAAAAAATTGAAAAAATTTCGCAATATTGAAGAGGGAGAGTAGAAGAGTGGAAGACTATTCATTTTTAAGTGTTGTCCCAAAATGTTTGGCCACGATTGTTTTCTAAAAATAAATGCAGGATGCTCACAAAATTCTCAGTCATCCTCGTAGTGGAAGTCCTCTGTTTTTAAATTCTTCCAGAGGTCTCTTGGAATTTTAAAATACATGGAGGAAGGATAGAGACCTCTTCCGGCCTTTAATGGTGTATTTGAACTAATCACTTTCAATGGCTAGTGCAAACTAGTTACGAAGAGAGGTGTTGAAAGAAAACGGGCAATAGGAATAATTTAGGATGAATTTTGTGTACTAGTTTTGGCTTTTTTTATGTCACGTAGTATGATCGTCATTCGTTGACGAACGAATCTGATGCATTAGGGACAGTAAAACTATGTTATGCCGAAAGACCTATCTCTTTTTTCTTCATGTTTATGATTTCGACCTATGTAACAGAGATTTTTCTAGTGTATTTAAACAATTATAGCCACAATGAGTATTCCAGAACATTTACAACCCACTGAGTCCTTATAACAGAAATTACTTACCCACAGATATGACAGGGTTGCAATCACCGCGTTTTCAATCAGTATGAGTTTCTTAAACTTATGCGGCATCTTAAATGTTATTGTCTTGGCAGGTCCAGACGTCCTCTGCAATGTTAGCTTTCTTAAATTACATTAAACACTATTAAATACGTTACCTGCATTGGATACTCCGAATTCCAAAATCACTACATCTGCATTAGCAAAAGCTAAGATACCAGGTAGAATTTCATCATCTGTGGATGGATATCGATCCACATACATGCACATTCATGCAGATCTATACACATCATTGAATTAGCGCTGTGATAGAGTACCGTGGTATGAAGCCGGTGTGACGGATGAACCATTTTTGGCAGGTGTAGTTTTGGGGTTGCTATCAACAGAGCTCATAGTGGACATCGTCATGGTAGTTGTAAAAATGGAGGAAGTACTTGATGTGGTAGTTGAGATGGAAACGGTGGTAGTAGGGTAATGGTGACAACAATAGTATAGCAGTGGTAGCAGTACTATTATACTGTTACTTGACCGGATTTACAGCCAATTCTTGCTCCCCAGTTTATGAAGTACCATTTGGTAGCGATTACCAAGTGTCCCTACCTTACCTAGTTGACTACAAATCTTCGCGGCGCGGAGTCAATTCTCTCGAAATAGATTCGGTGAAAATTGTGTTACATTGCAAACCAGTTCTCTCAGTAGCCGAACTCTACTATCCTCGAAAATACAAAATTTTGAGATCTTAAATGAAAAGGAAACTTTTTTTGAGTGAACAAAATAGAATTCTATATTCTCAGACAATTAGGGAAGAGTGAAGAATTTTAAAGCAATTCTCTCTAAAGTCCTTTTACATTTATCTCGACATTGGTTTTGTTGGGTACGTCTACTCCTGTTGAATAAATTAGTGAGGGAAGTTCTGTTTGAGCTTTGGGCTTACTAACTGCATCTAATGAATTGTTATTGCTTCATAAGCACAGAAAATATTAAAGTCCAAAAACTGAAGTCAATCTGTTGCCAAGACAACGGATTAGTAATGCATTAAAAGTCTTGCTATGCTTTGGTATTATTATTTTTAGGGTGCATCTGGCCAACCTGGCCTACCAGGCCCAGCCGGAGATCTTGGCTTCGCCGTAAGTTTGTAGTGCTTGTTTATAACACAGATGTATTGCCAAAAAGTTAGAAATCTTAAAATCCATACGATTAAAGTGCATAAGCGACGAGGTTTCGTATGTCGTTGTCAAGTTTAATGGGATAAAGCGAAGAAAACAGTTCGACTTGATAATGACGTAAATTGAACGTCGAATAGTAAATGGCTTAAGTTTGCAACCTGGTGAAGGAGAAAATAATGTAAGAGTGCTTCTCTGGTTTGAGATACAGTACTCCAACCAAATTGCCTATTTTAAGTAAGGTAGCTACTTAACGACGTAGATTGGAAAATGTAACATATAATATAATAGCATAGAATAAAATGGGATCACCACATGAAGTGAATATCTCTCCGAAACTGAAGTAGCATAAAAGTATATGGGGTCACCGTTAAAACTAGCTATCTCCCCGAGGAGTCAGACAGTATAATGCTATATGGAGTCACCACTCAAAGTGGGTATCTCCCTGAAATTAAAATGGTATAAGAATTATATGGAGTCACCACATAAAGTGGGTGCATCCTCAAAGAAATATAAAATAAGATGAATTAATATGGGGTAAGCAGTCAGGGTGGGAACCTCCCCGAAACATGAAACTATATATACTTGAAAAAGGGTTTTGAAAAGGGGTTAATCCAAGGTGGATCTGTCCTAGAATGTAAAATAAGAGTCAAATAGATTTCTTGATAAGCATGAAACAAAGTCAACTGATGGTTCAACCAAGTCTAATCCCTTGAAAAAAACCAACACTTAAGGTAACCTCTCCTAATGGAGACACCAAAGTAATTCCTGCTACTTCTGTGAAATCTATAAACCTTTCAACTGTTCAAAGTGTTGGAAAGCACTACTATGCAGAGTTTTTCATTGGTAATGATAACTGGGAACAGAAATGTATGAGAGATCCTGGTTCAAACATTATCTGTTTTAGCTATGACTGGATCACCCAATTTGATACCCTTGTCTGGAATTACAACCTTGAATGTGGCTCTATTAAGACGGCTGGTGGCCACAATCTGCATGTTGAAGCACGTGTTCTCCTTACGATTTCCTGGCCCCCAGGAAAACCTGTTGTTTCTGAATATCAGTGGTTCCACATTGTGCATAGTGAAGACGGTGTAATCCTTGGTACTCCCGCTTGCCAAGCTCTTGGTATTATAGATGACCAGTGACCTCTTTCTGCCTTAACACAAAATGCTCCACCATTACAATCTGTGAAAAGCCTTACTGTTGTAGAGATTCCATCTCCATATGATGTTGTTATCCATCACAGCCAATTTGAAACCAACAGTTCAGAATCAACCCCTCTTTCAGATGATGATCTCCTATTTGATTTGAATTGTACCACAACAGCAATGGTCAGTTCACTTAATGCAGAAAGAAAGAATTTCACCTACAATAAAGAGACCAACTCCTCTTCAATTTTAGAATCTTATGAAGATGTTTTTAATGATGCAACCCTTCCTGAAATGAAAGGTGACTCTTTCAAGATCAATTTCAAGCCTGATGCACAGCCCTATGCTCAACTTAAAGTGAGACGAATTCCTATTCCTTACCTTCAGCAGCTGAAGAAATAACTTGAGGAAATGGAACGTCTTGGAATTATCTCAACCCACGAAGAACCAAGCCCATGATGTCTCCAATAGTGATTTCTCCTAAGAAACATAGTGATGAACTGAAAATCTGCATCGACTTCACTCACCTAGACAGATTCATCCAACACGAATATCTTATCAGCAATTCACCTTTTGAAGCAGTAACATGTATTCATGATCTCAGAAAGGATGCCACAGCCCCGCTGTTGATAAAGGAAGTAAAGATGTTTTCTCGGTTTAGAACACCCGTTCAGGTCATCTCTGACGGAGAATCTCAATTCAAATGCAAGGTATTTAAAACTTTTGCGAATGAATGGGGATTTATGCATACTCTATCATCCCCTACTCGCGCTCAATCTAATGACAAAGCAGAAGCTGTTGTTAAGAACATTAAAAAGCTTCTGAAAGTGTGGCTTATTGAATCATGAATATTGGAAAGTCCTGTTGGCTATTCGCAACACACCTCTTCTCTGCGGCAAGGGCCCTGCTAAGCTCATCTTTGGAAGAAAGCTTCGCAACTCTCTTCCCAGATCCCCGAACACTAATAGCCAATTTCTAGACAAGACTACGAAAGAAAAAATTCTCAATGCCAAACGGAAAGAGAAAAACTACTACAATCAACATATCACTGAACTCCCACCTCTGAGGATAGGATCTCGTGTTGCAATCCGCTCTCGTGTTGACACAGACTGGTCCCTCCGAGGAACAATCGTGGAAATTGGAGAAAACCACACCTATTCTGTCCTCACAGACCAAGGGTCGATTTTGATGCGCAACAGAAAATATTTACGTCCTGCGCCTTCCTGGCAAGAGTGCTCCGCTCCTATTGAGGCAACTACCCAACTTGAAAGTCCTGAACCTCCACCACCAGTAAACACTCGTTCGTGGAGAAGGGAACATGGGGTATTACGAGACCTTTATCCACAAAGACAGCGAAATACAAGAAACTAAAATTTTACGCCTTAGAGAAAGAACTATACGACAAGCTGACGTTTTATGATTTGTTGAAATTGGTGGTCATTGTGATATCGTTAAGTTTTCTGATATTATCTTGTAAATACCATTTATATGGAAGGGGTGTGTGATTACATAATCGGAAGAGTTGATATTAAACAATAATATCCATTAATTCGCTGTCAATACGGCTATTTAACCGAAAGAATTTTTATTGACTTCTTTCCTTATATTTCTAGGGTGCACCTGGATTATTAGGAAATTCGGGATCGAACGGAGCTCCTGGTGACAAGGTGATCAATTTAAAGAAATATAAGTAATAATTTTCATGTTTGTTTTCGTGCAGAAGTTGCTGTCCTTGTTCTTGAGGTCATCATTTCTTTGGATTTTTTTTTTTGGGGGGGGGGGGGTGGGGTGGGGTTGGGGGCATTTTTGTGTTTATTGTTGTTGTGTTTCTGTTTTCGTTGTTGTTCGTTATTTTTGTATATTGTTGTTGTATGTTTTTGTTGTATGTTGTTGTTGTATATTGTTTTAGGTGTTAATACTGTAATCGCTGCTGTTTTTGCTGTTGCCATTGCCGTTGCTGTTGTTACTGCTATTCTTTCCGTTGCTGACGTTGTTTTTATCGTTTTTGTTGTAATTATTGTTGTGGTTTTAGTTTGGGTTGCTCCTACCTTTATCCTTGTTGCTGTTGCGGTGGTTTTAAATTTAACTTCTAAGTCCTTTCCCTTTTTGCTGTTGTTGTTGTTTTAGCCTCGATAATAGAAGCATGGAATTAATCAACAACTCGTTAATCTGATACATTACTTTTAGGGAGATCCTGGTTTGGCTGGAGCAGATGGTCCTCCAGGGCCACCAGGGCAACAGGTTAGTATTTATGAGTTTAAGAAGATTTGTGACCTGTTAACAAGCTAAATCAAGGGAGAAAATACTCACCTGCAGCTTGCACATATCGGTGTGTGATTAAATGTTAACTAATATCTTCGTTAATTTTAATATTTTCTGTTATAATACAGACGGACAAAGGAGTTTAAAACTAGAGGTTATATTTTAGACCTTTGTTATATCCGTGCTTATACTAGTTGACTTCGGTTAAAGAACATATGCAATAGTTTTTGAGGAACATCCATTCGACTCTTAGATTTCAAAAGAGCTATCAGTAAACGCTTTTGAGAATTTGAGATTTCTACATCAATTCCCGCGCAGATATTTGAATCATAATTCTTTAATCTGTAACGTCATAATTCGTGGACTGTTTGGTTGGGAGTTGAAACTCTTTTACTGTCGGTCGTTCGACATCTAATATGACGATTATTCCACCAGTATTAAAAAAACGAAAATTTACGCTCCTTCGCCAACGTCATATATTGTGGTTTAGCTCTGCAGGGAAACGCCAGCCACGAGGAGCAGGATCCTTACTTAATCAAAAAGCGATTCAACATAACTAAGTCTATCAAGATATCAAACAGTGGCCAAGCTCTAACAAGAGAATTTTGATGAATATTGGTTCGTTCTTGCTTACTGACCTTGTTTTCTCTGCCGTAGCGTTTCCGCTGTCTACTTTGCCCCTTTGACTGTGCTTGCTGTCTCACTGCGATGGGAAGGAGTATTTCGTTCTGTCCTTTTTGGCGGGTAGTGTCAGTTGACAGAGATGGAGGGTGGCCTGTCTGAAAAGAGATCAGTTGGGTATGCTCAGACCTAGTCTTTCGGTCTGCCAGATAAAGGCGTGGTTTTGAATATAGTGTTGTCCGCAAGAACGTTTCGGTAGAATAATCTAATACTTGTTAGACACTCTTCCTGACCGAATATACATAAATGGAATATTTGGGTTATCAGCTTCAACGTGATTATGTTATTACACAATTACAGGGTGCAAACGATTTGGTAATATTAATGCTAGATACGTTCCGTTGAACAAAATTCAGCCACAATTAAATGAATGTCGTTCTGATCGTCAATGAATTTGCCCTACTTAAAATTGACAAAATGATTGAACAACTATTAATAACGAAAAAGCTACTAAACAGGTAACAATAGAGTGATGAGAGGCATTTCACAATCACCAGATACGAGACACACGTATCGCCTAAAAATTTATGGCTTATACTGACTTCAAAGGTAATACAGAAAAGTATTAGGCGCCGTTCAAAGTAAATCCCAGTAATCTTTACAAAGGCTTCAAAATCTTTGATTGAGCTCATGGCAATGAGCTCTGCAAACTTAAAAGTATAATTTTAGTAACTAATGAAGTTGATGTTGTTCAACTATATTTCGAAAAGGTAGTAAGTAGTGGTGGGGCCAGGGATTCCCCGACGTAGAGGCTAACGTCCTCGACAGGGGGCGCTAAATTAAAGGGTAATGACCACGCTCCCTTTATGACTTCGTTATTTGAAGGTCAAAAACATGTCATTTTTCGCAAGAACAATCTCAACTTCAGACTAGGAGCAATATGCTTTTAGATATGACATGAAGAGAAGTCTCTTTCTTGGCTAAATCAATTACAAGTTTTCGTGATTTGTATAATATATGTGTGTTCATTAGTAAAAGTTCCCCGACGGATGGTTAATTTTTCCCCGATAGGAAGGTTAAGGTTCCCGACGGGGGACTGTAGCCCCTTTCGCCTCCCTCTGGCGCCACCCGTAGTCGCAAGTGCTTAGAGTGTCCGTAACGAGGAAAGACCGCTCTTCAGTTATTGTTTTATCAAATTTCGGGTCATATTCTCTACGGTTAACCAGGACAAACGAACAAGTGACTTTTATGCGTGCTTTTCTATAAATACAAGAACAAAGATTGGTCTTGGCTACAAAGGAAGACAATCGCAGATTTTCAACAATAGAACACATCTAAACTATCTCAGCCACCACTTCTGAAGGCTTTCAATTAAGTTGTTTTCAATGCGACCTGGTTTTTACAGTTCGTACCCTTAAAAATACCCTTTAATAAATTTGTGGATCAGATCGAGACATATCGACTCGTTAAATATAAATTTCCGCCTGAAACATTTCGCTTATGTATGAGGGAAAGCCATTTTGTTGCATGTGTCAGCAATCGATTTACAAAGGAGTCTAAATGATACGGTATGTATTCACAATCCGGCTTGTAATATCCTAACTGTAAAATGATCGTGCTTAGTTAAGGTAAATTAGAAATGATTAAGAAAGATACAACTTGGTAAAAAAACTGTAAAAGGGCTGAGGCGTACAAGATGGTTGAGGACTTATTATAATTTGACTGCAGGATTTTTAAATCCTAAAAACAGTTCCTCAACACTTTCGGTTCTATGTATTTAAAGTTAATGAACTGTAATAGGACGGAAGCGCATGTTTTAATTGAGAAAGTGCTATTTATTTCTTCCAGGGTGCTAAAGGAGTACTGGGATTAAATGGGCGCAATGGTGGCCGTGGAGAGGAGGTAATTTACGTTAGAAAATAACCTTTTATATATGTGCGATTGTTGGTTGAAAGCCATGTTTCTATTACTCGTCAAAAGCATGGATAAGTTCACGCTATTAAATGCGACAGCAAAGACAATGGATCTTTTTAGAAAGAAACAAAAACACTCTTTCGTGCTCCAATAGAGTCAGAGAGACACTCGTAGAAGTCTCGGAAAAGTTGAAAAAGTGACAGCAATCGCCCTTCGGGTTCGCGTTCAGCCCTCAATTTCTCGTTTACCCAAACTTACATTCGCGTCAAAAGTTGATGGAAATCTTGTATATGTTTTCTACGTACCAAGTAAAAGGTGGCCAGAAGTGAGGGGAAAAACTGTAGATACTCATAAAATTTTTTTCTTATAAATTATATAATCCAATACAGAAAGACAACGTCAGAACAAAAAGTAACGTTTTGTTCAAATGCCGTTTTTGATATCATGTCAGGACGTCGGTGGAAATCCTTACCTTGGACTAAGCGCTAACTCCAGGTGACAAAAACTACTATCCTTTCGGAAACCCTTAAGCATACAGAACAAATTAAACGTTAAAAAATTTAAAGTTAAAACTTAAAAGTGAAGGAAATACCCGCATCGTTGTTCACGATTCCAATTAAGATATCTTAGAAATATGGCGAGCAAGTAATATTACTTTAAATAGTTTCTGGAGAGCATTAAGAAGCCTAAAAACAAATATTTGCTGCTAATCGGTTAATTGAAAAATAATAACAAAATTGTGGATTGCTGTGTCGAAAAAAATTTTGGTTTTGGAATTTCCAATACACATTTTCCAATTACAACTGAGATATACACCTCTTTTGAAAATTCCGTCAAAATGAAATTTTCATTGAGAAAGGTTGACTATTCTATAAATCAAGACATCTTAGACGTAAAATAAGTGACACTAATGAATACATTTCACAGAAGCTCTTTTTACGAGGGTCTTCAAATGCGTCCAACGTGCAAATTTTTGGGTTTGAAGACTGGAAATGAATAAAAACTAAAAAGTAAACTTGTCTACAGATTACTTAGAATAATCCCATACCTGAAGCCACCGACCCTGCGTACCCTGTTTTATTAACACAAAACGTTCGGTGAGAATAGCCTTTAACGGCTTAGCAAATGCTGAGTTATTCCATCCTCACAATTAAATTATTAAACAATGGATGATAGTATCAAGGTCCTGTATCAGTTGCGGGTTAATTAGTCTATCAGCTCAGGAGGTAAAATGGCTCATTCGAGGGGAACAAATAAGACCCATATCAATTTAATCCTTGCCTATTCAGCCTTCCAAAAATGTATGATAGCAAGTCTGGATCGGTAGCTTTAACTCCAAAATCGCTACTTGAAGTGTGCTGACTGTATTTGCTTTCTGGCCGCCATCTTGTTTTCCTGACAAGCTTTAAAAGTGTATAAATTTGCAAAAATACAAAATAATTTGGTTTAATCACTAATTTATCATAACCTGAAGGCTGCTGAAGATAATTTATAGTGTTTTTACTCAAATAATGTCAACACGGGCTTAAAAATGACGTCACGTATGTTACTGATAACTCAGTTGGACCCGATAAATATATTTTCTTGAAAATATAGAAGAAACGTGGTCAGGTAAAGGCATTATTGAAATAAACAAAGACGTTCTCTGACCAGAAAGATATTTCATTTGACGAGCTTTCGGCCACTAGACTGTGGTCTTCGACTGGTACAAGAGGAATGAGATTAGTGGTATTTATATGTTATCATGCGAAAGATTACGTCCACCGCACCGTCACCTGAAGAACTGGTAGGTATGTTCTTCAGATCGGTCGATCCACCTGAGACAACGAAACAATTAAGCTATGCGACCTTACCATACGTTAATGGTATAACCGAAAGCTTAACTAGAACTTTACGCAAATATGACATCACTGTAACGACCAAACCTCTACGAACACTACAACATTTCCCATCACCCAAACACAGAGTTGAAACAGATAAACAAACTAATGTGATGTGCAAAATCCCCTGCGCAGACTGCTCGTACTCCTACATAGGCGAGACAGGAAGATCCTTCGAAACCCGAAAAAAAGGAACATGTTAAAAATGTTACCAATTACACCAGCCGTTAAAACATCGCGAACCACGCATGGAAAGACGACCAAAAGATTGACTTTGATAAAGGAAAAATTATTGATAAAGGTAACTTCAGAATTCGAAAAGCACTAGAATCCTGGCACACCGCAGCTACCAAAGACGCAGAAAACGACGCGAAACCATTAGCGAAACAATACACTACCTTAATAAAAAAAACATTGCCGCTGCTAATTACAATTCTTGTCTGCTTTATGGTTTATATATCGCAACTATTTTTAAACTAAGGACGTAATCTTCCACATGATGACATATAAATACTACTAATCTCATTCCTCTTGTACCTGTCGAAGACCAGAGTCTAGTGGCCGAAAGTTCGTCAAATTAAATATCTTTCTGGTCAGAGAACGTCTTTGTTTATTTCATTAATATTTTCTTTTTTAAAACTCGATTAAAAAGTTTTTAGAATATTTCCAGAGGTACCTTATGCGGTTTTCATTTAAATATGTGTAGTTAATCATAACAAAGCCTTACACACACATAAATCAGGTTAATATTCCGCAGAAACGGTCCTTTCCAATACTCGATTCCAGTCCTCTCAGAGTGTTAAAAAGCCAAGATGGCGGCGATACTTGCAGTTTTTGATACGAAATCACGCATTTATATCAGGAAAATGTCCGATGTATGTATAATTTTCGGATGTAGTGGTACAAACTTAACCCAATGTAAAGATGTAAACTCTTGGTCAACGTTATACAACGCTGCTGTCATCCGAAAACATAAAGAAATTCTTGATATCTGCCAACATGAAGGCGACTTTTCAAAAACATGTGTCAAGTATCATCAGTCCTGCAGAGCTGAGTTCACCCTGAAGAGAGATTTAGAAAAGCTCATATCTGTTGAGAATGTTGAAGATAATTCGGCTAGAAGAAGCTCAAGAGATGGTCAATCAAGGTCAGTCATACTGTCTGATCAATGCATATTTTGGAAGAAGTCGAAGTATAAACCAAACACGAAAACAAGAGAAAAGCTGCCTAGCGTTCAAGAATTTCGCGCTGACGAGAAAATGAGAAATTGTGCTATTTTGCACATTCAGCAGTCCAGCGAGAAGAGTGTTGTTGCTAAAGAGATAATTGGAATCTGCTCTAAAGATTTAATGTCTAGGGAAGCAAAATATCATGCCTCTTGTTGTAAAAACTTTGTTCGTATTTCATATGCTGCCAGTAACGATGAAGTGAATAGTACAAGCACAACTAACAGTGAATTCGCCGAATTACAACCAGTATACAATACTGTTTATAATTTTTGCGAAAACCTGATTTCCAACCCACGAGTAGTAGAATTTCGTGTAATCAAAGAAGTTTTTATGCACAAAGCAAATGAATTTGAAGTGAATATACCAGACTCGGATAAGAAAAACCTTCGGGATATCACAAACATGTTCCCAGAGCTGCATTTAATGTATTATCAACATAATAAACTGCTAGTTTACCTTGACAAATTAGCAATGAATGAAGTTATATGGAATAACTTTATGTTAAATTCTGAGGTCGAGGCCATTAAAGTGGAAGGTAAGAGTGAGGACAACGTTATCCGCGTTGCAAGATTATTGAATGCCGAAGTAAAAAATCTTCAAGCTCAAATGTCCTGGCCACCAAGCGAAGATCCGACACCAGATAAGAACCCTGCGTATATCCCACATTTGCTGCATGTGTTTCTCTCTGTGCTAATTTCAGGGCATTCTTTGGACAGCGACAAGAACAAAACGGAGAAAACATTAAGGCTGAAAGAATCTTTTGCTCAAGACATCGTTTTCCCGGTAACAAATGGTGCAGTCAAAACTCCTAAGAGCGTGCTGTTCCCATCGGTTGTCAAAGCAATTTTCAATAACATAGAAGTTGTTAAATTAATTAAGTACGGACATGGTGTTAGTTATTACTTGGTAGAAGAAATAGAAATCGAGTTTGCATTAAAGGTCATAGGCTAGGAAAGCGAGAAACGCGTCGTTATTCCCTCTAGTGTAGAGCAAATGGAAACGAGTTCACCTGTGGCATTAATGACTGCAGATAACATCGACAACCTAGAAAATACACTAAGTAGGTCTGGAACGTCACATTGAGTCTACTCAATCCTAGTGACAGATAGAAAGCCTGAACTAGACAGGGAACACACTGGAGAAGTTGCAAATCAAGCAGGTTACACGCCGCCGACGAAAAGAAATGCAAAAGATCTTTATCATCAGATGTCGTGACAACAGTGATCCCCGAGTACTACGGTGGGAACAGGATGGGACCGGAAGAGTTACCTTATGTCCAAAACTTAGGTCTAGCTAACTCATCTTATAAAGAGAAGGCAAAGGTCGACGTCAGTGCTATCTTGTTTGACTTGAGGTTAGAAAGTTGAAAACGCATCCGTTGCTGTTAGTACCCGAATGGACTGGTTTTGACATCAAAATCCGAAACCAAGTCATTGTTGTTGAAAGTGTAATTAGTTACCTAGATACCATAGATTTCCCTGCTACTGATCTGAAAACTACTTACGAGGTATTATCAAGAGGTTGTGAGATAAGGGAAAGACTACAGTTGAAGGCGGTTGCTTGTGTTTTCGATGAGGCATTTTAAGCCAAAGCGATGGAAGTATTCTGTAAACATAAATCCTTGTTCGAAGGTTTCGTCACAATGATGGGCGGATTCCATCTCCTCATGATGTTGCTGGGCGTCATTGGGCCCCGATTTGGTGACGCTTGTCTCCGAGAACTTGCTATCCAAGGTGAAGTTGTTGCCGATGGCTCCATCGACAAGGTGCTAAGTGGAAAGCAGTATAACCGGGCCGTGGGCCTTCACAAATTAGCCTACGAGGCGCTAATGAGACTTCTTCTGAAGGAGTTTGAGCCATCGGTTGAGTTTTCAACGCCCCTGGACGTGGAACAACTGAAGCTTAATCCTAATCAAGAAGAAATTTCGAGGGTGCTGCAAAGCAACAACTTCCGCGAGTGGGATAGTCAATTTCGCGCTTATGTACAGGCCATCCAGAAAAATGGGACTAACCTAGCAAGGTTCTGGTTTACTGACCTGGGGACCTGTGCGAGCTCTTACTCAATCTTATTTACGCCACCCGTACAGGTTCCTGGGATCTTTATCTTGCATGCATCGAGGAAGTCATCAACTGGGCATTTGCGTGTGATCGACAAAATTACGCGAGCTACCTTGCCTCATTTCTGAATGACATGCGAAGTTTGTCCACCAAAATGCCTGAATTGCAAGCCGTATCCAGCAACAGACAGTTTTCGGTCCAGACGGGAAAACACAATCCCTTCGGACGCAATGAAGCGGACAAGACCATTGAAAATGCCATTAATCGAGATTGCAAGACTAGCGGCGGATATATTGGCTTCAGTACCAACTTCGCTGCTACTCAGAAATGGGTACAGAATGACACGAAGCGTGCTGCATACAAGAAGCTCTTGCGAGAGCATTTGTCCATTGCATAAAATAACGCCTACTTTCATAACGAGCTGACACCCGGGAGAATAAAAGTCGATTTGAAAAACCTGGTAAACTGGTTTATCTTATAGATGAAGTATTTAGTAATCCTTGGGAAAACGCCTCCGTGTTTACCAGCTTGCCTTCAGGGATTGCGCTGACAGCTGAAGTTCGCGATGATCTGTTGCAAACCAGAGAAAAAGGCCAGAAAGAAGTCAAAGAGTTTATACTAACCCGATCCTCGTCCACTCCAGTGAAAGACTTCCACGATCCAATGAAGAAAGTAAAACCGAAGTCGTTCGTAAATCTGAAAACCACCATCAAGGTTCATGTAAAGGTCAAAGTCCTCCCGCTTCAGATGGATAAAGACTTGTTTTGCTCGAATGGTTTTGCTCGGTAAATTTCGCCAAATTGACATGAAGACGGTCTTTACGTATCCTTTAGGACCCCTTCCCTGGTCACTAGCCGATCCAAATGGTTTACCGAGGAAAACAAACAAAGCAAAGCTCTCTTTTTAACTAGAGAATGTCACTCAATGTCAATGTCACCGAACGATATCCTGAGAACGCAACAACCATGTATAATGGAATGGAGCTCCGGCAGAAGTTCAAGCCTCCCCCTGGTGCAACATTTCAAGTGGTTAGTGAAAATCCGTTTGAAATAGTAACCAGCAACAGCAGCAGACGAATAGATGTGGTGTTTGATGTTTAAATGCAAGAATCTATCAAGAATGTTGAAAGATCAAAACGCGCTTCATCAGCCTCTGATGGAATCAAGTTCGTCCAACAGAAAACCAAATATAACCGTCGTAAATTTGCCTTCAATGCCTTCATCGCGTGTCAGGCATATTTTCTTTGGTGTCTGAGCTTTTGTGGGCATGATTGGAAAAGGTATTAGGATTCTGGTGCATGGAAATTGGCAAACAAAGTCCGACCAAATTTTGGCCACTTACTAGCAGTATAATTGTTCAAAATTGTTCATTCTTGTTTGATATAAATCACATTTTTACCTCATGGGTGGATGAAAGAACTCTTGTAACTGGAAAGTACATGCAGCAATTCATTCCTATGTGAAAGCAATTGTATCTGAGAAGGCTAAGGACGATATGAAAGTGTAGGACTCAGCTTCATGAATTAATTGTTATTTAAAGGAAATATAATTTCATAAGTTATGGCAACAACTGTTACATTTTTTCCGGACCGACAATAACCGAGACTTTAAATTTGTCTACTCAAACGACAATCAAACTTATTGCGATGCATTCATTTCTGAGTAGAAACGATCCTTTTTAAAAAAAATTTCCTTCACTGGGTTTTGAACCTATATAGTTTTATTTTGGATGAATGATAGATGGAATATCGTCAAGCTCTTACCTCAGGAAAATGATTTCTGAGCCCCAGACGGGAATCGAACCCTCAATCTTCTGATGACAGGTGAGACGTTCTAACCATTAAGGTACCAAGACCTAGATGGCGAGCTAAGGTACAAGTTCGAAATATGTGCGACCTAAGCGGCAGCCACGATATGTCAATAATGTTATTAATGTGAAATATATGCTGGAAACGTGGGAGCTTGGAGATATCTTGAATGAGTGATAGATAAAAGATCGTCATGCGCTTACTTGGCGAACAGAAATCGTTTTTCTGAGGCAAAACTTGACGATCTTTCATCTATCATTCAAGATATATCCAAGCTCCCACACTTCCAACATATACATATACATATATATATATATATATATATATATATATCGCATTAATAACATTAAAACATCGTGGATGCTGCTTAGGTCGCACATACGTCGAATTTGTACCTTAGCTCGCCATCTGGTTTTCGATAGCTCAATGGTTAGAACGTCTAATTGGTCGTCTGGAAGTTGCGGGTTCGATTCCCGTCTAGGGTTCAGAAATCATTTTTCTAAGGTAAGAACTTGACGATCTTTTGTCGATCATTCATTCAAGATATCTCCAAGCTCCCACATTCCCAACATGTATAGTTTTATTTTATGTGTGATTGTTGAGGCATATGGAAGTGAGGTTTGTATATACATTAAAAATCACTTGTTAAAATCTGTTAATTGCATGAGAATACACAGGAACATAACGTCCGTTGCACCATTTGTTACAAATTGAATAAACAAAGAACGCGTCTTGTTGATGTTTCACTTGCATAAGAGATGGTAATTAAAAATTAATTACCTCTATACTGTCATCAAATTTTGGGAACCAGTTCACTGGAAATTACTTGTTCTAGTACACATTGCCCTGCTGTTTGCTAACACCCTAGGCAAACATGACATTTATGGCTATTGATTTGTTTTTTTTCTTTTAATTAAGGGACTTCGTGGTCAAAAAGGATTTTCAGGATCCACAGGTGCAGCAGGAAGAAACGTAATGACATCTATGGATTTTATTAATTTTGTTTTCTTATTCTTTGAGATATTTTCTTATTTCTGCTGCCTTTGTTTATAGGGTCCGCAAGGAACTCCTGGAACATCTGGTCCAACCGGACCCAGGGGTGATATGGTAAATCTACCGTTAATTCTTTCTCGTCAGGATCAGTTTTTTTCATTTTATTCTGGCTAACGCCACATGATTTTACATCGTCAATGGCAGAGGTCCTATTGGGGAAATAAAAAAGTTAAGGTTAATGCAACTGGATTGCACAAAGACCTAAAAAGGTGAATCACTTCGAAGGTGATGTCACTGGAAGGACGAGACTGACTGCCGCGGAATTGCATACGTTTTAGTAGATCAAAAACAGATTAAAAATCCAAATCAAGAAGAGTTTTGCTATTCTGATCTAGCAAAGACTCTAAACTAGCCATTTAGACTGTACCCGACGAAATTGGATTTGTTTCATAAGGCCTTTCCTTTACTCTGATCCCTGCTAATCATACGAATTTTAGACCGCCTATCCATGCAGATAATAGACCTCGAAGAACTGGTAATTTTTGTATCTGTAACGGCCTTATGCTCGTACCGGTATCATATGAATACCTTAACATGGCATGAATCAATCTGTGATTTTTCCTAGGGTATACAAGGCGATCTGGGTCAGAAGGGACCGCAAGGAGCACCGGGAGTTATTGGTCGAGCTGGAGCCAAAGGAAGGACTGGGGATAGAGGACAGAAAGGGAGCGAGGTAATTTTCAGAAGACATTTTAAATCTTGTGTTTTTTATAAATTCCTGAAACAAAACACTGTATTCTTCAGTTTTTCCTATTTCAGTTTTTGAGTTAGGTCAACAAATGAGATCCATTTGCCGTAGACTCAAACATTTGTCTGTACCGATTTTTAAAAAATGTGGATATTTTTTGTTTTCTTTTTTAAAACATTTATTAATCAACTTTTAACAATGACGGCAACTTATCTTACCCTGCCTAACCCCAGAGTGTTTTACTGAGGCTAACGCCAGACGATTTTACTAGTCAATGGGAGACATTTGGCAAGACAAATCTCTATCTAATCTCTATCTAAAACTATCAAACTGACTCATATCAGACGGTGGCAAGCCCTTAGTATTCTACTGTGGCAAATGCCTGACGATTTCAATCGTTAAAAGGAGACCTGCTATCATGAAAGAGTTAAATTAACCTTGTTACTCAACTGCATTATCCGTAGGCGGTTATACGCAGAAAGTTTCATTTAATAAAATTCTACACGTTGGACAGACATTAATATGTACTGTGGATTATGAATAAAGTTCATTTTTGATGTATGTTAAACATAGATCTTATGTTTAAAATCCTGTAGAAACGACATGCATTGACATTTTATAATCATACTACTGCATGCATTTTCAATTGCATAATTAAGGGTGGACAAGGACCTCAAGGTACGGTTGGGACTCCAGGAAAAGACGGAAGCAAGGTAAAAATTATATAGGTTTCAATAAGAACTCGTATATTTTGATTAGCTGAAAGACCTTTTTCTTATGAAATGTGATAGCTTATATTGTCTACCATATTTGATAACTCTCACTTAGAGAACATAGAAGATTTTCTAAATTCGAGAACGGCACCAAAAAGCGGGGAAGAGTAAACTGGGAATTGAAAAGCTAAAGATACAGAATTTCAGCTGTATGAGTCCTAGCCGAGTCGAGACTAGACGATAGAATTGATTTGGCATCATAACCCAGCGACAAAGATTGTTGATTTAACTTTTAGTTTGAATTCGTAATCGCAAAATGATTTTCAACTTACACTGGGGTCATCAATTAGTCATCAGCTGCAATTTTTTAAAACTGTTTTTTGTTTCAGGGGACGAGGGGAAAAGTAGGCGATCAAGGTGATCCGGGCGCTGCAGGAAAGAAGGTAACAGAACTGATGCTAAAAATGCTCGTAATTTTCTCAAAAAAATGGAGTAGTTAGTATTTGCCCACTCGAGCAATAAAGCATACAAAACAGATCGTTGGGAAAAAAGCAAACGAGACATTGAAACGTATCGGTCTCGAAGCTCTCATATGCCAACGCGATAACAATTTTATCGATGATTTTCAGGGTGAGAAAGGGAGAAAAGGCGAAGAAGGCCGCTCTGGTCCACGAGGAATGCTGGTAAGTAGGGTAACATTTCACGTTTTTATTTGAGTTTACTTTTTCAACCACACATGACTTGCTGGCATTTTTCTCAAAATTATAGTGTTTGAACTTTGAAAACCACTCCACTCTTCTTGATAGAGAGAAACTGATTTGACACGAGCACTGCATTTTGAGAAAGACTCGAAACGCAGTGTTCAAATGAAAAAAGATACGGAAGGAAATAAAATGTAATGTGCATAACTTAAGTTTCTATCAGGCAGAATGGTGACTACTCGTCCGTCACAATGTAATTTAGCAATGCCATGTTTAAATCATAATGTGCTTGATAATTTCAAACTGAAAAGTGAATTTGACGTCTTACTGCCGTTTAAACTCATTATAAAATTAATCTTAGGACCTGTCTTATTTGACGTATTGTCGTTTTTCTCAATAAAGTGAAACTTGCAGTAGATGATTTTTAGAAAAAATCAGGAGAAAATTTTGATCAAGGTACAATGCAGCACATCTTTGCTTTTTCCCCTCAACAGATGGGTATGATGTAGCAAATACATTGGAGGCCTCTACGTTTGAAAGTATCTTTCTTTTTAAGGTTTACCTCCTTGAAACAAATGCATTCTTTATTGGTAGTTTACCCTCCAAGCTATGATAATTTGTAGGCTGGAGTGTAAACTAAAAAGCTGAATTTTGTCAACATATTTTTATCATCAACACCTCATTCGCAATAGGTTTTTAAGCAATTGAATTATCAATTAATGGTATTTTGCCAGTTTTTATTGGTGTTTTACCTGTAGTGTAACCATATTCTCATGGAGCATCGATTAAGTTTTAAACCCGTATATTATTTTCCGAGGCAATCTTCCATATTCTGGCAATCATAGGGAATCCTGAGGCGAGATTATTTTCAAATTCAAGGTTTAGGCCCCCTTTAAAATTTTTAACTTGTGTTAAATTTTTATCTAGCTATTCAAAGATAGATTTCACCAGCCTTTCGATTATTGTTTTTATTCTCCACTCTCTAATCAAATTAGAATAAAGTTATTTTATATGCTTTTAACAAAACTTTAGTTTTTCATCAAAAACACTTGAATTGTTTCGGTAAATGAATCTTCATTTGAAGACGAATTCTGATCTTACTACCAGATACCTTATGGACGAAGTATCTAATTCTTAGGTCACATTTAGAGAAAGCATTTGACCTAGTAATTCTGTCAAGCTGGCACGACTACGCGCTTTTTTCCCATACGTTAACTAGTCTTTAAAATATTCATAGCATTTAAAGTATTAAAAATCTTTAACTTCGATATCATTAATTTAGTGTACCTGTCTCGGCTGATAATCATTGAAGAAAAAAGAAGCAGAAACGGGGATTTTAAGTGCTTAATTGAATAAGCTAGTTTAATTGGGTTTATCTATAGGACACTGGTTATGGTTGTAGTGAATTGCCAACTCCGTTCAATGGCGTAACTGACGGGGTGGCTTGGGTAATAGTCATCGCCTTAAAAGCCCTGTATATACCAACCACTATCAAAATAGACACTTCCACAATTGCTGGGGTACAAGATGATATATATAAGTATTCGAGATGCACTCCCTAAAACTTGCAATGGATGTTTGCCCCCCAATTTTGCCGAGGACCCATCAAGACCCACATTAAAAATATTCTAGTTATGCCACTGACTCTAATCCCGGATCGCTTACCTGAGAATGTATGGTTATTTTGTATTATTCGCAACAATTCAGCAATAACATTTACTTCCTGTGTCAACACAAAGGCCTTAAAGAGATGGAGCTTTGACGTTTGACCGAGCTAGAACCTAACAAGCAAACAAATGTGCAAAGCAGTTTTAAGGTTTTAAAAGTTCAGTTCGGACTTTAATGCGAAAGTGATAAAAAGACCTTTGAGGTCCCCTTAGGCATCAAAACGTTTGGGGCTCTTACGTGTACGTAATCGTATTTGACAAACCATTGACGCATATACGGACACACATGCATATTATCGTATAACCATGGTCAAAACACTTGAATAATCCTTTTATATCATACGCAACAGTCTTTTATAAGGATTTTCCCAATTTACTTTCTCCGTTCGTTTTATCCTTAGCAGCAATTATGTTAATGTGGGCGTTGCGCGGGATGGAAAAATTGGGTACCAAGTTGAACAGTGGGAGCAGTCTGCATGTAATGAGCGAAGATATTGATTGTAGGATTTTGATTCTCCACTGACTTTTTGCTTTTGTTGAAGCTCGGTTTCGGTGATATAGTCGTAACTACCCGACTTCTCTGGAAAAAAAGGGATTAAGCTACTTTGATAACATGTATAAAAAGTGGATCAGCCCTCTCTTATGAAGGAACTAGAAGCCATGTCTCTTCTTTGCTCCCATTTGACGTCTATGTAAGTTATAGTTTTGTATTTTCTTAATAGGGTTCTCCAGGGGAAGATGGACCACCAGGCTTTGCCGGTCTAAAAGGGCCTCAGGTAAGAGAGTTAAACTATAATGGTTGAACCACGATATGATCATAACGTTAACAGGACGTTTGACAATACGTTGCCATTCGTTCACCGGAAAAAAAAGTAATCTCTTTTGATTGCCGATGAACAACTAGTTAGTTTTAAGCCAGCATAAAGTCGATGGCAAGACGAAAAGCTCCTTGGACATTTCTAATTTGGAAACAAATTATTAAAAATCTTTCTACTGCTACCTTATTTCAAATGGTTTTACAGCAACGCTATGGAGGAGAGTTAATCACTCGTAATATAATTCGTTAATTGCTCATTAATTAAAATGATGAGTAGATTTTTTTATTCACATTGATCAAAAGATGAATGCATTAAGTAAGTAGTCAGGCTAAGAACGAAGGTAGGTATGTTACAATTTTCCACAGTTTATTTTGTTTTCATTGAATAGGGTGACCCAGGTTACCTTGGAAAACCGGGTAGCGAAGGAATGAAAGGAAATCCGGTATGGCAATTTTTCATCATTACTTTTTTTTTTAAATTTGGGGGGGGGGGGGGGGTTCTTAGATAAAAGATATGGAAGATTTATTCTGAGCTTGCGTATTTGTTAACAAGCTTTTACTAAGCCGAGTATGTTGAAATTTCAGATTCTTAGACACCTGTAACCCGTGTAATGATACTGCTAACGTACTTGGTCCTTGTTAAACGACTATCCAATTACATCATTCTAACAGTCCGCCACCTTTGGCATAGACCAAGCTAATTATTCTATTCGAATTGAACATAAAGAACGGTTTTGGGCGTCTAAAAAACGGAAAATACTGTGCAATCGAACTTCAAACTTCTAAGAGGTTCATAATATCGTAACATTTATCATCAAGGCTGGGACCAGTTAACTGTTTAACTAGTTAACCAATCGAAGAAATTTTGACCAGTCACAAATGTTTTGACTGGTTTAACTGGTAAAACAGTCAAGAAAAAGAAAAATCATGTTAAATGACGAAAAAAGTATCGTTCTGAATGGTGAAAGCTAACAATTCGGGTGTGAAGATCGTCAAAATAGTATTCTATAAAGGCAAAACCATGATCATGACGTCAGATTTGGAGAACCCTCACCAAAGAGAGAATCTTATAAATGTTTCTTTTAAATTTCGGTGAAATATTTGACGTTCTGTGTTCGATAATTGTTTTTCATTCTTTCTTCTTCATTTTGACTGTTTTAACTGGTTAATTGGTTTTCCTTTGACCAGCTAACCAGTCAAAGGAAAATTTTAACTGGTCCCAGTCCTGTTTCTTATGTATCTTTTCTTGGTGTGCTCTAAACTGGTAGATCGATGTGTTATATGAAGGGATAGACAAGCAGATAGTCCGATAGGTATACTAAAAGAGCCGTCATTGTTGAACATACATTTAGAAAATATGGTAATCAAGGTGGATAAACATATTAGATCGGACAAACAGCTATTCGCAACAAGACAGAATAGACTAAAACTACCATTTGAGAGCATATGAGCATTAAAAACTGAAACAGTTTTTAAAAATATGAGAGTGTGCGGCTGTCATGCAAAATGTCGAAATATACCAATATGATTACCTTTCAAGTGCTTAATATCCAAAGTATCTCATAACCATTCAATTATTATTGGACTGCTGTTAAAGAAAGTCCCAAACTTTCAGATGAAATACTGCATAACTGTAATTACACTATAACGAAGATTATCCAGGTCTTGTCACCAAAGCAATATTGATCACAATTAGGTTGCACATCAAGGTTGGCACCATATCTAAGCGAAGAATTTCGGAACAGCTTGTTAATGTTGTACATTCTTACTTTAAAATTTAATTTGGTGACTCAACTGATGAATCAAAAAACAAAAACAAATTTTAATAATTTGTCTAAATACTCTATCGATGTTTTCTCTTATTTTGCTTAACTGGACGGCAAGGTGTTTGTGCTGAAATATACATAATTGAATTATCAACTCTTTCTAATCACTTAATAATTCTAAATAATTTTTAATTACATATTACTCCTAACCATTAACTATTGTTTACGCTTATAGGGAAATGACGGCCATGAAGGGTTGCCAGGACCGAATGTACGTAGATGACTATTACATAATATTTGGTTATTTTGGTACAATGTTATTTCTAGCTGAGATATCGGCCTAAAATATTCTATTGAACTGCCTCAGATAATGCAAATGTTTGTTACGCTTTGCGAGGGGTTGTAAGAAAAGATTACGAATTTTTCATTTCTATCACTTAATAATAAACCATTTATCAATCGACCACATTCATAAATGGCCGTCAGTTTTGTATTCTTTTTTATGCATTTAAATTAAACTTTCGAGCCTCGTTCTTGTGTTAAAATTCTTTTAAATAATAAACACAAGAACGAGGCTCAAAAGGCTAATTTAAATGCATATGAAAGAGTACCAAATTAGCGGTCAGTTACCAATATGGTCTTTTATCAATACGCCAGAGAACTAGGTAATTGGTTTCTCATCAGTTTCTGGATAAAATCACGTTATTCACCCCGTTTACATTTAGGGATTTAAGTCATGTGAATAGTGAAGATTCATTCATCCACTTTTTGACCATTTTTTTATAAGTACCTTTAACTTTTTCCTCTGCAATCCCCAAATCTATCCACTAATAGCCTATTTCGTGGACACGTTATAATGCCTTAGTACTGTTTGAGTTGTTTCATTTTAAATACTGTATAATGGTGCATGTCGACAGTTCCTGCAATATCTGTACACTAAAAAGGCAGAAGAATAGATGTCTTCATCACGCTTCCATTCACTCGTCGATATCTTTTTCACAATTATTTGTTGTTTTCTAGACTCACGGTTTTTCTAATAGTTTTCTTTTTTTTTTAATTTTCAAACAGGGCGCTCTTGGACAAAAGGTAAGAGCGATGAACATTGGCTAGATAGATGACTATTTCTCAAGTTAACTACTTCATGTCAGTATACTTGGACGAAAACATAACTGAATTAACTCGAGTTGTTGTGCCTACTGTGCACTTAAAAAGCTGAAATTAAAGTCGTTTAAGTTGTTATGGTCACCACCTGCAGTATCTATTTCTGTACATGCTGCAATTAATACGTGTCCATTTATTTCTGGCTTATCCGTATTCGGAACTATTTGTCAAATTGTGCAATCTTCCGTCGTTACCACGGTTACAATAACGTCCAAACCTTTGCCTTTTTCACGATTGTCACAATCAAAGGCAATTAATCTCAGTTTTCTTCATAGCTTTTTTGTTAAAATTAGCGTAAAGATAAATATTTCTCTAAAGAATAACACAAATAATATTTGAGGAAGTTGTAATAATTGCTTTGTATTCATAGAGTTAGCAGATTTTTTAAAGTTCTGCGTGATTTAGCATTTTAAAAGGTAGATAAGTTTTACGCTTACTATATTTGCGTTATCAAGTTTTACGAAAATTCACCTAAGCGAAGCTCCAAATGCGTAGTATTTGCAATGACAATTACACTCCTGTCACGGTAGAATTACAACTCAACAAAATCACTCTCATGTACATGCGTACTGGTTCATATTTAGTTACCAATCCCCGTCTTTTCTCCTCTTCTGAGTTCTATCTTAGTGGTACAGAAACCCTGCGATATTTTAAATCCTAAGGCATGGGATACAACGTAGTCTTTACCTTCTTATATGATGCTGCTCTTATGTGCATTGAGGTAGCAATAATTTCACATCATCATATCGTCATCTTAGCATCAGTATTGCTCATTTTCCCAGCGGTAAAGTAACAAAAAGCACTAAATGAAGTCACGGAGTTCGAGATTAGACTTGTCGTGAGACATCCGCTTAAATTAGTTTAAAGTAGAGTTTACAAGAAGTCCTAAAGCAGGTGGAGGAAACGGAACATGAAGTTCTAAAATAACGAAATACATTTAGTTTAATCCATTCCTTGCGAAATAAAGCGTCAAGGGTAGAGACAGATTAGGCCTGATAGCAATAACGTATAATGGTTTTCTTTCTTTAATAGGGACTCAAAGGACGCCAAGTAAGTGAACTTTTGCTCTTTACCTTTCCATGCATACTTTTCAAAATGACTTTTTTCTTGACGACATGTGATACCTACTCTTTCTTATCACCAGGGTCCACCAGGACCGCCAGGGCGTCCTGGAAGCTCTAGTATGGTGAGTTTTGTTAAGTGCCATTACTTTAGATTTTATGGTACGTATTATCGTGATTTATTGTCTATTATCAAAATCATCCACCGAAACCAGTTGAAAGGCTTCACCTAGGTACAAAAGACAAAACTCAAGAAAATGGTTCAAGTGATGTTCTGGTTCTGGTTAATCGTTTTGGAAATTCCATACGTGATTTTACATGTGAAAAATACACGGAATTGAAACATTTTCACATATGTTTGACATATGAAGTACCTAATTCACATGTAAAATGATTTGGTCCAGAAATTTCACATGTGAAATGTTCGTATACGAAACGTATATTTCACATATGAAATAGAAAATTCACATATGAAAACTAGTTTTACATATGAAATTTTCATTTCAAATATGGAATTGGAACAGTTTCACATATGACATAGTACTATCATGTGTAAAAGTTGTCAGAGCACCCGTAAAACAAAATGCTTTGTTTTCTCTTATATGCAAAAAAATATGGGCGTGGAGTCTTGTTTGTAACATTTTCAATAAATATAAAATTGGGAGCAATATATGGATTAAGTTGCTTATACTTGCAGAAAAGAGAGCATTGAGCGTTCAAATAGTGAGGTGCAAAAACCTATTTTTTAAGATGGCGACATAGATACATATTTTGACAATATAGCTTAAGAAGCGATGTTCGCTTTTGTGTTCACATAGAATATTATCACTCCTTCAGATCAACCGTCATATGAGCCCTTCCAGCCCTTTCAAGCAGTTCAAAATCTTAAAATCGTATAGAATTGTTTATATCTTATTATTGTAGTGAATGAAGTTTACGTAAAAAGCTTATCAACAATGACGACTACACGCTTCTGGAAAATTACTGTAATTATTTATGTTAAAAAGTCAGACACAAAAAAATCTTAAAACTACTTCCTTTCCATGGGTTACTATCAAGAGTTATATCTATAGCTGGAACAAAATTGACCTCCTAAGCCTTCCTATTCAATGCGAAAATCACGACAGACTTTCCCAGTATTCCTCTCGTACCTTTCCAATATCATCTTTCAGGATTCTTCTTATATTGCTGAACCGAGTGTTAAAATAGATAACAACACTACTTGGTACTGCTCATGACATTTTAACACTGAAGAATGTAACCAGGAGCAACAGAATCACAATCAAAAGAATAACTATTACGCACTTTATTACAACTATACCTAAATTTCTTATCCGGCTTAAAATTTACGTATACTTTACGCCAAGATTTGCTGCAACTATATGTTCCCTTCTTTCACCTTCGAATCCAGCTATTGATCCTTCATCATTATGCAATATTATGTAGAGAAGTCTTTATCCTCTAAATGCGACCGAAGTAGAACCATGAATGACTGTCTGTTCAACTTTGGTGGACATTTCAAAGACAATATATTCTCACTAATTTGTAGATATTTTTGTTATTGTATATGTGTTTTATTTGCTAAGTTTACGTCCCGATTGCTCGGGATGTATTTAGACCATAACTGTTTGTATTTGACAACGCTAATTGATTTTGCGAGCGATACGTGCATGTGGCACGTAATTATGTGACAGCGTGATACAAAGCTGTGATTTACCGTACGCAAGATGTTGATTTAACTGGATGAATTTCTTTTTAAACTGTGAAAATTGTAGCGATTACATGTGACTTATTTACGAGGTTTACGATATTCGAAATGCAGAGGAATGATCTAAACTTCGCCCGATGGATAACGAACTTGTGTAACGGTACTCTGTTCTAAGATACATTTCGGTTGACTCATGAACTCGACGAAGAAGAGTTTGTTTACCACTTGTGATCGATCAACGATTGATCCTACTTGATGACGTGGTCCTTTTCCCACGTATGTTTGGCTACCGAGGATTTGTAGACTTGAGCTTTGCAACGTATTCCTATGTTCTTTGATTCTAGTTTTTGCACAATCACGTGCCGCGTATCATTAGCAAAATCAACCGACGTTGTCAAATACAAACAGTTAATGCTATGAAGACCTCTCGGGCAAACGGGACGAAAACGTAACTAATAACATAAACTAACATGGAAGCATCTACAAACTACTGAGCATACTGTAAATCAATCGTTACTCCACGCAAAGTTTCAAAGAACACATTATTTGAAGGACGGGTTGGAGGATTAAACTTTCGAAAGCCGAACTGCTAAGATTCATTGAGTTCATTATGATGTTCCAATATTTAGGAATTAACGGATAGCTATTTTCTGATACAAGTCTCAATACTATTTATGTATTAGAGTAATTAACGACTTATAATTTTACGGTCGATGCAGCTTCTTTTTACCCCTTTAATGTGTTGTTGTACGTTCGATTTTCATAATTTCAGTGATTGTCATCTTGACTCAAATCTCGATGACTAAAATCTTACTGCGTAGGTTATTATGACGTTATTACAAGCACTAGGATGACATTTGGGCGGGAAAATATCGGACGTTTAATAGCTCTTTTGTATGTCAACGATGTGGGCCGTCAAGCACTTACAGAATCTTTGAATGACAAGCTATACCAAATAAATTCCCGCAAGTGACTGGTGAGAATTGTTTTGCTTACAAATTATCATTTGGTTGATTTTAAAGGGAATACTTTTCGTTTTAGGACAGCTTGCTGATAGTAAATTTGCCGGAGCTGTTAACGTATTAATGGCAATTTGGAAAGAATTTTAAATATATGATTATTTAGATATAGTTTCGAAAGATTCGAAGAATGTTTCGATTTCCTACGTAATACGAAAATTTCATATGTGAAATCAATTTTTGTATGTGAATCTTCCCTTCCATATGTGAAATACATGTTTCATTTAAAAAATTAACATTTCACATGTGAAATTTTGAACATTGTAGGTTGATATGTGAAAACGTTTCGATTTCATATGTGAAATGAACATTTCATTTGTAAAGATGTTTGACTCGTAAAATCTCATGAACTGTTCTTAATGGAAGATATGAAAAGCTTGACTCCGAAGCAAAAGGGCTACTGTGAAATGCATAGATGTGGAAATTCTAGGTATAAGACGTGTAAATGTTAACCCGAGTGGGACGTTTTGTGACACTTCAGGTAAGAAATGTTTTTATGAATTATTATTGCTGTCACCGATAAAACCAATGTTAAAGCACGTGCGGGTAGGGAAGGTAGTGATCCATTGGCGTTGTAATGCCACCCTACAGAACAAGTTATCAAAAATCTAGCAGTCATCATAAACTGAAAGAGTAGTTCAATGTACTCACGATACCTGCCCCTTTCTTTATGCAATTACCCCTGATTATCACAAGTGCGGCCACCATTTGATAAATTAAAGAGCCATCCTTTTGAAATACCCAAAATTACTACCGAAGAACAATTCAGATTGGACCAAGTAAAAGCTCTGATTTTCTGGCAATACAACTTGAACTGCAATAGCAAAATTGCAGACTATCAAACGTTCGGGTATGTAATGTATAAAGCAGTGGAAGCAACTCCTATGCCTTACTTTGATGGACATTTATTTCCGTAAGGCGTGTGGTTTATTCGAGCATGCTTCTCGCTTCAACATATTTTCTCAGGCTGGCCAAAAAACAGAAGTAGCACCTTTCAAATACATTTTCAGTCAATTACATATTGCCAATTATTATTTTACCTCCTGATGTTCGACACAGATATTTAAATCTTTGAGAAACCCATGCATTGTCACTTTACTTGTGGCGACTATCATTGCTTATTAATTCGATGTTGACCACAATGGTTTGTCAGTTTTCTTCATTACGGAGTCATTGTTATTCCAAAATGTAAATATTACCCACGTTTTTAAATCGTTAGGGACCACAACCACTTGCTGGCCTGGAACTGTCTACATCGGCCGAGAAAGGACCTCGTCCCCCAGAATACTATCGCAGTCGAATGGTTTGTATACAGGCAGTCTATATGTATAGTAAAAAACTTTCACGGTTTTTCTCCGAGAATGTTGACAATAAAGCCTAAAAATATATATTTCTGTATTTTTGTTTTATAGAACACCATTCTGAATTATTTTGAAGCAAATGGCATGAATTCCAACAAACTGAAAACGAAGGTACTTATTAAATATTTATGTAGATGCTGCTTTGGTATAAGAAAAACATAGATGGAAAAGTTTCCGATGTTCTTACATGCAGTAAAGTTTCATCTCAAACTTCCTTAACACAAAGGCTATATTTTGTGTTCAGAGTTCTAAGTTTTTAACATCACCTTTAAAGAGGAAAAGTCTAGCATGAACGATTGAAATGTTGTTTTTGATGTTGATGATTGATCATGCTAAACCTTTCAAGATACATGTTGATAACAAACGTTTAATAAGCGTTTTACCGGTAGCTTGTTTGCCACCAACTTCAGTATTGGCTGGTCAAAGGCTATTGCAGGCACGGCAGAATTAAATCAGCATCGGGGGGCTGGGTACCAATCCAAAAAATGACCTGATTGCCAGCGCTTCCACTTTGAAGGAAATTTCCTTTCAGAATGAAATTTTGAGGGAATGAAGGAAATTTGAAGGGGTTTTTGACAATTGGAAGGAAATTTGATCAAACCTGCATTTTTTTAACAATTTTATTTGTAATGTTGAAGTCAGAAAAACTCGCTTGGACCTCAGAGTTGTTTAAAATACTTACATCTGCTACAGTTGGTACAACACACAACCGAACACCTTTATTAAGTTTTTGACAGCATTATTATTTAGGGGCTGGGCTCAAGTCCCCCTAGTCGCCCCTCTTCCACCGGCGCTGCACTGCCTTTCGTGTACATGTATATACATGTACACGAAATGGTCGGTGAAACCATGGTTAAAGTTAAACGGTCCTTCTAGTTCTATTTGTTTCGACTTAATGTCTGACTTTTTGCTTATCTAGATTGAACCCATCAAATCAATTTCTTTAGCTCTAAATGATGTGGACCTCATCAAACACCCTGATGGTAGTAAAAACCATCCCGCCCTGACGTGCAAAGATCTTCATCGATCTCATCCAACGTTAAAGAGTGGTAAGTACATATATACATTAGATTTAGTTGTGTTTGGACCTGACCTATCGCTTTGAAATAATCCGAAAATCAGATACCGCAATTACAACATAGTACTTGCCAGATACTTTCAACGTTTTAGCTAACAGTATTCAATTTGCTTTTCACGCTTAAAACGTACGTCACTTGTCGATTGTATGTAGTGGAAATTTCAAATAATGTTTATTCCACTTTCTTGCAGTTAAAATATAAACTGAATTAACAAGGGATAATTACAATGTTCCTACTACTACTAATAATAATGTACAAATTCTAATAACAATCCAATATTGCTAACTAATAATGTTCGAATCTAATAACGATCTAATCACACATGATATTTGGTGGTGAAAAAGTCCTGGCTTCTCTTAGTTCTTTTCAGTGGTTTGGTAGACTGCGTAGCGCCTGATCTTAAGTTATACGGTATAGTCTCCAACATAGGCAACTGCACCAGGAATGCCAATGGATGTTCTCTACTCTCCACCATCTCTGTCATAAACCTCCTACATAAACTGTCTCGTCTATCCGATAGAGTGTTTTCATTATTCAGCACCAGGGTGTGATCGTATGTGCAGTCGGGGTAAATGATCTTAAAAGCCCTTTTTTGAATTGATTCAATGCTATTACAGAGGTACTCAGGGATATTTTGCAAAACCTGGACGGCATATTCTAAGATAGACCTAACACTACTCCTATAGACATTCAATAAGTCTGATGTATTCACGCCCGCTCGTTTCAGTAGTCGTAAGGCATAAAGTCTCTTAGTTGCCTTAATAACAAGGTAATCTACATGATGATTCCATTTGAGATCTTCAAAGATAACTACTCCTAGGAGTTTATACGAGGAAACATGCTCAATTTCACAATTACCTACACATAACGGTCTCAATACTATATTTGGATTTTTCATAAAATTCACCACCATTTCTTTACATTTTTTAGGGTTAAGTTTCATACTATGATTAACACAGTATTCATGAATATCCCTAACCGCTAGATCTAACAAACTGATTGAATTACGTGGGATTACCTCAAAGACTGTCGTATCATCTACGTATTTAGTCCTAAGGCGCCAATCAACGAGGAGACTATTGATCATGATGGCAAATAGTGTGATACCAAGCTTGGTCTCTTGTGGTATTCCGCCATAAGTGTGGCGCCAAGGGGACAGGGAGTTACCAACCCTCACTGCCTGGGTCCTATTAGTCAGGAAAGCTCTAATCCATACATATGATGTTTGATCTATTTGAAGAGAACTCAGTTTGTGAAGCAGGATGTTATGATCGATGATGTCAAATCCTTTTGAAAAATCTGCAAAAAATATGCGAGCACTACAATTTCCAGAATCGAGAGCCTCGTATATAACGTGCAATAAATAAATCAATGCGTGGGTAGTTGAGTGGCCTTTCCGGGCATACTGCCGAGTGCCCATACTACGCTCGATTTGTTTCAGAAGTCTTCTATGAGTAAAGCCCTCCAAGACCTTAGCCAAACAGCTCGTTAGGGCTATAGGTCTGAGGTCACTTTTAATGTCCACAGGTGGAGAAACTTTCGGGACTGGTGTAATAATAGACTTTTTTAACGTGTCCGGTATGAACCCCTCTCTAAGTGACTGATTGTATATGTCCTTGATAATGGGAGCAAATTAAGGTGCAAACTCTTTGAGTAATCTATTGGAGATTCCGTCCGGCCCTACTGCTTTATTAGTGGCCAATTTAGAAAGGTGAGAAAACACTTCTTTCTCTGAGACCAGTAAGTCTCTATGGATTACAATTGGAAGGGTCTTTACTGGAACTAAAGGTTCAAAGTGACTAGTAATGCTAACAAGAAAGTCATTGATTTCAGAGGCAAGACCAGTAGTATCAAAAATTTCGTCTTTCAGAAATTGATGATACCATACTTGTTTCCTAGTTGTATCTTGGCCATTAGCGACTTAATTTGTTGCCACCATCTCTTGGCATTGCATTGGGCTAGGTCACTGACTTTGGCGTTGTAGAAATCACGCTTTGCATTCTTGATTTCATGCTGGACTCTGCTTCTCCAGAACTTATACGCGAGCGAATCCTTTCCGTGCTTAATAAATGCTGACTGCCGTTTTGAGATCAATAATTTAATGTTATTAGTGATCCATGGTCTGTCATTAAAGTGTTTTTTAGCAGTTTTCCAGGGAAAAATGTATCCATTGCCCAATTCAACTCTCGTGTTAAGATCGCAAATTTTTGCGCACATAAGAGGGCAGAGAAAATTTCCGACCAATCTTTTGCAGTTATCCAGTGGCCAATATCCCTCCAGTTACTAGCTCTGCTCTGTCTAAATTTTACCTTCCGAAGGGACTCTTGTTTAGATGGTGAAGTGACAGTTAAGCAGGCCAGAACTGTGTAATGATCAGATGACGCTAATTTAGGTAGCCTGCGCAGTTCAAAAAGCTGAGGTTTATTAGTACAGAACCAGTCTAAAATGCCGGTGTCCCTTGTGAAAAATCTAATTAACTGCTTAAGATTATTCGGGTTACAGATGGATTTAGGGTCTAGGCCAGTTGAGGTGGGATTAAAATCTCCACTTAATATCACCATAGCGTTGGGATGTTTCCTGAGAAAATGATCGATGTTAGACTGGATATGTTCTCGCAAAATGATGTTTTCTGGTTCAGGGTTTGCGGTTGAGTGGTATATTACGCCAAGCAAAATACAAGTAACATTTCTCGGTAACGCATAAGGTCTTAAGGTTACCCAAATGGATTCCACCTCGTTTTGCTCATAATCCGTTAATCTTTTACATGGGATCTTTTCTCTTGCATATACACAAACACCCCCGCCAGCCTGGTTTTGTCTATCACGTCGAAATAACATATATCCTGGAATCGACACTGCAGAATTTGGAATTAGCGGCGAAAGCCAGGATTCGGTAATGCATAATACATCCGCACTATTAGCTTCAGCGACACAGTGGAGCTCGTCCACCTTATGCTTAGACATCTGATACTTGTTATTAACATTGTTGGAATCGCGTAGGTTTTCTTGAACGAAACTCTTCGAAGAACGCTTCGATCAATAGACCTTCGACTGCGTTTAGCATAATCACTGAAGCGCAAAGATACTCTTGTAAGGATTAGTTGATTTGTTTTAAATTGCCGTTCTTTCACTTTTTTACCCGCTCTTATTCCTCGTGTTAACTTCGCAATTCTAAGAGACTTCAAATAGGTCTTCAATTCCAATGGCATTGTTGAGGCGTAGGCTCTAATTGAGAGTAGTTGGTCTGAGGAATACACAATCCTTTCGCTCCTGTGACTTACATGACGATTAAGATGGATAGCTTGATTTTGGGCTTGAGTACGTTTCGTAGATTGCAAAGTTATTTCTCCGGGATTAGACTCAATATCCCCACAGATTGTTAAGTCAATAGGAAAATCCAATTCTGGTACTTGAGTAAAAAGCAGGCCATGCTTAGACCACTTTGTAATGGAGCGACGAATGTTAGGCTTGCTTGGACATACCTTGTAATTGAATCTAGCAACCGGTGAGCTAATAGTTGCCAAAATACTCTCATATAACTTGCTGCTATCCAGGTGACTGGCCAGGAGACCATTATAGATGGTTTTAGGAAGTATAAATGTAGAATAGAATGGTATTTTAAATAAAATCATAAAAAATATGAAGAGCTTAACTAGCGTGGCAGCCATGTTGGAGCTCTCATGCGTTCAACCGATTTGCATCGATGTTCGATACTTTCTTTTCGATCTTGACGCAAGAACAGTACCTATAAATGAACGCAAAAGATTTTTAAAGAATACATAATAGGATTTGTTTCATTTTGATTTAGATAATTATTGGATTGACCCAAATGGTGGAGTAATTAATGACGCTGTATTAGCTTTTTGTCATTTTGAGACCATCACAACCTGTATTGTTCCCGAAATGGATAAGGTTCGTATTTTGAGTGTTAACAAAATTTGAAACGGTATTATAGCGATTTCAAGATATCAATATAAAATGAAGGGGAAATTCAGTTACAGTAACTCATGCAGTATAAAATTGTGTAATGAATAATTAATCTCACCGTCAGCACCTGAGGGTACGAGTGTACATCGACCTGTAGGGAAAGGTATGTGGCGTTGCGACTGGTGATGGAAAAAGAAAAAAAAATTAAGATAAAAGGTATAGAGAAACAAATTGTGAATAGGTTCGATACCATCCTAGTACAAGAATCAATACATTAATTACTTAATTATAACTTAGCAGTAACAATCCCGATAGGAATTTTCAGGCCAATCATATCATACGTGGCTGAGTTATTGTTCAGGGGTGTAGCTTGATCAAAAAAATTTGAAAACTTTGATAACGTATTTGCTTTTTTATTCTTGGTTTTGCCAGCCCCAAGCTATTTCTGATAGTTGTCTTAAAAATGTATAATTCAACTTCATTAGATTGAAAAGAAAAGTTGGTATTCTGGACAAGATCGCTACATTTGGTTTGCGGAAGAAATTAAACAAAGCGACGAGGTAAGAAGAATTACTTTTTAATTTCTTACATTTTTTTCATTAATTCTAATTGAATTATTGCCAGTTACTATTCGATTTGAAGTAACTTTGCAATGATAAACTGGGTTGGAACTTTTTTCGATAAAATTGAAATGCAGCATACCTCTAAATACTTTAAAATTAATACTCTGAATTCTTTTTGGTAAACTACCCCTGTCGCAGTCAAAAACTTTTAACCTGATGTTTATGAGAAAAAACAGACGTGCCCTTGACTATTTGACGGCGTCGTCTAGAAACTGTTCTTGAACTGTTTTTGATGTTGCTGGGGTGGTGTCGGGCTACAAATTCCTTAACATCGACACTTTCTAATGCATAGGCGACTTAAAAATTGTTGAAGTAAAGCGACACGGACTCACTGAAGATATTTTAGGGGAAAAGAAATTTGGTCAATGACATCTACTGGACGAAATATTTTCGACGACGGGACCATTGAACATTGGACGGACATACAACGAAACAGCGGCGTCTGTGTATTTTCATATCGGTTAGTCTTACACAGCTAATCGGTTATGACTATGCTGTGTAGTTGACACTTCTTCTCAAATTTCTGATTTTTACAATACAATTTTTAAAAAGGCCATGTAGCTAAAGACCTTGGATGCAAAACTACTACAACCTATTGGTTTCATGAGCTTTCGGATGTTCACGTACATCCTTCCTTTCCTTTGTCTATTTCCTTTGAGGGCATTATTGCTCGGGAAGTGCTTGTCGATGAGGGTTAAGAATTTTCTCCCGATGTTGGTTTTCACATTCTTATATATGGCGGGTTTAACCAGATCATGTTCCTAGAACGATTTTGTTGATTGGCTGTTGTTGAATCGGCTTCATTGTATGTAGGGATGTTGTCGTAGTTGTTGCGTTTTAAGGCGTCCTGTTATGGTGCAGATGCTGTCTTAAATGTTGCTTCGTCACAAGATAATCGCTATAACCTGTTGTTGATTGATCGAGACAACTAGGTGAGGATAGTAGGAGGATGGTTGGATCGGTTGTTGACTTAGAGCGGTTCGTCGTTGAGCTTACGGTAAGGGTAGTATTTAGAAGTGGTGAGGTCAAACGTGACATCGAGGAATTGGACTATTGTCTGGTTAGCTTCTGCGGTGATTTTTAAAAATTCATGTCATTAAAAATCTTTACCAAATCTTTTCGCGCTCTATCTGCTAGTCTTCCGCTTGTGGTCTTTAAAACAGCTAAGCCGTCATCCCTGTATGAACCGTTTTTGTCCTTTTCAAATCTTTCTTCGAAGTTACTCGGAATAAATATCTCTACTAGTTCGCAAATCTCGGCTCCATCGAAACTGCCCATAGTCACCCACGGTCTTTGTTGGAAAACAATAGGGATTTACGCGCGTGCATGATGACCACGATGTACTGGATAAGTATTTTGGTTTTCTCGCTTGCCCAGGTGAGTGCTTTCTGTAACAGATCTTCTGATATAGACGGATAGAAATCAACTATGTCGAACTAGAGGAAAGTATGCTTGCATTTATAGTTGATATTTTTGAACCAGTCGATTACAGTTGAAGTGTTTCTCCATTGGTTTACGTTGGTAAGGGCTCGAATATTCGTGTTTGTTTCGTCAAGATAAGTTTTAATACCCTCAAGGACCACAAAAACAATTTTGACAACAACCCGAAATGCAGTTTAATCAAGTCAGCAAAAAGCGAGTTAGGAAAAATTAGCAAAACTTATCTTGACGAAATAAACACAAATATTCGAGCCCTCACCCGCATAAACCAATAGAGAAACTTCAACTTTAATCGACTGGTTCAAAAATATCAACGATAAATGCAAGCATACTTTCCTCTCGTTCGACATAGTTGATTTCTATCCGTCTATATCAGAAGATCTGTTACAGAAAGCACTCACCTGGGCAAGCGAGATAACCAAAATCCTTATCCAGTACGCCGTGGTCATCATGCATGCGCGTAAATCCCTATTGTTTTCCAACAAAGACCGTGGGTGAAAAAGGATAGCTCCACTAGGTTAGATGTCATCGTGGGAGTTTCGATGGAGCCGGGATTTGCGAACTGACAGGGCTGTTTATTCTGAGTAACTTGGAAAAGAGATTTGAAAAGGACAAAATCGGTTCATACAGAGATGACGGCTTAGCTGTTTTAAAGACCACAAGCGGAAGACTAGCAGATAGAGCGCGAAAAGATTTGGTAAAGATTTTTAATGACATGAATTTTTAAAAATCACCGCAGAAGCTAACCAGAGAATAGTCCACTTCCTCGACGTCACGTTTGACCTCACCACTTCTAAATACTACCCTTACCGTAAGCTCAACGACGAACCGCTATACGTCAACCGCCGATCCAACCATCCTCCTACTATCCTCACACAGCTGCCTAGATTAATCAACAACAGGTTTTAGCGATTATCTTGTGACGAAGCAACATTTAAAGCAGCATCTGCACCGTACGAGGATGCCTTAAAAAGCAACTACGACAACATCCTCACATACAATGAAGCCGATTCAACAACCAACCAACCAACGAAATCGTTCTAGGAATATGATCTGGTTTAACCCGCCATATATAAGAATGTGAAAACCAACATCGGGATTCTTAACCCTTATCGACAAGTATTTCCCGAGCAACCATGGTCTCCATAAAATCTTCAACCGCAATACTTTTAAGATAATTCACAGTTGCATGCCGAATATAAAAGCTGTAACCAACAACCACAACACCCGGATTATCGCGCAAAAACCCACGCGACCATCTGCCGATGACCAGGACTGCGACTGTAAAATAAAGAATCAATGCCCGCTGCCTGGGCAACGTCTGACACCATGCATTGTTTACCAAGCAGAATTAACCACAACCGACGACAGCCACGCCAAGTCTTACATCGGCATGACAGCCAACCGATTCAAAGAGAAATACCGAAAGCACCACAAATCATTCGGAGAAGAAAAGTGTGCTAACGAGACGCAACTTTCGAATTATATTTGGAACTTGAAAAGGCAAAAGAAAAATTTTACCATTAATTGGTCAATAATCAAAAAAAGGAAAAACATCGGCATTCCGGAGCGTATCAAAGAGATGCCCCCTTTGCCTAGAAGAAAAGTTATGCATCATTAAAGCGAACAAAAAGTCCCTCCTAAAAAAATAAAAAAAAAAAAAAACCAAAAAAAAAAACCAAACTAAACTGGTTTCTAAATGGCACCGCAATAATAAATTCTATTTAAGGAACCTTCCTCACAAAGGAATTACCCAATGACGTATTACTAGAAAAACCGGAAACACTTATAAGGCCTAATCGAAACGGAACTGTTTAGTTGCCTGATAACCGTTGTAATGCGTGAAAATTAAAGTTGCAATAAAGATTTTAGGACCTTTGATTAGGTATATATATATATATATATATATATACACATAAATACAAACATACGTACGTACAAAAATATATACAAACATGCTTACATATATACAAATCTTCAATCATGCCTGCATTCATAAGTTCATTTATGTATAACTGCCAACTGACTTACATGTACTCTTACATTTCGGAATTTATGTGATAAACGTTTTGGTCATCTAGGTCAAATACAATGTTGATGGAATCCAGCTTCGTTTCCTACAAATGCTGTCCACGACAGGACGGCAAAATGTTACCTATCACTGCCGTGACTCTACAACTTGGACTAACGAGCAAAACAACCAAACAAATTCATTTAAGCTACGAGGAGATAATGGAATGGAATATCACGCAAAAAGTGCCAGGAAATTCAGGCCTATTGTTATCAAAGATGAATGTCATGTAAGCATATCGATGTAACTAAAGGCTGTACTTAGCACTAGATATACTGTATATCTGTCTTTGCACGCATTGGCGGCTGAAGATATCTTATACGGGGTGCTAATTTTGACGAAAAAGCAGACCGAAGTTGGTACACACCAGTGACCTCCCACCAAAATTTTAGAAAGTTTAAATTAAGAAACATCTGAAGTAACATTTTAGCACTTCGTAAATAACGGTGATAATTCAGACGAAGCATTCTTACGCCATTAGTTAATCAAGATAAAAAGCAAGTTTTAGTATAGGCCTAAAAATATTGGAGGGGCATACCTTTCTGGTCAGAAAGATTGAGAGGCTATTGCATCTCCTTGCCCCATATTCCACTGTCATGTTTGTCTTTGTGGGCTCATCAAGAAGCAGATTTTGGCAGATTGTTTATGAATAAATATACAACATTTTACCCATTCGACTTACATTCCTTTGTTTGGGCTCTCTAACTTGTTTCATTCGAAAACGTATTCTACTTTATCTTAGTTTAAGATTTCATACATTAACTCTGGGATCATAATATGCTGATAAATGGCTTTCGTTGGCAAATTTCTTTTTTTTAGAAAAAAGATGGTAAATGGCACGAGACGATTGTGGAAATTCACACGCCTAACACTGCACGTCTGCCAATTCGTGACATTGCTGTATACGATGTTGGTGGTAGAGAGGAACAGTTTGGAGTCGAATTCGGTGCAGTTTGTTTTGCTTAAGTTAAAGTAAATAAGATATAACGCTTGTTATAAATCAGGAAAAAAAGAAATAAAATTGAAAACAAAAATCCAAACTGCAACAAGTCGGGTACGAATTTTCAGAAAGTTAAGAAACAATTTCTGAAAAAAATTTCTGAAAACTTAAGAAACAATTTCTCTAGTTTTAATAAATTACTCTAGACAGTAGTTTTTCTCAGTTCATAATATTTTGTGTATGATTACAAGAAGATCTAACCACAAGTTTCGCTCGTTTTCCTTAAATATAGATAATTTTGAAATATAAATCACTTTACTTTTTCTCAACAATTCGATTGGGAATTTATGCTACAGTTTTTTTCAGTACTTTTTTAATAACTCGTTTTTGAAGAGCCTTCAGTTTCTTTACTCCTAAGCCAACATCTAACTTTGTGTACATACTATTTACATGTATATAGTCTTACGTTCTATTCTTATAGCACTTCATTCATCCCAACATTTACCAAGTATTGATTTTTTCGACCTGATCCCTTGTTTGGCAGTATACTCTCATCAGATTCATGTTTGTTACCTATTCTGCTTTTTTCACAGACTTTTTAGTTTATGGTGTATGAAAATATTACAGTATCGGAATAATCCTCCTTAAATGGGTGCGCCTATTGCGATGTAATTTATAGCCTATTAAGCAATGTTAAATTAAAGATCACAGCACCTGCTCTGTTCCAGTTATAGAACAATGTTCCATTTGTGTTCTATGTCTTCTATGTCTTCATATCAAAGCATCGAATTCATTTATAACCCAGCTCCCTAAAAATATTCAAATTCCGGCTTCTTCCACTTTATTTATATTTCAAAAGCGAAAATTTGTCAGCATATATACTGCTTTCAGTAAAAGCATGGCAATTTAATACAAGACATAACGGTACAGAATTCTTAAGTTTTAAAAACAGTAAAATATATGTAAGCAAACAAATAATGAACAATGAACCAATTCATTGAAATAGATGTGCATGTAACTTCTGTTTGAAGGTTCTGAATGAAATAGTAAATTTAGTTCATCGGACCGAAGATCATGTTTTGTTCTTGGGTTTTTTTTTTTTTGTTTTTTTTTGTTTTTTTGGTAACTTTGATATCTGTGATGCTTCTTCTAGTTGAATAATTATACTTTGTAAGGTTCAAAAATGTTGGCAAAATTCAGGAACAATCCAAACTGGACAACGTTTAACCCCTGCATTTATGCAATATTTTTTTCGGGTATCCGGGATTTGGTCATCTAAAAGTATTTTTCATATAGACAACAGATTTTTGACAACCGTTGTTCGTTGTTGTTTCAACAATACTGTTTAGCAACAACACTGGTTGTTGCTAAACCAGTATTTATTTAAAAAATGCATTTTTGAGCAACATTGTTCTCTGTTGTTAATACAGCTTTTCGACCTTAATAGGCAGCTTCGTGTCCATTAAAACGAGGTTTGGTTTTGGACTTCTCGTATGAAAATTAGTTTTTCTTTGCATTTGAATAAAATCTAATTTTCCTCTAAAAGATTTAGTACCAGACCTCCTTTTAAAGCAATAGAAAAAAGTATCACTGTAAATCTCGGAGTGTTACCACAACACCGAAATCTGTGTAAATCCTTACAGCTGTGGGGACACCAACGAAGCGTGAACTTGCACACTTAACGGTGTTGACATAACAAATATGTGTAAAGTCAACACTATGAATGATGTAAATTAACTTCACATAATTGTTACTTTATACGAAAATTGTTACTTTACACCAATTTGGTGTGAAAGAACTTGCAGCTGTAGGAACACTTTAATGGTCTAAAGTTACGCTGCCATTGTAGATTTACACTCAAAAGTTTTTATTTACGCCTTATTGGTGTGAAATGGCTTGCAGCTGTGGGGACACTAAGCTTGTGTAAAGTTACACCGTGAGTACAGAACTTACATTCAAAAGTCTATATTTATACCTAGTTGGCGTGAAATACAGTAGTTTGAAGCTGTGGAGACACAAAGCTGGTGTAAAGTCCCATTGCCTGTGCAAATTTATATCCAGAGAAACACCATCTTGCACAAATATAGAACCACAAGTCAAACACATGTTTGAAATAAGAGAAAGAGATGGAGAAACAAAGAAATGAAACAATCTGAAATAATTTAATGTAACACTCACCTAGTTATTCGCTGTTTAACTCAGTAGAAATTCAAATTAAGTAGGAGCTTTTTGCATATCATACACTTTCAAAACCTGTCTCTGCAAGAAAAAAATAGTGTATACTGAAATACTCATTTGGATACTGCATATCACATACAAAGTACAAAAACAGAAATTCCAGTGCCTTGGTTATACCTTCAGTCACTGTCAGCACCCCAGTCTTTCCTCAGCCACAAAAATTTCAAATTTAATATTTCTTATAAAATGAAAAATTAAAGCTGTTTAGATAATTTTTTTCCCTCAAGCACTGATATTCTTTTCTAGGGAAAATGACAAGAAAATCTTTTTCACCTGAGGTAAGACAATCGTACTGAAGAAAAATTTCTTAACCCCTTCACTGCTACAAGGATGTACTCAGTATGTCCTCTATTAGATGACAAGTATGTTATTAGGACGTACTGAGTACGTCCTATTCTATACTATTCTTATTGAAAGAAACGCACACTGAAAAACTATTTGTCTGCACAACAAAAAAAAAATTCTCAGCAGCAAAAGGGTTAAGTAAATATTTCTTAAATTCTTTTCTCAAGATCATTTTTCTTCCTTGTCAAATATAGATCAAATACTTTTGGAAAAAACTCAAGTACACAATAAGGTTTTATTGTGTTTGAATGAACACCAAATCTCTGAATACAGATATTATACACAAGTCTGAATAAATTTTCATTAAGCTTAACTCATTTGCCTAGATTTTACAGAATATACTGGGAAGTCATGTAACACACTCTTAAATCATTTTAGTTCACACCAATGGGATAAGATGGCCTTGATTAACTCAGAGTAAAGGTGTTCTATTTTTGCCATAAGAGGATACACATATACAAAACTTATTTTTGTTTTTTGTTTTGTATAATAACTTTGAAACTTAAGCTTTGATAACTTAACCCCCCTACCCAAAAAAAAACCCCAATGCTTAACAAGGCTTAAAAATAGACAAAATACCAATATGGCTCATTTTTTAACAATAACTATGATTTTAACAGTTTTGAGTAAATATAATTGGAAAGAAATTGCATTAAAGAAGAGACAGTGCATTCAAGGTTTGCATGTCTTATACATCTCAATTGTCTTTTTACTTTTTATAATATGTGTAGAAAATATCCATTAAGTGCAGTGCTCAACAACTTGTTAAGAATCATTGCAGCCATTAAAAACACAATTTATAGTAGGATGTTCATACCAACTTCAAAATGCATAAGATAACAGTCCAAAGAGAAACAAACATACTAAAATGATCAGCATCTAGTACGATACAGGCTAAGTGTCCAATCAGTTGTAAATAATATTGTTTTTCCAAGTATCAATACCACATGACAACTTTCCTTATCCTGGGTCATTCCATGTTATGGACATTACATTTACAGGATATTTTTAGCATTTAGAAGTGATATAGACCAGTAACTTTGCAATGCCTGCTTCCATATTTTCATCTGAACATAAGCTGTGTGGTTCTACTTAAATTGTTGATAAAAAAATTTGAATGCAATTTTTCATTCACCAGATATTGTCATTTAATAGTCTGTTAAGGCTATGACATGAAAACAACCAAACTTATTATCTCATTGTATTTTGTATTTCATGGACTCCAGTTAAATCAAAGTTTATTTTGGTGAAAACTGTTGGACAATACCTGCTATATTTTGGAAGATATAAGCCATTTTTATTGCTACAGACATTACAACAGTTTTGTTACGGACATTACCCTGTAAATCAAAGTTCTTTATATTTTGATTGCCTCCCCCACTTTGAGTGTGAAACTGTGCATGCTCAGTCTGGTATCTTTATGAGCAAGTTCCATTGAGTTAACTGCTGACCAAATTATTTCCCAACATTTCTATTCTGGTATTTGTGAGATCACTTTGTGTTATGCAAAATCTGTGTCAGAAAGAGTATGAAAATATAGAGAAAAACTTAAAGCTGGCCCTAAAAAGTATGAAGCACAAAAGCTGATTGATAGAGAAAGGAAAAAAATGGGAAAGAAGCAAGAAGAAACTGAGCAGAACACCAGAAGAGGTTTCTCATCTGAGAAAACTCAACGGAGATAGAGTTAGGAAGTTTTGCCTGAGGAAAAAAGAAGAGTTATAAAGGATTCCTCCAAATTGAAGAATGAGATACTTGTATACCAAACACCTCAAGCACTTGGGAGACCTGTCGGAAAACTCAAATCAGCACTTCTGTTTAGCCCAAGGAAGAAAACTGTTGTGGGGAAACTGGCCTCTGCCATTTGTATGAAGATGGATAAAAAAGATCGCCAAGAAGTGCCAAACTACACACCTCACTCCATCTCCTCAGAAACTATCAAGCCTGCTAAGGAGTTTTACAGCTCAGATTCAATCTCACACTAAACTCCTGGTAAAAAGATTATGTCATGCTAAAAAAGATTATGTCACACTAAAAAAAATTATGTCACGCTAAAAAAAATTATGTCATGCAAAAAAAAATTATGTCATGCTAAAAAAGATCGCCAAAAAGAATATGTTCAAAAGAGGCACTTGCTTTGGTCTCTGAGGGAAGCATATGCATTTTTTAAAAAAGAGCATGCAAAGGTGAAGATAGGCTTAAGGAAGTTCTGCTCCTTACATCAAGAAAATTTTATGCTTTCTGCAGACATGCTGCATCAGGTTTGCTGTTGCCAGTACCACGAAAATGTAAAGATGCTGTGTGAATGAATGCCTGTGCAAAGAGATTCCCAGCTTCCCAAAATATTGAGGGTAATTCGTTGACAACTTTGTGTGCTAGCCAGAATTAGAAGCATGTATGTTTGGGTCATGCAAAAAATGTCCCTCATGGTTAAACTCTGTTCCTGAGGAAGAACTAAACAAACTAACTGTGTGGTATCAATGGGAAAAAGTAGAGCAATGAACAAAAGGAAGTAAAAAAACCATAAAGACGATGGTTTGCAAAACAGGAACAGTAGGTGATGCAATAGCTTCCCTAAAGAAGAAACTCCCTTTTTTCCTCTGGCATGTGTATGTGAAAAGACAACAAGCAAAGTTCTTTGAAGAGAGGATTTCAAATATTCAGCCCTATAAAGCTGTTGTTCAGGTGGACTTTGCTGAGAACTACACTTACCAATACCAGGATGACAATAAAAAAATTAGTGACTGACGTAATGTTGAAAAGTTTCCAATAAACATATTAAGACTGCTACAAGCATTCTGCAACTTAGTACAGCATTATTTTATCAGAAAACTGCTTTAAATAAAATGTAGTGTCCATAACAATATTCAACCCTGTTTTGCAATGAATTAAAGGCTCTGGGAAACATTTTTCTTTTTTCATAAGTTGACTAAAGGCAAACTAAAAAAGGATTTCATTTCTTGAAGTAATATCTCATTTATTCTTGCAAGGGGAGGAAAAAATGTCTCTATTTGTTATGGACATTACATAATGTCTGTAACAATAATTGCATTGGCTCTCCTTAACTGAAAAAGCATGTTGTGACAAAAATAAAAACAGGAAACAAGAAAGTATGTCAAGGTGATAAAGTTGTCATACTCTCCATGGAATAAGTTATATAGATAAAAACAGAACACTGACCTTTCACTATCCTTCCACTAGTTTTAAATTAAAAAATGTGCTTCCTTTTTGTGGCCTCCCCCTGCCATGTGTAACATTGATTTCAGGTTGGAATTATTTTAAATGAACACTTCAGACTACTATCTTTCACAAAATGTGGATGTTTTGGTTATCATATGAATTTGAAATTTCCACAAATTTCTACTTCTTATATGGAATAACCCATCCTCCAAAAATACTGTCAGGTTCTTGGCTTACTTCTGACAACAGATACCTTGATCCCTGAAATATAAAGAAAAAAATATAAAAATACAATGCAGTTAACATTTAATAATAAGTACTTGAACTCCTGTAGAAAAAAGCATTGAAAATGCTAGATAAGGACAAGAATTTATCCTCTTCACTTCAAATAATAATTAAGAACTTATATCAGTACTTCATAAAAGCTGCAGAATGCCTTCTGTGGATTAATATTTTCATATTGTCCTCTGTATAAAGTTTAACAACCTGTATTTAATTTCTGAACTTTAATTTTTGTTTCATCTACATTAGCCTATTTGACATTGTCTACCTTGAAAATGCTGTATTTATGGCAGAGACTTAAAAATATGTAACATGTAAGCACCCAAGATAAAAACCACAAAGAAATGGGCTTGCTGAGTGACAGTGAGACAGTTTCATCATCATACTGTCAGGGGGCTGGGCAGATCCAGAGTGTAGCAAGCAATGCTTGAGTATCAGTCAAACTATGACTGACTGAAAATAAATGAAAAGGACGTTTCGACCAAGATACTGTGGTCTTCGTCAGCAATAAAAACGTACTGAAAAACGTCAATAGTTATATACAAGTATAATAATTAAAAATTCCGAATAAATTAAAATAAGATAAATTTAAAATTTAAAACTGTAAACTAAGGATTAAGAAGGGTATATACCGATGGAAAAGCTATGTGTTCATTGAGTGAACTCATTTTCTGTGTGGAATACCATGCTTCTAAAAACAATCTTTTACACCATTGTTCACAACAATCAAGAATCTGTATATGTTCGAAATTAATATTATGTTGATGATGTTCGGCCAAACATCACTCCCTGTTGATTAATACCAATACAATTAGCATATGAAGTTCAGACTCGAGTTATTTACCAACGTTTGGACTTTATAGAGGATGTGCTTCTTTGGAGCTAACTCGGAAATTAACAAGATTTTCTATTTCCTCTGCCAACCTCACCAGTGACACATGCATTTGTGGATTCCTCCAAACTTCCTCAACTACTTATTATGTCCAGACATGACTTCATATATATGTATATGAAAGGTCAAACATGCAGTTGAATGCTTAAATGGCTCCATATTTTGGAGCCACTGTTATTACTGTGGTATTGGCTAGCCATCATAGGAATGCTGTCGAATAACCACCAAGCAATCGATGTGCTTACCTGCGACAATGACACTATCTTCGCTCACGTATCTGCTGATCACTTGAAATAACGATTTTCCTTCGCAAATCCAAGGGTAACTGTGGCTTCTGAGCACTCGAAATAATTCTATGGTGATTAGAACTTCGAATATATAGTGTGATATCTTTGAGTATACCGGTCATGGTGACAATGGTGCATCATGGGATAACCCCCCCCCTCCAACAACTACTGCGTGAAACACGCGGGACAGCTGAGACACGCAAGAAATGCCATCCTAAATTTCTAATCAGATTACTTTGTTTTAGCAAGACGGAGGACAACCAACAACCTTTGACTTTGAAATGTTTTATCTGTATTTTAAGAAGTACCTCTTCATCAAAACTTGAAACTTTCTTACATGTTAAAATTATAGTTTTCCTATTTTAAGTACTTTCGATAAGCCAAAATGACTTTCTTATTTTAAGAAACATTTCTTAATTTATCGGGTTTTTTTGTTTGTTTTCATTTTTTTTTTGGTTTTCTTACTAAGAAATATCGTTCTTGATTCAAGATACTTCTTCTTATTGAAATTGGGTTTATTAGCGTTCATTTGCTATGAATAAGGAGGAATCAGTGATGGTTATACCAAACTGGCGCTTATGAGGCATATGCCGTATGTTCATTTATATTTTTTTATTCTGCTACTGTGTAATTATACAAAGTCTCAGCTGGATCTGCAAAGAAGTAGTGTCAATATCTCACTTGGTTGTTCACATGAAACGAATGTTTCTCTACGGTAAAATTTAGTCCAAGTTTAGCTCGCGATAATATTAACACTGCACTGAATTAGTGTTAATATTTAACCTTACTGTTAACACCAAACAATTGAACTAAAACACATTGTCTGATGTGAAATTACAGTAAACTGGTGTCGATGTACGCCATTTTGAGGTCCTTCTACACCACAATCGGGTTAAAAGACTAGTTTTTTATTTTACACCCACTATAGTAAGTAAGTAAGTAAACTCTTCATTTAATGAGGGTAGCACAGAATAGCACAAACTAATAAACTAGTGGCCCTCAATCTAAAAATATGAGTTAAATAACATACAATATAAACATATAGTATAAAAGGGTTAGGCTAAATTGATTAGAACAAATTATACAATAAAATTATGGAGTTCTTTCTGTTCATTAAAAATACTGTTCCAGTAATTGTTTCTAAAAGCTCTTAATGATACAGAGTTTCTAAGATCTAATTTCAAACTGTTCCATAGTTTGCAGGTAGTAACTGCAAAGATCTTCCCGCCTTCAGTCTTACGATTGTACCTGGGCAAATAAAATTGCTGCTGCTGTATCTGGTGGTACGCGTATGTTGATCACTATTAAGCTTTAAGGAATCTTTGATATATGCTGGGACTTTGTTCTTGATACGTTTATAAGCTAGGCAACATTTCGCTATTTTTGCTTCTTCGTAGAAGGGGACCCATTGAAGACGGTTAAAAAGCTTCACACTGGACGCCTTACCATGGGCATTACTGATTACTCTTGCAGTTCTTTTTTATGGAACTCTCTAGATGCCTCCTTAAAACTTTGTAAGTCAGTTAATTCTTTTAAACGATGCTTGAGACTGAAGTTACTGAACGAGTTTTTAAACAAATAGTTTACTTATTTAGAAATTGTTTATATTTGTAGTATTTGTAATCATATTGTTATTTTAACATTTAGTTTTATATATAAATTATGTAATTATCTTTGAAATGCCCCTTTGGGGAAAGATAATAAAGTACGTATGTATGTATGTATGTATGTATGACCGAAATTCTTTTTATTACAGCTTGTCCAGGCTGTACTGACATAGTTTAAGACAGGTTTTATCATAGCGTTATAATACAATAACCTTTGTTGCATGGTTAGACAGGATCTTATTTTCTTCAATATACCAATTGTATTTAACTGGGAGTTTATTTGAAGCTGCCCATTCCTTAACTTCAGCAATCGAGGAATTTAGATTAACCTGCAGCTTTCCATTGATGAAGTCAATGTGGTATCATCAGCATACAGGTCAATTTTTGATGAAGTGACATGTAATGGCAGATCATTAATAAAGATGATAAATAACAAAGGACCAAGTATGAAACCCTGGGGGATACCATGCTGAGTGATTACAGTATCTGACTGTTTATCGCCCACTTTAACAAATTGCCGCCTTTCCTTCAAATAAAAGGTAAACCAAAGAAGAGATTCCTTGATGAGTCCGTATATTTGAAGTTTCTTTATTAACAGAGTATGATCCACCATATCAAACGCTTTACGATAATCAACCATAACCATTCCGCTCACGCAATTGTTGTCAAGGTTAAACAAAAGATCGTCAATAATGTTAATTAGCGCGGTTTCTGTGCTGTGTTTTGTTCGAAAGCCCGATTGTCTGGGATAAATTAAGTCTTTATCGCATAGGAACCAATAAAGCGCATTATTAACATGCCTCTCAGCAATCTTAGATAGTATGGGTAGCACAGATATTGGATGGTAGTTTGTAACCTCAGTTTGGTTACCATTTTTGAAAATTGGAGTTATTCTTGCAGTTTTCCAATGTTCAGGGAATTGATTTAGAGAGAATGAGAGGATAATCAACTTTGCAATCGATGGTGCGATAATCGGAGCAGCTAATTTGAGCATTCGAGAGCTAATTCCATCGATCCCGGTAGATTTGTTGGAGTCAATTTCCAATAGAAAACCAATGACATCAATTTCCGTAATTGATGGTATAGAAAACGCAGTCTTGGTGTATAAATATATTTGTGGTTCGTTAAGTTTCACTGATAAGGTGTTAATTACCATATTATACCAAATTGTACTGCTATGCTTTTTTAAGTATCCGTAGTATTCCGTACAACACGGTGAGATTTACAGTGTAACCTTCAACTGGCCGGTAGTTAGCAGATCCTTACTGCATTGATGACAGAATAATCCTCTAACAACATCGTCAACGTGGTGATATTTTAATAACTGTGAACAGCTGGCATATTTTTATTTGTGAACAATTCAATTTGTTACATGAGAAAATGTAGCCAATTTTTTATAACCCGGATTTCACCACGTACTTGTTTTTGAACAATAACACAATCGTAATGAATTATGTCATTATTCTTCTCTGAATAAGTTCAATGTGTTTTTACAAGTTTTCATTGTTATCGTCCTTTGACGAATCAAAGACTGGAGATGAGGTTAGATTGCTATCAAAACCAATTTTTGAGAAATTAATTAATATATATGTCATTGGTCAGGAAAGCAATGTAGACAGAAATGAAGTCACAGGCAATTTACTATCTCGATCTTGATATATCGTTAAGCAGCACATGTCAGTTGTCGTTTCAAGAGGAACAGTCGAATATCTTTTATCAATCGCATGTCGAATCACGTCATTTGCTGATTTTGAACGGGACAAACTTGTGGCATTCCCTTTCTTATCACTTGAAACACTTATCGTGTCCTTGCTTCAAGTTTTTATTGTGCCAAGGATTTATTGATATTGTTTGAGTCTTCGTTAAGTGTCTGTGCATGTAACCGCTTGCAGTGACAGTCCGCAAAAATAGGCAAGCCTTAACAAGGTCGTCTTACCAGTTTCGCAAAATGAGTAAATGCTCTCAAGTTAAAAGTGTTTCTCGTCGCCTGATATGTATCTTAACTAACCAAAAAAACCCCAAGAATCTTAGATAACTCGATAATTTGACTCATGACAAAATTTGCGAGAAAGATCAGAGCAGATGTTTTATGAAAGAGTATGTATGAAAACTTTTCGTATTAGTAAACATCTTGAAAGTGAAATTAATACTCTTTAATTTGTGTTGAACGGTGATACACACTATATAGAACTCCTTGCCACTCTATATACATTAAAACAGTCTTTTTTTAAGTATTACACATGGCATGATTCAGAAGATGCATGCTTTCATGTGCATTAGCATAATTTGTGAAATTTGGACAGCTGAGCGAAATTTTGATCATCAATATAAAATTATCATTGGAAATTGTAGATGTTCTAAAGAAAATACAGGACGCAGCATATTGGGTATTTTCTAAATAGGTTGTTCAAAATGTTCTAGGAAATCGTGGCTAGATTTTTAGTGATGTAATTTCCTTTGTTTCTAATGTATGTATCGTATAAGAAGGGTAATTTGTAGTCAGGTAAAACACTTAATAGTTTCTGGTTGATATCCCCTGGAACTAACGACAAATTGGTAATACAATGTACTCTCTTTAAAGTGGACATCCTCGGGACTAGCTGTGCCTGCCTTAGAGAGGTGTCCACATTATAGAGAGCTCGTGTGAAGTGACACCCGACATTTGTGGCGACATAACTGGAACGTAATCTTTTTTAAAAGCAAAATTAAAAGTTCACAGTCCCCTTACATGATATTAAGGTGGTCCTCCACACCAAATTTTCGGAAATATTCGAAAAAAATCAAAATTTTTAAACCCACATATCTGAATTCCTTAATTTATTAGCTTTCGTTTGATGTATTGTTACCCTAATAATTTTAAGTTGAAGTGCTATTTTTTAGTGATTTCTATGACATCGTTAAAGTCAATTATCTCAAAGTAGCATTTTTGGCCATCCGGAGGTCTTTTAAAAAAGATAACTCAAAAGGTATTTAATGAAATGACCTGAAATTTTGAAATTTTATAACAAGTATCTTCCCTTATTCCTGAGCCTAAAACTTTGTCTATCCTATAAACAGGTGATGAATTAATCTAATTTGAAGCACCCCATCATGGTGATAAAGAGATGTTGTCATTTATTTTTTAATGAAAAAGACAAATTAATAAAATATTTTTAGGTTCAGCATCTAGATTTCCCTTTACTGAATGCATAAAAAAGATTTACTTGATTTTCTAACCATTTTTTGCAAAGATATCCTTTTTAAAAAGAGACAACTTAAATTACTATTGGGGGGTCTGTATATTGGTTGCCATGGCAATCCGTGGCTAAATAGTTATGTTGTTGCACTCACTTTATCCATGCCTCTGTGACCAAAGTATAAATAATTTGTTTCAGGTTATTCTAAGCTTTTTTAAAATTTGTGTGGAGGACCACCTTAAGCACGCTTCAAAAACATGAACTCGGCTATAAACAGGCTGCAGAAACGTACAACGAAAGAACAAGATAAAGTAACAAATACAATTCTGCAAAACCAGATACAAGAACAGGGAGGAATGAAGACGAGTGAATGTCATAAAATGTCTGAACGGTTGACGGAAATAAACCATCGTATTGATTTTTAACAACAAGTTAATAAAAGATTGCAAATTATTATCTCATGTCTACCGTCATGAGCTGGTCTTCTCGACTGTAGAGCACTCTTCAGGCCAATTATAATCCAATAAAGAAGATTTTAGTTGTAATTAGATCTTGTTGTAAAATAGGCTCTACTGAAAATCAATATATGATAATATCCGGGTTAAAACTGTTTTGGTGCACGCAAATTTTCATTTCAAGTGTCCAACTTAATTGATATTTTGGACCAAAATTCTTCCACAAAGTGTCGGTTCTCCGCTTTAGAGAGGTGTCCGCCTTATTGAGAGTTAATGTGCAGAGAACCGTTATTTTCGGCCGGGACCAGCTAGTAGTGTCCAACTTAGATAGGTGTCCGTGATGTACTCAGAAGCTAACTAGTTCTACTTTTGCTGGAATAAGTATAATTTATTAGAATAGCATTGGAATGACAGGGCAGTTGAGATAGGATAATTACTAATGAATCATATTTTAAAAAGAAATTAACTATATGAATGAAAACTGGTGCTGTGCGATAGAATTCGTGTCACACTAGCAAGTGACTTTTGTCAGGCAAAATCTCTCAGAAGTTTAAAGTTTTTCGGCAAATTAAACATATTTTGGCCTGAAAATTTTGAACAAATATTGAATTTTAAAGTATTGTTGAGGCATACTGACCAATGTCTAAATCGTATTACTGTTTTTCCTATACGAATTAGTGGACGCATTGTACTATAAAATTTGTGTGAGGTACGATATGAATTTTTTAGAATCAAATCTTAACACTGTAATGCGATACGTTATTGGACAAATGTGGCAGATCTCGACGAATTACCGGTCTTCTAAGATCCCAATCTGCATCATAACTAGCGTTTTTAAAGCAACTGTTAGTTACCAATTATTCACCAAAGTGGAGGTGAATAGTTGTGGATAGTGGTAAATATCTACACTCTTAACCGACACTGAGGTGAATAATTGTTTTAACATATACCTCGCATAATTGTTTTCGCACACTTATTTGTTTAAATTTTTAAGACAATTTTACGGAACGTCGGCTTGTTGCCCGCTCATGCATCGTTTCTAAACAAAACATTCTGAAACATTCTGAGTGCGTTTATCGCTAAATTGTAAAGGGAATACATATTCCTGGATAGTTTATAGCCAAATTTCGCTGCTTTTTTGGTATTGTATGGCACGGCAACTTCGTTTATTCAAAACAATTTCTTTCTTCCGGAACTTAAACAAAACTGAACGCCATCTTGTTTTGCTCGGAAGTGAATAGTGCAGGATATTCCGAGATAGACAAACCAATCAGGTTGCGTAAAAAACGCTATTCACCTGCGAGGTTTACGCTAATACAGAATATTTTTTAAGAAAATGTTTATCTTTTTAGGTTATATAGAACCAAATAATCCTTCGGTGGTCGATCTGTTAACATTTGAATATTTCATAAATTGATTAAAGAACAATTATTCACCGAAGTGGAGATGAATAGTGGTGGATATTTACCGAGCCGCGAATAATTGCTTTATCACATACCTCGCAAAATTGTTTTCCCCAACATTTTTTGAAATTTTTACGATTTTACGGGTTGTCGGCTTGTCGTTCACTTATCATTTGTAAACAAAACCATTTGAAACACATCCTGAGTGCATTTATCGCTAAAAATAAAAGGAAATACGTATCTTTGAATACTTAATTGCCAAATTTCATTGCTTTTTTGGTGTTGTCTGGTACGGCGATTTCGTTTATTCTGAAAAACGTTCTTCTGTAACGTAAACATAACTGGACGCCATCTTGTTTTGCTCGGAGGTGAATAGTACAGGATATTCTGAGATAGAGGAACCGATCAGATTGCACAAAAAAAACTATCCACCCGCGAGGTATATGCTAATAGCACCTATCTAATTTAAATGTTAGCGTTGACGAAAAGCTTTAGAACAGTTCTTAATCTTTATTGGGTAATTTTAGCAAGAGCCATATAAAGCAGGCCGGCTATTCGAGTGGCCAGCATGCTTGATAAGCTAAATGCCGCAGTTAACACTAAATCTTACATAGCACTTAACAAACGTCTCCAATTATGAATCTGCCACGTTACGTAATTTTAGACATCACCAGACAATTAGGATTGTTTCTTGAAACTGAATGTTTATACGCATATATTTGATACATTTAGCTTAACCGCATTTATTATACAGAATGTCAGCTTAACATTGGTTACGTTAACTCATTGCACGGTAGGTGTAAGAAAGAACATCTGTATTCAGTGGTATTTATTTACATTTGTATTATTGCGAAATAAACTAATTCAATTAAAACTTCCCACTAACTTCGATTTGCCATCCTTTTTACCCAAATGGCACTACCTGTGTAATTTCCAGGGAAAGTCGACTAATTCGGACGAAATGCAGATGCGACCGCTTGTTTTCACTTTCGTTTTCTAAAAACAATGTTTTTAAATATGAAATAGTTGACTTCCTATAGTTCGCTTCCTTATTCCAGATGATATTTGTTATTCTAAGTCTGGAAACGCGCAACGTATTCTGTAAAGGTGAAGAGACAATAGCGGTACTTGTGCTATTCCGAAATTAAGCATAAACTTTCCAGAACTCAGTGGTAATTGAGAATCTTGGTGTTTTGATTATTTAATTCGTTCTAATTCAATATCTTGCATTTGCTTTCAACGTGATCGCATTTCTGAATTAGGAAACCGTCAAGTGGCTTATTACAACCAACAATTTATTGTATTTATGCAGGATTCCCTTGAAAGACGCTGAGTCAAAACTGTTTTTCCAGAAAACCAGGGCGTAGTTTATAGCATTTTGTGTATCCGGCCAACCAGTATTATTTAGCCAAACAATTATTAGCAGAGATTGAAAGAGAAATTAATTGCAATCTTCCGTAATTCTGTTGTCATAATGATTTAAAACAAATTAACACGTATCGCTTTTAGGGCTCGGAAATTTAATTTAATTTGATCAAATAAATATAGTTGCGAAACGTCTTTAAAACTTAATCACAAAACAGTCAAATGCAAAATCAACACAAGTACCCGTTTGAATTGACGGGAGAGCTTAAAAGCGAGAACCAAAGCAGGAAGAATTCATAGGACACACGGAGCTGTCACGGGCAAAATACTCTTGTTAGACTTCGGAGAAGGTAAGTTTTGCAATATATATATATATATATATGCTGAGGTTGTCCGAATTTGGTGAATTATATTTATGGTCTTTCACAAGCCTTTCATTATTGTTCAACTCTTTAGAAACACATGCCACCCAAGCCAAAGGCACAGTAAAACATTTCCACAAAATAACCGTGAACGTTTAGTTATTAAAAAGGTATCTCGGCGACCATATACTGCAAACCTGTTAAGGCTACAAATCCTTTGTTGTTAATCTTCACAAAGCGACATGAGAATCTGATTTGTAGGTGTCTTGAAGTTGTGCCGGGAATTTTTTGCTCACAGAGCTCTCTCAAAACAGGCTATCGATGCTAGGCGCATTCAGTCATCCTTTTAGAAACCAACAGTTATTACATTATACTATTTCACAAACCTTAATAACAATTTTGTAAGGAACCTAACTGCACATATTGCGACATAGAATGCCGCCCGATAGGTAGTTACAATACTTCTATACACCGTTACCGCTTACATGTATATACCATTAATTTAATATATATATATATATATATATATATTTGCTGTATATAGGAATATGATTATTCCAAATCAACGTGAATAGAGTGCTCAATACCAGGGCTGGTAGAGCGTAATACACATGTTAACTAAAAATGTGTTTTACGTCGCTACTTAAAGTTTCGCGCTTCTAAGCAATCATCAGGCAACTGAGAATGAATCAATTGCAATCATCCCTTTTATGCTGTCCCAGATTTAATTATTTTCATTTACGTTGTGCATTCCATAAGTAGTGCGTGTTGGCATGTTGGCATTTGGAAATGATCTCCGATCTCTTGTTCAGCAAATTCGCTTTGTTCGCCTTTAGAATTTGCAGCTTTTCTTCCAAGCAAGGGATGCAACGCTTTGTTCCTTCTTTGTGTGCGGGGACGCATTTCAAAATAGACCACTTTATTTCATAATTTGGGCAGGTTTTCTTAAGTTCCCATACATGCTTAGACAATTCCGTTTCGTTGACGTACTTTTTGTCCCGCAAGCTTTTTGTGTAATTTCTGTACCGTGTTTTGAACTCACCAGATGTCATACCAATGTACTGTTTTGTGTCTGCTTTGTCCGTTGTCGTTATTTCAGCTTTGTAAATGACGTTTGATACCAAGTAATTTCCAGGGATAGGGCAGTCGTCTTTGTCGCGGCAGTTGCATGCTGGAGGTGGTTGTGACTGTTGTGGTTGGTTTCTTGTTGATGCCTTGGAAAGGACGAGGTCGTTGTGCTTATGAATGATGGTTTTCACGTGTTAAATATTTTATGGAGTTTACTGGTTGATGGGAAATGCTTGTCGATAAGATTGTGAAATTTTCTGCCTTCGTTGGTCTTGACGTTTTTGCTGTATGTTGGGTTGAACCAGGTAACATTGCGATGACGCTGGCGTCGGTTAGGAGGGAGATTCTCGGGCGTTTTGCCGTCCTCACACGAGAGGTGCGTGCGGAAGTTGCTGCGGTTGAGGGCTTCTTGGTATGGTGGAACTGCTTCTTGAAAGGTTGGGGCATCGCAAAAGAGTTTTGATAGGCGTTTGTTGATTGGAGTTGGTAGTTGTTTCAGAACTGATGGTGGGTGGTTAGAGTTGCTGTGTACGTAAAGAAGTTCGTCATTTGGTTTTTTGTACGGTTTATACGTTGAGTTGCGCAAGTCCAAGGTGATGTCCAAGAAGTTCGTCACTTTCTGGTTGGTTTGGGCGGTGACTTTTTAGCCGAGGCTGTTAAATATCTCGTGCATTGTTTTTCTTGATCTGTCTGCTTGTCTGCCAGTTACGTTCTTTAATATGGCTAGGCCATCGTCTCTATACAGTCCAATGTTTTCTTTTCGGAACCTTTCTCCCAATGTTATCTAACATGGACAGCCCGACTAGCTTACATACTTTTGCTCCATCGTAGCTACCCATGGTCACGTCAAACGTTCTGTTAGTTTCTCTTTTCACCCATGGTTTTCCTTCGTCGAATAGTAGGGACTTGTGTGCGTGTTTGATGATTTTTATTTGCTGGTCTGTCATGGTGGTTTGGTTGCTGGCCCAGGAAATTGCTATGTTGAAGAGGTCTTCAGTAATAGATGGGTAAAAATCGACGATGTCAAATGAAAGGAATCTGTGATTGTGTTTTTCTTGGATGTTTTTGAACCAGTTGATAACTGCATCGGAGTTTTGCTATTGGTTTACTTGGCTTGGTCCTTAGATTGGACAGTCTGCTTAATGCCGGAATTGGCCTCGTAAAGACTCTGAAATATAAAATATTCCTGGGGAAGCATGCTGCCAAAGCCTCGAAGTGTAAGCTGATTTTACATTTCTAGCCCTCCCCTAAAAAAAATCTTGGGTGCGCCGTTGAGTATGTCACTTTTTTACCCACTCCCGAATCTTGACCAACTGCTAATAAACGGATCGATGATCCCTTTGACTCCGCGATTTGAATTTATTTCCGTCGGTAAAATGAGGACTGGACAGTACATCACCCCATTCAAAATGGTCACGGTACGCCACTGACTGAAACATCCCCAAAGCTGAATACTTCCACCACCATGTTTTACTTTAGATTTCACAAATTCGTTTAGCATTTTTTCATTACTTCTGCGTCTGACATAAAATCATCGACTATTTCCGTAAAGTTGAACTTTGGATTCATCAGTAAACAGAACGTTTTTCCAGTCGTCGACTGTATAATGCTTGTACTTCTTGACCCGTAGCAATCCCTTGCGTTTATTTTGGGATCGTAAAAGGGCTTTGGAGACTGCTACCCTTCCATTAAGCTCGTTTGAAGCCAATCGTCTTTTTACTGTATTTTTACTGATTGGCTTCACTCGAATGTCATTGAGCAGTGCCTGGATCTTACCAGCAGTTGCCATGCTGCGCAAAGAGGTTGTCTTGATGTATCAATCCATTCTCTGAATGGTTACTCTTGGTCTGCCAGATCTTGGTCCTGTGGAAAAGTATCTTGTTTCCTTAAACCTCTGCAAGGTTCGCTGCACAGCATCTTTTGGGACACTATCTACGATTTTACGTTGTGACATGCCTTCATTACTTAATGCAATTATTGGGCCCCTGGTTCCTTCACTGAGGTCACTAGACATTTCGATACAAGACATGGAAAGAGGATTGTCTTATTCTATATCCTCACTTAATAAACAGAAAAAGTAAGGAAGTAAATCTGGAAGTTACATACATGTAACAATGCCCATGCGTCCAGCCTCAAACACCTGGCAAGGCCCTGGGATGAAAAGCATCCTCCAGAAGCAACACTAAGAAGATGGACTCATACTTTTGACCCCTACTGTATATATATATATAGCAAATTATATATAGCAAATATATATAGCAAATATTCAATTTGCTATATATATATATATATATATATATATGTGTTGGTGTGCATATATGTATATGCATATATGTACATGTATATGTATATATGTACATGTATATGTATATATATAAGTAATGTATCAGGTTTGATCTAAGGTTTTTGTGAGCATATATGGTATATAGTGGTCTAAAACCGGACAAGTTATAACATTCATCTGTTAAAAGGTTAAATATTCAGGTGAGAATTGAATCTCACTCCATTAAATTATTGATTAAAAAAAGTCATCTAAATTTCTTTTAAAAGTTATGAAATTGAACAGTGTGCTTTAAGTTAAAGAAATTTTAGACGTCCAGCAATTCGACTTGTTTGTTTGATCGTCTCGATTGGCATTAACCCATCTAGGGGCAAGGGTACACTTTAATAATTATTTCACTCTGACTGGCTAACGCCAGACGATTTTACTCCTCAAAAGGGATGAGTCCTGCCACTTAATGAGTTAAGCCGAAAATATTGTGTAAAGGACATCTATTTTTCGATTAGCTAATCAAAACAACCAACCATAACCTGCAGTTATGCAACTCCGTAAAAATTGAAAGAAGATAATTTGTAGCTTACGAAAAGTTTCGTAAGTCCAATTTATAGTATTTTTTGTTACAGGTAGTAGTAGATCGGCTAAACAAATTTTAAGTAAATAGATTGTTTAATTACTAGGATATTCCAGAATAATTTTTTGCAATAATCTAATTTTATGTATTACAATGAGAGAAAATCGGAGAAGGAATTTATGAATGCAAGCAATGGCCAGCATTCCTTGTTCATCTTCTGAATGCAACAACCAGAATGTATTTAAAATGGTTTTTTTGATGTTACTCTGTGTAATTGTCTTACCAATCTCTTTTGGAATTAAACATTTGCATAAAAAATATACAGGCATATATTCGTGGAATAGATTTATTTAGTTGACGTAATCAGGGGAACCGGTGATTTATGGTTTGCAACTAATCCAATGAGATTCAAAAGATGAAGATTTGCCACCAAATCAGAGCCAAATAAGATGGTTGCTAATGAAATCATGGCTGTTACGCACTAACCACTGATCTGAGTGCAAGCTTTTTATGAGATCCAACTGAGTCCTGTTCCGAAAAAAAGCAACTCCCGGGTAGGGACTCGTTTTGGCTCGCGTATAAGTCTTAATTCTAAAATGCTTTGATGTGACGTTATACTAGAAAGTACGGTAAGGTTCCTAACTCAGTGGGAAAAGTTTGAGTCCAAACAATTGAACGAAACCGTTTCATTACACTTAAACGACACCTGCTGCGAGAAGGTTATTCAGTGTTTCATCGACTAAGGTACAGGAGACCATTTTAGGGAAACCGGCTATTGAGTTTCGTACAACTTTTGTCTTGTAGAGATCTTTCACTTCTATACTCGTACCTTGCAATTTTCCCGCTCATGCAATCGAGTCTAAAATACGTCTTGATAAACCTAACTTACCCAAATGGATCACGTTCCAACCTAAACGAAACAAATCATTGACAGTGTTCCGACAACAGCCTTCTTAACTCAGTAAACTAGATATCCGGGTAATCAGTTCAGTTTGTCTGAAAGGCCTCGAACTCAATGTTGTAACGACTCGAGTCATTGACTCAAACTCGAGTCGTCTCGAGTCGCAATTAGGGACCTTAAGATCTACGGCATCAAACTTGAACGACGACGTCCTTTAAAATTTCCGCATTTAAAGAACCACGGTTTATTGTCCACAGTTTATGGTCTACTGTACTCGATACTTATGACTTGTTTTATGACTCTTAAAACCCTCCAGTTCTCCTAAAATGACTGTAGTCACGGCTTGAATTCAATCTTAAGAAACAGCTTTTTACAGTTTGTGAGCTGACGTCGTCTATAAGATGTGAAATTGGTCTAGGTGATGTCTTATGCAGAACGACGATGGTGTTGACAATGCTCTGGAGGATAAAAGTTATTCATTTTCTTTGTTTTGCATCAAGAATTTGTTGCGAAGGTCGCGTCTTTGCAGTTGACGTCATAGTCAAGATCTTTTGGTCCCTATTTAAGGCTACTCAACGCGACTCGAGTCCTTTGCGAAAAACGGCTCGAATCGGGACTAGATTGGGTAAATTCATTCTTGACTGACTTGAATTAATTCTGAGTGACTTAGCCTCCTACCGTAAGTGATTGTCAATTTCCACTCTATTAACTTATTTCGGCCTGACCTAATTTATTATTTTTAGTCTGGTTAACTGTACACAATATCACTCTGGCTAACGTTAAACGATTTTACTCGTTTTTCTACTCGTCCCAACGTATACCTCGGACTAATGGTAATTTTATAGCTTGAGTCGACTACACGCTTAGGTCAGGTTGTATGAATTGACTCGATTTAACATGTAAAAACTCGACTCGACGCCTTTGTTACTCGATTTGACTCGTGTCTCGGCCTTGGGTTGACTCGTTACAACACTGCTTGAAGTTGCATTTATGGTAACTCGTTTTGGTCGAATCTTTGAGAAGCTCAAGAACCATCCCATTGCAATATGAACTTTCCTTTACAAAAATTTCATATGTAATTTCGCATTCCACAAATTTCATACCTGAAATTAGTTTTCATACTTGAATGTTCCATTCCACATGTGAAATTTTGAACGAGTACATTTTACTTGCAAATTACGTATTTCATATGTGAAAAGGTTTCAGAACAAATATTAATGCTCAGCAAAGTACACGCAATAAGGCCATGATTTGTAAAAGAAATAAGTTTATTAACAGGACTAACGTTTCGTTGCGTCTCGTAACATCATCAGAGCATGAATAAATTAAACGGGTATTGTATTTACAAGGTTAGAGGTATAAAGTAGGTGTTATATTACAAGAAGTATGGGAAACGAAAATGGATAGAGCTGTTAAAAGAGAGAGAGGAACAGAGCTTAGATTGGCATTCAAGGAAGGTTTAAGTTTAGAAATAATAAGACTTTCTCTTACCAAAAGTTCAGAGGCAGAAGAACAAGAGGATAGGATTTTGAAGTCGTTGAGTGATGCAGTGTGGCCAGTCTCAGCGAGATGAGTTAAAATGCTGGAAGGTAATGGGTTAAGAAGCTTTTTACCTGTCAGGGCAGAGACTCCTAGATGATCAGAGGCTCGTGTATGTAAGTGGCGACCCGTTTGGCCCACATACAATGCGGAGCAGCATTGACACGTGTAAGAATAAACAATACGAGACCTCAGAGTTTTAGGAGTCCTGTCCTTGAAGTTAAAAAGATGAGCAAGTCGCTTGCCTGGTTGAAAAACAAAACGAATACTGATGTGAGGGTAAGCTGAGGAGCACAGTTTTAAAATTTGAGTGCGGATTTGAAGAGAGTGACAACCAGTGAAGGGAAGAGAAAAGTATAAGATCTTTTTGGGGACCGTGTGAAGGACTGGTTTGGATGTGAAGGTTTTGTCCAAGAAAAGAGAAACGCATTTGTCAAATAAATGGGTAGGAAAGCCATTTCTAAACTTAAACCTTCCTTGAATGCCAATCTAAGCTCTGTTCCTCTCTCTTTCTTTTAACAGCTCTATCCATTTCCGTTTCCCATACTTCTTGTAATATAACACCTACTTTATACCTCTAACCTTGTAAATACAATACCCGTTTAATTTATTCATGCTCTGATGATGTTGCGAGACGCAACGAAACGTTAGTCCTGTTAATAAACTTATTTCTTTTACAAATCATGGCCTTATTGCGTGTACTTTGCTGGGCATTAATATTTGTTCTGAAATTGAGATTCCCGCCTGGATCCTCGTCGCGACAATGTGAAAAGGTTCCAATTTCATATGAGAAATGAAAATTTCAAATTCCATGTTTTTGATAATGTGAAACGACAAAAAAACTTTTGTAAGGGTTACTAAAGCAATCATGTCTGATTTCCGCGAGATCAGTCCAAGTATTGACTATAACAGCAGTACTTGTAACATCAAAGTACTGATGCATAAAATCAGCGAGTCACTCTTTTATGTAACCCTGGAGTACTTTTTGAAGACGTCGACACTTTTAGATGAGTATCATTACGATTATCACAATATCAGTACCTTAAACATTAAATCACATTTTCCTCAGTGGTGAATGGACCGTTCATACTAAATATCAATTTCGATCAAAGATCAATTTGTAAACAATTTTTAACTAACATTTTTCTTACCTTTGCAACAAAGTGATTTTCAATTCTTTTCCAGATACATTACCAAACCGTAAAAGATGAGTTGGAAAAGGGTACTTCATGTAGTATTCGTTATCACGATAGTTTGCTTAACAAGCTTGGATGCTTATAGCTGGGCAGAATGGGGTAACGGCAAGGAGCTGGGTAAACGTAACCATAAATTCAGGCCCATGTTTCTTAAAATCAGGAAATCGGAAATAGAAAGGTGACTATCCTTGGATGTTTTTACTTGCATGTTTACATTTAGAAGGTCGTTTACAGTCTCGTAAATCTGTGACTCATTGGGATAAGAATGAGAGCCCAGCTCAAAATTTTAAGGTGAAGAACCATGATCACAAGGCAAGACAAGTTAAAATATTTTGAAAATAAGTTGAATTCTAACGTTTCGTTGCAACGTGCAACATCTTCAGAGTGTAGTATTACATAGTTATCAATGTCTATATATAAGTATATTTACATGCGAGAATGAAGAATTAATTAGCGCCCAACCCATCACAAAAGGTGACAAACAAGATGCTGAGAGAAAAATTAATGACGGAGTGAGAGACTAAAACAAATAAAGAGGTGCGGAAGAGATATTTTCGTTGAGCGGAGGTTTGAGCTTAGAAATAAGCAGGCTTTCCCGAAGAAGAAGTTCAAGATTCGAATTGGAACGGCAAGAAGAGACAATAGTAAAGTCGTCGGGGGAGATGCTATGTCCGGTTCGACGAGTATGAGTAAGAACGCTCGACAGTGAATGAATAGCCCGTTCCTTTCCCGTCAAAGGCGAAACTCCCATGTGCTCCGAGATACGTGTATGTAAATGGCGGCGTGTTTGCCCCAAATACGATGCACCGCAGCATCGACACGTGTAATTATAAACAACACGCGATCTCATTAACATGGGAATCCGGTCTTTGAAGGGAAAGAAACTAGACAAGCGCCGACCAGATTGGAAAATAAAGCGTAAAGACAAATCTGGGAAGGCAGAAGAACACAATTTTATGATTTGTGTTCGGATCTGTAGAGAGTGAGACCCTGTGAAGGGAAGAGAGAAATTGATAACAGTTTTATGAGAGACATTTGTATCGTGAGGGGGTGGACAAAACAGCCTGTCACTCTCTACAGATCCGAACACAAATCATAAAATTGTGTTCTTCTGCCTTCCCAGATTTGTCTTTACGCTTTATTTTCCAATCTGGTCGGCGCTTGTCTAGTTTCTTTCCCTTCAAAGACCGGATTCCCATGTTAATGAGATCGCGTGTTGTTTATAATTACACGTGTCGATGCTGCGGTGCATCGTATTTGGGGCAAACACGCCGCCATTTACATACACGTATCTCGGAGCACATGGGAGTTTCGCCTTTGACGGGAAAGGAACGGGCTATTCATTCACTGTCGAGCGTTCTTACTCATACTCGTCGAACCGGACATAGCATCTCCCCCGACGACTTTACTATTGTCTCTTCTTGCCGTTCCAATTCGAATCTTGAACTTCTTCTTCGGGAAAGCCTGCTTATTTCTAAGCTCAAACCTCCGCTCAACGAAAATATCTCTTCCGCACCTCTTTATTTGTTTTAGTCTCTCACTCCGTCATTAATTTTTCTCTCAGCATCTTGTTTGTCACCTTTTGTGATGGGTTGGGCGCTAATTAATTCTTCATTCTCGCATGTAAATATACTTATATATAGACATTGATAACTATGTAATACTACACTCTGAAGATGTTGCACGTTGCAACGAAACGTTAGAATTCAACTTATTTTCAAAATATTTTAACTTGTCTTGCCTTGTGATCATGGTTCTTCACCTTAAAATTTTGAGCTGGGCTCTCATATCTATCCTGAGACTACGTTTTCCGCCCGGAAAGTCTGTGAGTCATTCTTTTGTGTTTGGAAGTCTGAAAACTTGGTTTAATTTTATGAGAAAATGGAGATCCATTTACTTTTATGGATAGCTTAAATTTTTGTGGAACATAAAATTGTTAATTTGTACAATTGCAAATTTTTGTATAATACTGAGCTTTATTCAAAGAGAGTTAAATGGCAGCTGAACAATTGCTTATACTATTCTATATCTAAATCCACAGATATTTCACTTATATTATGCATTACCTTGTACAGTAATATCGACTGATAATTTACATTTGCCAAACTACGAAAATTTCGTGGTATAAATAAAGCGATTAAATCACTTCGAAATCAAATATTTCATAAAAAAGTCGTAGATTCATTTTGCTGGTGAAATATACCCTGATAGCTGTTCTTAAAAATTGAAGCTTTTTATATTCAACATCAGGCTGAACAATTAATATTGTTAGCATTGACTGAAAATATGTGTTGGCTTTGATAGATCAATAAGAAATTTTTTAGTATACTTTCTTTCTTTTATTTCTATTAACGACGAATGCTCTTTGCTCTTTAAGGCCACAAATGAGGAAGTTACCTGCCAAGAAGAGATTTTACTGAAAGGCATACATGATACATCAGATAATCAGAAATAGCGAAACAAAGCAATTTTGCGATATTGCTATCTATTAATGGGAATATTAGTTAATGAATGTTAAAAAGCACATGAATATTCTGTTCAATTAAAAATAAATACCGTTCAAATACATGATTGATTGAAATTTCATATGCATGGTTAAATATCTATTTAACTCTATAACAGTAATGCAGACGTCGCCAAAAGACCTATTCGTACAAGTTTAAACTAAATTATGTTTAAATTTAATTATGTTTAAATTTGGTTTACGCTTTTGATACACTTCAAACAATGCTTTTTAGAACTCTTCCATAAGGCATAATGTTGAATCATTAAGTTCACCACGTTTCTGTTTCGGGTACTTACGGCATTTATCAAAAGAGCAATACTCGAAAATTTGGTGTTCTTCCGGCGCGACAGATGTTGCTTTGCCCGTGTGACAAGAAATCGGGTCGAAAATCCGTGGTCTGATTGGCGTACAACATAATGAATTGTTACAGTTTATAGCACCGGACTAAATAATTTTTCTTACAAAATGCTGTCTTCGTACTTTTTGGTCTTGCTGTTTTATTGTTCGTTTCATCAAGACTCGCGCTCTTCTGACTAGGAATGCTCAAATCGTTCCTCGTCATTTAGTACCCACTTTACTGTTAATGGCTTTGAGTTCTTTTACTTAGCAGTTAACATTTCTCCTAGATGCCTTCTTTTATATATTCAAGTATATATAAAGGTTTACAGAGAAAATTGAGAGGTGTGTCGAGTATTTACAATGTGCAAACTACAGATGTAATAGTAGACAAATTGCAACAAATTTCAGCTACGACCCGACTTCCGTTACCTATATGTACAATACCGGACATGAAAACGGACGTCTGAGATCATTTCACGAATCATACGACCCAAAAATATTCGTGTTCGACGCAGACGCCGAATAACTCTGCGGCATTTAAAAAAAGAACTCCCACGTGACTGACAAAGTGCTATTTGCCATGCAAGATATAAAAGAGAGACCGACCAAGTCTAGAACATCAGACCTAATGAATACAAACGCAATAAAACGTATAACATTGCTGAAAACTACTAATAAACATCTCGCAATACTGATTGGAACTCGGCAAAATGTATAACTCACACCACAAACAACGTCATTACATTTGGAGCAAGGACTAATAAACCGATCACAACAATTACCAGCATCTTACAAAAGACCAATTGAAGAATTTAACGATAGAAACCAATAAAAAAGAAGCCCAACAAATCACTAAGTCACATTGACAAGATCCACATGTAAGAACATACGATAGTTACTGACTACAAAGACATACACCGACAAAAACGTAAACTTTTCATAACAACACCCTGACCCATGCATGACGTAACCAACTAAATAGATATAGAGGGGAACCTCGCTGTCATTGTTCACTCGACTCTGAAGATGACCACCGCTGAGTCCGTCGAAACATCAGTCACTACAAACATCGCAAACAGCACTTAGAACTGCGTCAACTTGGAAGATGCACTTTCACCAAATTGAATAGTAATGATTTGGAAATTATGGTTTCGTCGAATAGTCGAAATTTTTGTCTGGGCAAAGTAAAATTAAATGAGTTTGAGCTTGTTAAAGACTGATTGGAGTGTGGGAGAAGAAAGAAATGTTGGGTTATTGAGGGTGAGATTGAAGAAAAGGAATCCAGAAATGGAGCACAATTTTGAGTGAAGTTAACATGAACTTCTAAAAAGGCGGATCCAGTCTTGGAATTATTTTTAAAGGCTTTGGATCAAAGAGTTTTATCGACTAAGATTATAATTCTGGTAATTTTACAGTTGAGGAAAAGTTAGTGTTCAGGAATCTAAAGAGTTGAAGAGATATCAGTGTAATTAAAGACGAAGATAAGAGGTCAGCTACAGTGGTTTGGGTTGGAAAAATTATTGCGAAGAGGCTTATAAGCAACTTGGAGAAAGTTTAGAGTATGAACGAGTGGAAGGGGATCCTATTAAGAATTTTTCAAAAAGTTTGAAAGTTTTAAGAGGTAAGGTGGTTGTTAGAGAATAAAATTTTTGGTATTTGAAGATGGGAAATTAAATCTAAATTACGAAGGCTTGATTTGTTGCCTAAAATTTACAGAAGATTGGTTAATGTACCTGAAGAATTCTTGTGTTTAACGGCTACTGAAAAGATCTCTGAGTTTGTGGATTTTAATTGACAACCTATAGTACAAGTTCTATCCCGTGTTATAATTTATAAAGGATACCACAGGTTTCTTATGTAAGTTAGAGATTTTTGGCGATATTTCCGATGGAGCCATTTTATTTTCAACGGATGTTGTTCTTCTTTATTCTTATATACTTCATGAGGAGAGGCTGGGAAGTCTTAGGGAATCATTTGAATAGTATAACGATGTAATATCGGCGGGAATGCATGTGCTGGTTGAAGTGTTGACAGACTTGCAAAGATTGATTTTGGACAATTACTATTTTGAGTTAGATGACAATATTTAGGGTAGATGGACGATCTTCAAGCTCGATACTCAGAAAATGATTTCTGAGCCCCAGACGGGGATCGAACCCGCAACCTTCTGATGACCGGTTAGACGCTCTAACCATTGAGCTACCGAGACTCAGATAGTGAGCTAAGGTGCAAATTCGATATATATGTGCGACCTAAGCGGAAGCCACTATATATTAATAATGATTGAAGCAGTTTGATGTCTGAGAAACATGAGAGCTTGGATATATTAAGGTAGGTGAACAACCTTCAAGTTCGATACTCAGAAAATGATTTCTGAGCCCCAGACGGAGATCGAACCCGCAACCTTCTCATGACCGGTTAGACGCTCTAACCATCGGTAGCTCAATGGTTAGAGCGTCTAACCGGTCATCAGAAGGTTGCAGGTTCGATCCCCGTCTGGGGCTCAGAAATCATTTTCTGAATATCGAGCTTGAAGATCGTTCATCTACCTCAAAATGGTTTTCTTAGTGTTTGCGGCTGGTTTCACCAACAAGTACGGTAATTATTATCAATTATGTCAGAGCTATCTTTGACTTGACCGTCCGCCATTTCTTGACCGTCCGAATTTAATATATCCAAGCTCTCATGTTTCTCAAACATCAAACTGCTTCAATCATTATTAATATATAGTGGCTCCCGCTTAGGTCGCACATAATATATCGAATTTGCACCTTAGCTCACTATCTGAGTCTCGGTAGCTCAATGGTTAGAGCGTCTAACCGGTCATCAGAATGTTGCGGGTTCGATCCCCGTCTGGGGGTCAGAAATCATTTTCTGAGTATCGAGCTTGGAGATTGTTCATCTGCCTCAAAATGGCTTTCTTAGTGTTTGCGGCTGGTTTCACTTTTGCAGGGCATCTTGATTACTGGACAATTTATGACTTGAAAGAACAGTTCTAAAACTCAGCTCTTTGGAATATGCATTGGCCAACTGTTCATATTATGGAGCAACGCTCTGACTTGGTTCTTTCTCATGAATATGAACAAAGACGTTACGAGAACTCTCTCGTTGCCGGGACATTTGCTAAGCGACTGAATGTAAACGATATTCCTCGCTGTAGTTGAATCGATGTTGATTTGTATGAATCGAGACTTTTCACGTTCTGGTAATCACTTACCTGAGCTACACAATCGCAGGTACATCTGAATCGAGTAGATGAAACACGCTGAAAAGTTATTTCTGTTTGGAGATCATACTAGCCTTCGGCGAAAATGTTGTCCGCTCCAGTCTTTCTCACTTCTCGGGTGGCTTGTGGATGATTACTCTTACCTTGTTCGACCAGTAATGCTTTCATCAGGATTTTAACACCTTGCAAGAAATTTTGAATGTATAAAGCCGTGTTCTTTCTGTAAATTCACCGTTGAACTCTGTGTTGAGGTGACGATGAACCCTTCGTTGAAAATACTTAAAAGTTGAAGGTTCGTATGCTACGCCATTTTTCAGTTTTACGAAAATTTTACAGTTGGAAAAAGTACGTCTTTTACTTTCCTCTACTCTTTCTTCTTTCGACAAAACTTGGAGAAGGTTTGATGGTCGTATTTTGTTGTATGTTTTGAATTTTCCGATTTTTGGTCAGCAATAAAAATGCAAAACTCTGATGTTTTCTTTGTTTATTTCATCGGTTTCGTATTTCATTTCATCTTTGTTACCAAAGTCTTTTACCTCAGGATGAATACTTAGCATAAATCTACATCATAGCACTTCTACAAGAATTTTTTAATTAACTTTAAGACGATGTAGGATTTATCAATTTTTTAATACAAAAAATATCCAAAAAATTTTTTTCAATTATAAGCTATCCGTAATGCTAGTATCCGACCGGTAACCTATGAGAACGCTCCGCTTTTAAGACAGAAAGTGTTGCCATCAACTAAAATGTCTTTCTTCAAAGTGAAAAAAAGTGATAAAATTCATTCAAAAACGACACGAAATACGTCAAGATCACAATTAATACAGGATCTTGATACGAACATCCTTTGCTTAACAGTAGAATTGTCAGGATAGATCCTATTATTTACAAAACCGTTAAAGGTTATTCTCTCCAAACGTTTTGTTATAATGAAACAGAGTCAAACTTTAAAACGTAAATATGACGACGAACAGTTTAAATAAAAAACAATTTCAAGTTTGGGTTGTTAATATTTGTGTGCAAATGTTGTCTTTTTCTTATATTGCATATCCTCTTCCAGTTATAGTAAGGGGGATTTGTCTTTTTGACAATTTTGAAAAATTAATAATGTTACTTGGACTCTCCAGAGATATATTGGAAGGGTGGGTGAGGGGTTATTGCGTGCACATATTTCTAGTATATATATATATATATATATATATATATATACATAGATTCCAGTAACTCAAAAATGCCGTGTGCAAGCTCGGAGACTGGTATGTTGTTGAACAAACCATACTTAGGTACCGTATCGAAGCAAATCGATTTGCTCTCGTTATTTTTTCCCGTGTATGGATCTCTCGCAAGTTGTTTACGTCATTTGAACACTGAAGCCAATAAATGATTTAAGACCGGCAAAGGAAATGGCTTCCTTGGTGCCTGCGACTGGTTTCGCTTTTGAGGGCCACCTCAGGAACTGGACAATTTATGACATAAAAGAGCAGTTCTCAAACTTAGTTCCTTGGAATACGTATTTGCCAACTGTTCACGTTTTGCAGCAACGAATTGTCTTGGTTCTTTCTGATTTATATGAACAAATGACGTAAGGGAACTCGCTTGCTGTCAGAACATTTGCTAAGCGACTAACTGTATTAAAACGACATTCTTCGCTGAAGTCGAATAGATGCCGATTTATATAAATCTTGGGACTTTTCACGTGCTGGTAACCACTTACCTGAGCTACACAATCACAGGTACGTCTGAATCGAGTAGCTATGAAATACAAGCTCTGCGAACGGAATTGTTTTGAGCAGCTTTCAAAAGTAGCTTTCTGTATGATAAGGATATGTGAAGAGAGTAATACCTTTTGGACAGGCGCTATGGTTAAGAAGGATTTGCAATTCTGTAGAAACGTTTGAAGGAATTAAGGCTTAAAAATCTCAAGCGGGCGCCGAACCAACGAAAACCCTGACCGTTGTCCGATAACAAAAGCTGAGAAGGCGCAATCCCCTACATCTTAGCAGATCCTTGGACATACTCTCGGAAAAAAAAATTAAATTTAGACTTCTTGAAGTGCCATTCTATGGGTTTTTGAGTCAGTCGGACAAACTATCGGGTAATTCTATTTTCCTCGAATGAAGCCTGGCAAATTAGTGGATTATTTCTTCAATGTCACTTTCAGTACTGTAATGGATATGGAGCAAGGCAAGTCCTGTCCAACGCGTTGGCAAAATGGTACTTCTCGTGTAATTTTTAAGTCGTCTCAAAGCTGACACATTTCTAACGTAGTACTTCTGTTACAAAATTCACCTCTGTATCTTTCCAGACGTCACAAAACTTTTCTTTCCTTTTTTCATGTTTTCTTTTTGAGTAAATGCTGTATTTTCGAGATTAAAACTTGGGATCCTTTATTTACTTTTAATCAGAAAAAGAAGGGAATTGATCATCGAAAATCTGATTTATTTCCGTAAATCGGTGAAAACCGGTCTAGATCTGCTCCTACTCAAGGTAAAATAGTTAAGTCGCCTTCGGCGATTTTCATTCATCGCACCACATGGAAAGGGCATTGGAGATGAACTTATTGTAGCTTTTAGAAGACGAAGGGATCTTAGAGATTACATTTTTTGTTCCAAACTTAAGGGAAGGTTGTGAGTCTCAATAGAGGATTTACCAGGGTAAAAAGAATTATGTTTGAATATATATATATATGTATGTATATATATTTCAATAGTATTCCCCAATCCTCCATTGAGACTCACAATCTTCCCTTGAGTTTCGAACGAAATATGTTATCTCAAAGATTCCTTGGTCTTACGTATATATGGTCTGTATACATATGTAGTAAGATACAGGACGTCCTCCTTGTTGCTACACAGAGTTTCTAGCTCGAACCGCTTTAACTACTTGATAAATATTTATACATATTGATCAATATAAATCTATATGTTTCTTGATTAGGGGTCGGAATTCAAGAAGTAGACAAAATAAACATATTTTAATAGACAGGGGTGACCAAAAAAAGTGGCCTCCCCACCAAAATATGGTTTACTGGCTATAATTTTCAGAAGAGAGATAAAAATGGGGAAAACTACATGGTTGTTGAATAAATGAGCCGAGATATGATTATGTATAATCGAAAATCGTAATTGTAATCACTTTCTTGTTGAAAATACACAAACGTTCAATACAGTGACTTAGCTAGAGGGGGACCCGGGGGCCGGACCCCCTGGCGAAACTGTTGGCCCCCTCTGGGAAAATTTAGAGAGTTTTTTATTTTTCAGTGCGGTCTGCTGTGGTCTGCCATTTTGAAAAAATGGAAAAGAAGAAAATTTGTTGTGTTAGAAATTAAATAACAATAATTGGTCACACTCACTAAAAAAAACATTAGAGAACGGTATATAATTATTTCAAATCCCGTTTTGTGCGTAGTGTCACCACAACGTTTTGTGACGTAGTGTTACCATGGCTGTATAGCCATGTATATAGATCTTTTTAATAAGTCTGCCTTGTGACGTACGAAATCATGCACAGCTATCATTACAAGCTATAATGAGCATAAGGAAAGTATTTTAAGGGTTTTCCTTTATCGACAAACTATGTTACAAGGGAGACTTAATCATACGCTTTGTTGTGTGATTATGACTCTTACTGAGTGAGCCAGACTGGAAATTTTGTGTACCAAAACTCACGTGACTGCTGATTGCCATACGAGTTTCATATTTTGCTTTCTGTATATGCTTATATAGTGTCAACTAGAGTTGAGTTTCTGACTGTGAATACTTTATTTCTGTTTTAACGTATACCGTTGTTGCAATCTTTATCCAAACATTCATTTTTTGTATTCGCAGTGAACAATCAAACAAAATTTAAGGGGCTCCCTGTGAGTATGTTGCTTAGCTTTTTCATTCAGTTCCTATCTGCTATGTCACAACAGTTATTCAGCGGTATTACCAGTTCACATGAACACGCATGCCATGTGCTTTTCAGCAGTGTTTTGAGATATCGCCACATTGAATAGAACTATTTGACTGTTGCGTTAAAGAACGAGTCCATTCTCTGTCGTGAGACACAACAGATTGGCAACGAGGATTTTACAAAGTGAGAAGAAACTACCTTATTGTTGCTAATTTTCGCGGGTCTTAAGTTTCGCGATTTTCGCGATTTTCAAAAAATCGCGAAATTAAAGACCCGCGAAAAAAGGTTTACGCGAAAATTAACCACGCGAAAAATAATTTCTATTCTATTTATTAATTTTCTATTTCTATTTTCTAAAAAATAATATTTCTTTAATCAATGATAAATTGAGATACAGGTACATAATTCTTAACCACGTTCTCAATTAAACTTCTACGTTGGAACTCTCTTCTTCTGAATCACTGATTTCCTCTCCCTGTTGCAGTTCTTTCAATATGTCCTTAGTGCAGTCATCAAATAATCTATTCTTGTATGGCTCCTTGTAACTAGTCAAGACAAGCTGTTTATATTTGTCAATTATTTCTCTGTTCCTTGCTGTGGCTTCCATTTCAATAACAACTTTGACAGGAATTTCCGATCCCCCTTGCACAAGTGGTGATCTTCGAAGCCCTTGCATGCCACCTGGATTATGAGCCTTTACAACCACTTGACTAGCAGTGAGGGAAAGCGCTACGTTACAAAAGGATGTGAGAAAGCAGGAGTTGCTGGAGTAGTGAGGGGTGAATCAACTCTTCCTCCCGAGGGTCCGTTTGAAGAAATAGACAATGTACGGTAGACATAAAGTAAGGTAGTTACTCTACTTTGCTGTAAACAAACATGGACCAATTTCATTTCATTATACTTATGGTTTCTTCAGTTAAAGTATGTTGGAAACAATTGCTATTAATAAAGTATTATTTGCCAGTCCTGAGACTAACTGTTTTTAAAGCTGGTCGTTTTTTGGCAGTTTTCGCGAAATTTAATTCCCTTAAACGTACTTTTTTTGCCAAATCGCGAAATTTAAGACCCGCGAAATATGCCTGTTCCACGTTCGCAAAATTAAGTACCCGCGAAAATTAGTAACAATAAGGTACTGAACGCCATACGATAATGATGTCGATTGGAAAGATAGAAGCTTTCGACGAAACTACGGACAACTGGGATGCGTACGTAGAACAAGTGGAACAGTACTTCATCGCTAACGAAATCAAGAAAGAAAAACACGCAGCGGTAAAGGTGAAACCGTAAATGTTTACCTAGTTGAATTAAAGAAGCTTTCCCTTCATGGTGAATTCGGCACTAATTTAGATGACTCGCTGAGGGATAGATTGGTGTGCGGACTAAACAAAGAACTTATCCTGAAGCGACTGCTCTCCGAGCGTGATTTGACATTGGCCAAGGCGACACAAATTGCCTTAGCGATGGAAGCAGCTGCAAAAGACTCACTCGAGTTACAAGGGAAGAAAAAACTGAACAAGAAAAAGGAAAAAGTGGAGAGTGCGAAAGATAAGGTAAAGTCAAAGCGACCTTGTTACCGATGTGGATCCAATTTACATTCATCAGAAGAGTGCCAATTTAGGAATGAGAACTGCCGAAAGTGCGGGAAAGTGGGGCACATCCAACGAGTTTGCCGTTCAGGAAGGAATCAGCAGACAACCAATCGGGAAAAACCGAAGAAAGAGAACCAAAAATTACACTCTTTGGGGGTGGACAAAGAGCTGGATGATGACAGCTTAATAGGATCCTTAGAAGTCAATAATGTCAGACAGACAGTCGATAATGTTATCTGGGTGGAACCAAAGGTGAATGGAAAAAACCTAAAGATGGAGCTGGATACAGGTTCAGCGATATCCACACTACCTTTTCAGAAGTACAAGGAATTGTTCCCCAAAACACCCCTTGTAAAGACAGAAGCTATTCTGAAGACATACTCAGGAGAAAGGATTACACCCGAGTGCAAACTCTATGTTAGCGTGGAACACAACAACCAAGTCAAGGACTTGACATTATGTGTCGTAGACACGCACGGTCCTGTTCTGTTTGGAGAGATTGGCTGCATCAAATCCAACTTGACTGGAAGCTCATCTGTTCCATTGCACACATGCAGCCGACACAGGGAACTCAGAAAAGATTAGAGGAGCTCCTTGAAGATGATGGAGTTGACACGCTCAAGTCGATGAAAGCAGAACTCACCTTAAAGGAAGGTAGCCAACCTAAGATTTGCAAAGCAAGACCCGTTCCTTATGCCATTAAACCAAAGGTAGAAGTAGAGCTGAAGCGTCTGGAAAGAGAAGGTATAATACATAAAGTCAAATTCAGCGACTGGGCGACTCCTATTGTACCAGTAGTCAAACCAAATGGTACCATACGAATCTGTGGCGACTATAAGAACACAATAAACCCTCAGCTGCAGGCGGAAGAATACCCACTTCCCCGCATTGATGGCATCTTCGCAAAGCTTGCGGGAGGACAGTCATTTACTATAATTGATCTTAAACAGGCCTATCACCAGATGGAGTTAGACGAAGACTTACAAGAGTATTTGACGATCAACACTCATCAAGGGTTATACCGATATAACCGCCTTGTATTCGGAATAACCTCAGCCCCAGCAATTTGGCAGAGATCAATAGATCAAGTCTTAGACGGAGTGGGAGGAACAAGTTGCATTCTGGACGACATCATCATTACAGGCAAGAACGACCAAGAACACCTCGACCACCTGGAAGAAGTTCTAAAGAGGTTACAGGAACATGGTTTACGAATAAACCGGGAAAAGTGCGATTTCTTCCAAAAGAAAGTAACCTACTGTGGCCATGAAGTAGACAGGGATGGATTACACAAAACACAAGAGAAAATTGATGCAGTTGTCAACGCTCCAAGGCCAGAGAATGTCCAACAAGTTCGTTCATTTTTGGGACTAGTGAACTACTACCACAAGTTCCTGCCCAACCTAGCCACCACCTTAAACCCCCTGAATCAGCTCTTAGAACAAGGTAAACAATGGAAGTGGGCCACAGAATGTGAGGAGGCTTTCATAAAAGTGAAGGAGATCATCGAGTCAGACATGGTCCTCACCCACTAAGATCCAGGACGACCCTTAAGACTAGCCTGTGACGCATCACCAGTTGGCATTGGAACTGTCTTGTCACACATTATGGATGACGGCTCGGAGAGACCCATCGCGTTTGCATCACGCACCCTCAGTAAAACAGAGAAGAACTATTCTCAGATTGATAAGGAAGCATTAGCACTAGTGTGGGGAGTTAAGAAGTTCCACCTATACCTCGTTGGTCGCAATTTCACACTTGTAACGGACCATGGACCTCTGACTCCAATTTTCCATCCAAAGAAAGGGATACCAGCAATGACAGTTGCTCGCCTGCAGCGTTATGCGCTTTTCCTTGCAGGGTTTAATTACAGTATTGAATACAAGAACACCACCCAGCATGGAAATGCCGACGGGTTATCACGCTTACCTGTAACAAGGGACAGTGAGACGACGGTGGACCCAGTGGAGATTTTCCAAATGTCTCAGATAGACATACTTCCAATCAGCGTGGATATGATCCGCCAGGCAACCCAAAGGGATCCTGTTTTATCGCGTGTGTTGGAACACACAAAGCAAGGGTGGCCAACAAAGAGTGAAGAAGAGCTGGAACCATATTACATAAGGAAAGATGAACTTACTGTCCAAGACAGCTGCCTGATGTGGGGAACACGTGTGTTAATCCCATCAAAGTACCGGATTCAATTATTGAATGAACTCCATAGTGGTCACCTTGGTGTTGTCAAAATGAAAGCCTTGGCCAGAAGCTACGTGTGGTGGCCGGGAATGGATAAAGCAATTGAACAGATGTCAAAGGAGTGCACGGGCTGTCAACTCACCCAGAAAAACCCGGAAACCGCACCATTGCACTGGTGGGAATGGCCAGCTCGTCCCTGGCAACGGATACACGTTGATTTCGCTGGACCATTCTTAGGGGAAATGTTCCTCGTTGTTGTGGATGCACACTCTAAATGGCCAGAAGTGGTACAGATGAATTCGATAACGGCCACCAAAACAGTTGAAGAATTGAGGAAGCTTTTCACCACCCATGGCTTACCAGAACAATTAGTCAGCGACAATGGGCCCCAATTCGTAGCCGAAGAATTTAGATCCTTCATGAGAAACAATGGCATCAAACACATACGGTCAACGCCATACCAACCCAGCTACGAATGGTTTGGCCGAGCGGTTCGTACAAACGTTCAAACAAGCTCTGCAGGCAGCAGCAGCTGAAAGGAAACCCCTCTCCTGGAAACTGGCGAACTTCCTACTAGCCTATAGAACAATACCACATGCAACAACGGGGGAGACGCCAGCCATCCTACTCGTGGGAAGGAATATTCGGACAAGACTTGATGCGCTAAAGCCCAACATACGGAAGAGAGTAGAGGATAAGCAGCAAGACCTGGAGTTGAGTCTAAGCAATAGCCACAGAAGCAAACTGGATGTAGGTCAACAAGTTGTTGCCCGAGACTATCGTGGCGGAAACAAGTGGATCCCTGGGGTCATAACAGCTCAGAGGGGACCCTTAACATATGAAGTTAGAGTTGCGCCCAACACAGTCTGGCGAAGACACATTGATCAACTCAAGGGGTCGGCTCTGCCCCTAAAATCTGACTAAGGGGGCAAACAACCACAACCGAGCCCAGCTGTGTTTACAGCTATCCCACAAACAGCAAGAAATATTGGAAGAGAAGTTCCGCAGTCCCCTACACCTGGTAACATTGAGGGTTCAAGTACAGAGAAACATATCAGCGCCACCCCTGTCACTACCTCAGAGGACCAGGTGACTGTTGCCCCTAGCAGCACGGGAACACCGGCTAGACGTTATCCTGCTCGGTTAAGGAAACCACCTGAAAGACTGAACTTATAATTGACTTTGCTTGTTTGTTGAACACGCGTGTCTGTAATTGGGGGAGGGATGCTATGTCACAACAGTTATTCAGCGGTGTTAGCAGTTCACATGCGCATGCATGCCATGTGCTTTTCAGCAGTGTTTTGAGATATCGCCATATTGAATAAAACTATTTGACTGTTGCGTTAAAGAACGAGTCTATTCTCTGTCGTGAGACACAACACTATCTTTTTTGAGTCGGCCCCTCTTGAATTTTTTAGGCCCCCCTGGCCTGAAATCCTGGCTACGCCACTGGTTCAATAGTTGTAAATAAGGATAGTTCTAATGCTATGTAGTTGATCTTCCGAATTATTTTAGAAGTTTATTTTTACGTTGATTTCCAAGTCACAGTACAATAGTTCACATCCACACACATTTATATGTTTACTTAATACTTAGTTGGCATTCCCTTTGATGTTATCACGGCTTTGCATTGACTCGGCATGCTTTCGATGAGCTTATGCAAGTAGTCCTGAGTTATTGTCTGCCATTCATTTTTGAGTATTTCAAAAAGTACACTTTCATTCTTTGGCTTCCGCTCTTTTATTAACCGATTCAGTTCAGCCCGTAAATTTTCGATAGGATTTAAATCTGATGATTGTGCAGGCCATTGCATGACATTAATTGTTTTATTTTTAAGATATGTTGTAACAACTCCGCAAGTGTATGGGATGGTTGTCATGTTGAAAGATAAAACCATCAGGACATAATCGATTGGCAGATTGGACAAGATGATGAATTAAAATTTTACGATAAACTTCTCCAGTCATTATTCCTTTGACGTGATGTAAATCTCCAACACCATTCCAAGAAAAACACCCCCACACATTAATAGCTTTTTGGTGTTTTACTGTGCCTTGCATTGAACTAAATGGGTCTTTTTTTGTTGTTAATCCTCCTGACATATTGAGCAGATTGGTTTTGCAGACAAAATGGTGACTTATTGCTCGAAACAACGCGTTTCCACTGATCAACACTCCAACCAATATGCTCACGAGCAAACGATAAAGGTAATAAACAATTCTTCTCTCTCACGTACAGTTTCTTGGATTTTTTTCTCCAGTTGATTCCTTTCTCTTTGAGGCGGCGATGAATAGTTCTGGGGGAAACTTTGACACCAGTCTGAGCCTCTACCTCACCAGTTTGCTGTTTTTTGGTTGGGGTGCCTGCTTTAGAACGTTTAACAATAAAACGGTCACTTCGATCAGTGGTTTTACGTTTTCGTCGTGAACCAGGAGTACGACTACAATTCCCACTCAATTTTAATTTGGAACAAAGTTTCTTTGCTCTAGAATAATTAGGTTGAATTCCTTTGCGACTTGGCGAGCACTAACTACAGCCTTAAGCATCCCAAGAACTCTGCGATTCCTCCTAATTTTCTTTTGAGCCCTTTCTCTTTCGATTTCTTTAGTAGTCTTTCCATCTGTGTCACTTTAGCAGATACTGCAATTCATTGCCAGAACAGCATAAATTCTGTAACATGATGAATCTGCTTTCTGACCTGGCAACTCGCAATGACGTAGGTCGGTGTTTTTAGTTGCAACTGCCGGCGTGCTGACGAATGCCCAACCGGAGGCAAATGCCTACAAAAAAGTGTGGTCTACAAATCTGAAGTCACTACTGCGGATAACCAAAAGAAGAAAGCCTACATCGGCGTTACAGCCAACGCTTTCAAAGAGAGATACAGAAATCACATGAAATCCCTCAAAAACCGGAAATATGCCAACGAGACCGAATTATCGAAATTTATTTAGAAACTAAAGTCTGCTAATCGCAACTTCACAACGAAATGGTCTATTCTGAAACAAATTCTCCCGTGCAAAACCGGGACGACAAAATGTAACTTATGCCGAGAGGAAAAATTAATAATAATGAAGGGACGTAAGGAAAATCTCCTGAACAGCAGATCAGAACTTCTCACTAAGTGCCGACATGTAACAAAACACCACTTAACATAACACTATAATAGGGACCTTAAGATTCTGCGACGCGCCTATTTCGGCGGAAAAACTGGGCCGAGCGACGTCTGCGCAGCGTCCGCGTTGGCGGTTAAAAATCATTAAGATCGATGATTTCAACGACGTGGAAGTCAATTCAAAATGTGCTCTTTTAAAAAAGCAAGAGAGTCTATCGTGGTGGCGTACGACTCTGATTTAATCGATGATGAGGAATTTTTGATCTTGTATGATGCATGTCGTTCGAAAAACCCAGAATTGCCTCATCGCGACTATCCTGGATTTTCCTTGGAAGAAATGGATGCTGCTGAATGTGCTGTGGTTTTCGTTTTAAGAAGAACGAGATTCCTGTCCTGGCTCAAGCACTTGATATTCCGGAAAGATTTACCTGCAAGCAAGGAACCATCTGCGAAGGTATCGAGGAGCTGTGTATGGTTCTTCGACGATTTTCTTACCCTTGTAGGTACAGCGATTTGGTACCTCAGTTTGGCAGGCCAGTACCAGAGTTAAGTATGATCACGAACAATGTAATCTACTACATTTATGAAAGACATGGAGAAAAGATAACCCACTGGAACCACCGTTTGCTCAACCCTCAATGCCTTCAAGAATACGCAGCAGCAGTAAATCGAAAAGGAGCTGCTTTAGAAAATTGTTTTGGATTCGTCGATGGGACCGTCAAGCAAATATGTCGTCCTGGTCAAATGCAAAGAACAGTTTACAACGGCCACAAGAGAGTTCATGCCCTGAAGTTTCAGTCGGTGACTTTGCCAAATAGCCTCATTGCGAATATGTTCGGACCAGTAGGTGTGTAATTTAAATTTTTTATTAACAGATGTTAACTGACTAATTTTTTTCCGATCAAAGACAATTTTATTGTTTTTTATCATAATGCATTTACATGTATTAAGTATTGCAAAATGCAGTTTTTTAAATTTGAACCTTGGCATGGTGGTTGTTATTAATTACAGAGATTATATAGATAAATTTTTTCAGTATTATTTAAAAATAACATTTTATTTTACTCAGCTTTTGTCCCAGAAATACAGTTCTTCTTCAGAAGATAAACTTAATTTCCTTATATTAAATTAATTTTACTGCTCATGGAGACAAGTACTGGAATTACTTTTATGCATATGAAATGTTGTTTGATTGCTCTTTTCCTCATCTCTTCTGCTGCCACCTTATCTGCTTCTGCTTTTGTTTTTTCCTCCAATTCAGCAGCAGATGCTAGGGTTTCAGATGCTTCCTCTCGAGCACTTATTTCCTCCAGCAACACATCCAACTCAGTCTGTTCTGGTGATATTCCACTTGCGTTCCTCTCCTTTCTGTCTTGCTTCCAAAATTGCAAAAGCAATTTTCTCAGTCTATCCCTGACAGAGCGTTGGTCAACCCGAAAACAGGGATAATCAACTTCTTCTAATCGTTTGGCAATTGCTTCCCACACCTGCCCTCTTTCTGATGATTTCTTTCTGGTTTCAAACAGTCTTGAAACCAAGACCTCTTTACAAAACACAATATCATGGTTTGTTGTCTATTTCATCACAAAGCAATTTCTGAAAAGGCCAAAAATTAAAACTGTAACTTGCCAAATGTCAGACCTAAGTAAATAACTTTTTCAAAACCATGATTCATTTAATTATATAAGGGCTCTCCACAGTAAAATACTGAAGTCAGCATAGCACGTAGAAGTCCTAGTTTGGAAATGAATGGGTTTTCCACAGTTAACAGTGCAAACAGATACAGGAATAAAATTTAGATTCGTTTCCTCTGACGTTATCATCGATTTTTTTCCGTAAACAATGGCAATTGATAGACCAAAAGGAAACTGTAATCAGAATGTAAAAATCAATTCCCGGCACACCAGCTCTGAAGATGTTGTGCGATGCAACGAAAGCTAAGCATCAAAACATTTTAATACAAAAAGTTTGTGCTCACGTCTATATTCCGCTTGTTTTGACGAGAAGCTCAGCAAGTATTAATCCAAACTGCAATCAGTCATATGCAATTACACCACGAGGGAAATTAATATACTAGCGTCCATTACAATCCCTTTTGTGTCAACTAAATTAGCATTGAGCCATTTAACAGAGCAATCGTAAACAAAACTTGCAATTTTAGATTCCAATTGACTATTCACATAAACTTACGGTGACTTGGCTCCATTCTTTGATGGTAAGGGTGCTTGTCCGTTCGACATCACGTTGAATTTCTAAAGCTAGTAGAAACAAAAATCAACAAACGAAGATCGTTTGGCAAAGTTAACATCGATAGAAACAGCACTTTTGCAATAAATATAAATGTAAGGCGGTGTAAAAAGCAAAATACTTACTGTTTTTATCTTCAGGTTGGACTGCCTCAAAACCAAATCAACGACGACGCCAAAAGATGCTGAAACACGTCGTCGTAGATTCGCGGCTGAACTCTATGACGCGTGCGCATGATCTGTTGTCACGAAACCATTTCCGGTCGCGTTGTAGATGAGCGCGTCGCAGAATCTTAAGGTCCCTAATTTAAGGGTATGAATAATTAAATGATCTGTCAGGTGCCTGATGATCGCCTAAGCGCGTGAAACTCGGAGTAGCGGCAGCAAAAATTTTGTCTATTTTACTTATATATATATATGTATGTATGAGCGAGTTAAAAATGTGCAATTCATATATATCTATATCTATATCAATATCTGTATCTGTATCTGTATCTATATATATATATATATATATATATATATATATGAGTGAGTTAAAAATGTGTAATCCAAGCATATTATGAGATTTCTTGAACGGGGTTTTCCGGATTTATGATTTTGGTCTTGAGCTTTCAACTCGACTCATCCGAAAAACACAGATTTGCCATCGAAACACTCCGCTAAAAATCCCTTCAAAGTACGAGTATTGTCTGGGCATACTTACAAAAGATCTTGCGCGAAGACCTACATCCTATTATTGTGATTGTGAAACTATAAGCCCATTCAAAACAGCACAATTAGTTTAACTATGAGGATAGATTTATTCGTATTTTTTCTCAAAATGTTGCCGTAAATTGTTGTTAAAAGTTTTTGTTCAAACCATGGGAATTAGGAAAAACGAAATTATAACGTGAACGACGTGGTGGCCAATAGTTACATAACAAAAGCATGATTAACTGAAAGCCGAATTGTTTCCCTACCCGCGAGGTGTAAGGAACTGTTATGTTTACTTACTGATTCTAAAAGCCCAGGTTCAAGCCATTCCTTCAGCACAGGGTCCTCATAATACTGCTTAAGTTCAAATTCACATCGACAACGGTTATTTTTCAATTTTTTCAATTTTTTTTTGAGGGGGAGTTGAACGCAGGTCATCTGGCGCTTTTCCGCACTCCTTGGGCTTGATTACTGCATGGCGGAATTTCCTCTTTGTCTTATGAGCTTTCAAGTACAACTAATTAGAAAAAGCAAAGGCAACATTTCATTAACACGAAAAATTCTGGCTAGTAAAAATGAATCCTCATAACAAAACTACCGAAGGGTCTAAAGGGGGTGGGATCCTGGGGGATTTAAGATTCCAGGGAGCTAAATCAGTTGTAATTGTTAATTTTCATCGCCTTAAAACGAGTTTCGGCAAACGCTAAGCTTTCTTACAGATTCCAGTTATAATAAAGAAATTTATCAAATAAAATCAATTTCTTGGCTCTTTGTCAATCTTTTATAACCGTCAACACCGTTTGTATTCCCAAGGAAGGTGAGAAAATCGTGGGCGAGAGGGTGATAATATACTTGCAATTTATAGTTTTTAGTCCATAATTGTTATCGGAAATCACCGTGACCTGCATCATTCGAAAATTACTGAAACAAAATAGGTATGATCTATGGTGTATTGAGGTAGCTAGTTGGCTATTTCTCTTCGGTTCTGAATAATTTCACTATTTGTCCGAAACGCATCCTTTCAAACAGCCCTACATGATTAAAAGTAATGTTAATTCAGTGACTTGTTTAATCATGACAACCAGTCTTACTATTTTTGGCTCTCAAAAATATAATCGAGAAAGCGGACACAATTTATTGGTCATTTAATTAAATAGTTGGCCAGTTGATATGCGCACTTACATAGCAATAAATGGGTCAATGATTCCAAAAGTTACCAAAACAATTAAAGTGGATTTTTTCAAACCATTTCAAAATTTTCAAACTATTAGTAACTGGTGAATGGTCGATTTTCTAATTTTGTAAACCCTTCCCAAAAGCTCAATTTATAAGGATAATAATTTCTCGGCGAACACTTGTTCATTAATGTTTTTCCGTTATAAGAAGTATCAGCATCAAAGTTGCATTTTCTATTTCACGAAATTTAAAAGATTAATGAAAACGAGTATTTTCAGATATCACAATTACCTCCTATCATGAACAATTTTGCAGCATCCGAAGGTAATGCTTGTATCGTTGAGAATTTAATATTGATAGAAATTATCCTCAGAGAAATGCAATGGGGACGACAGGTAGTGTGTACATATATATATATATATGTATATATATATATATACATACTGTATATATATATATGTATATGTGTGTGTGTGTGTGTGTGTGTGTGTGTACGTACGTATATATGTATGTGTGTATGTATGTATGTATTACAGGAAAAAAGAAAAAATCATTTTAAAAAATCAGTTAAAACTACATGTTTAATTCTTTACTCTCGACATTCAAATGAAATCATTTCGTATATTTAGCAATACTAAACCGATATATTTCTCGTATACGCATCAACATCTACACTCAGAAGGACAGAGTGGGCTTCAGGACTTAAGGACTTTAACACAACAACAGGATATGTCTTAGAATGAATACTAAAGGTTGATGTTGTTGTCTACAAAAGAATTGACTTGCATAAAACCTCTATGCCATATGTCACATGTCGAAACCACTTGTTAATCAAATACTCTTATATATGTACATATTTTAAGCACATTTGCTAATGAAAATTTTAATCGCTTTGACAATGAATTACGTTAAGTGGTCTTATTTTCAAATAGAAACATCGGTGCTGGATTACAATTGCTACAATACTGCTGCAGCTGTCATCCAATTGACTGCGACGTCGCCTTTTGTTGATAAATTTTAGGATGATAGGGACAGTCAAGGTTACGAAAATGTATTCTTGCAAGTAGGGTTGCAAGTCTCGTCAATAAGACATGCACAATGGCATCAATAAATGTGATTAATACTAATGACGATCTAGCAAATTGGTCTGGCATAGGGATTCTCCATATCATTGGCACTTTTAGCTGCACCTTCATATGGTGTGAGCCATTAATCATAGAATACATCTCATTTTACGAATAATAAGTTCATTTCTAAAATGCTGGTTGTATAGCAGGTGCTTGTTAGGTCACAATTCATTTCTCCTTCAGTAGGAACCAGAGCGTAATATACATGGCCATAAGGCAACATAAAGTAAACATAAAGTAACCTAAATTATTTCAAACTTTAATTTACTTTCATTTGCATGCTCTTCGTTCTGTGGATCACTTGTCATATATCTTCAATAAAAGATAATAGAACTAGGAGAATATTTTAACTAACATCCTTCAATAGTTTTACATCGCTTAAATACCGGCATTATGTAAGTTATATATAACTTCTCAAGACAAAAATGTTTGAAAAATAATTTCTTCAATGTTTCTGCACTGCCCCTTTTCAAGAAATATTCTACTTGAATTTCGCATAAATCAACTGTTTAGTGTTGAACTAGCAAGGCGTGAGTGAGCTCGGTTTCGAAGGAGCAATTTTCTCCTTTCCGTAGTTGTTAAAAGATGAGCTTCATGTATTTTCCATGGACTAAAAATGGTACAAGTATTGAAATCTCAGTGTTTTACAAATTTTATTAAGGTTTTCCTTTTAACAGGTATTTTTTAACCTGACTTCTGTCAACAATCTGCAAATTAACTGAAGTGGCAATGTGCTATTACTCGCCCATTGTACGAACGATTTGGAAGCAAGAGTTGCACTGTTTCTTCCATTAACGTTGCTTTCAGAAAACATTAAAGAATTTTCCACCTATTTCACCTCCTCGATCCAACCAGAATTTAATGAGGGAGGTAGGCAGTAAGAAGATCCTTCGCTATTGTCTCAAAATGCTGCTGTTAATATAATTTAGAGTTGACATGAACAGAAGACTGACAGATGTATCCGATTATTTAATTAAAAAGAACTCGAACAAAAAATCAATATTATCACTACTACTTTGGGTTGATGAGACTATTTAAAAGCATCAAGGGAAGTATAGAACCATAAACAGCCGGTTTTCTGTTGATGAAGCAGTAAATTGAAAGAGTAGAGCAAAAGATTACTGGATTTACTCCAAAGTAGAGGTATGATTTGAAAATGTGTCAAAGGGTTATACATGAGTATCAGTCATACTTCACTAGTATTAGAGGTATTTTGTACCGCATCATATCATTTAATCAGACAAGTTAAAAAAGTAAAACGAAAAATTACTTGATCACGAAACAAAAAATTCCATAGTCAGTAAACTAGATATACGTAACAGAAACAGTAACATTTCGATCAACTTTATAGCAATATGATTGATATTATAAAATGATACTACAAAAGGCGATTTTTGTCGATGATTCTCAATGCAGCATGTTAATTATGTTATTGCAACGCCATTTTGTTCAAAAATTATCCACAAATGTCATGTTACACGCATCAGTTTTGTGCACCATTTGCAGAGTTAAAACTCGTCACAGTTATAAGAATGGACCCGAAATATAAACAGTCAATGATATAAAAATGGAAAAAAAGAATACTGCGTGGAGAGGGTTAATTAAGATAAAAATTTCAAAGGTTGGTAATTGCTGTGACTCAACTCAGAAAATTCCAACGTTTCGAGCAAAGACCTTTCGTCAGAAAATGAAACGTGTTCTGAAATAGAAATGTCAACTAGACTAGGTTTTGAGGTAGATGAACGATCTTCAAGCTCGATACTCAGAAAATGATTTCTGAGCCCCAGTCGGGGATCGAACCCGCAACCTTCTGAGGGCCGGTTAGACGCTCTAACCATTGAGCTACCGAGACTCAGATGGTGAACTAAGGTGCAGATTCGATATATATGTGCGACCTAAGCGGAAGCCACTATATATTAATAATGATGAGGTAGTTTGATGTTTGAGAAGACGTGAGAACTTTAATATATTGAGGTAGATGAACGATCCTCAAGCTCGATACTCAGAAAATGATTTCTGAGCCCCATTAACTCACCATCTGAGTCTCGGTAGCTCAATGGTTAGAGCGTCTAACCGGTCATCAGAAGGTTGCGGGTTCGATCTCCGTCTGGGGCTCAGAAATCATTTTCTGAGTATCGAGCTTGAAGATCGTTCATCTACTTCAATATATCCAAGCTCTCACGTCTTCTCAAACATTAAACTAGACTAGGTTTTAGATGAAATGGAGTGTTGTGATAAATAGTTAACCAATTAATGCTAGAAACAAATTCAAACAAATCAACGACTAGGCAACGACAAAGAAGTTATTGGTTATTTTTAACGATAATCAGCAAAGCTGATCAGCTTGCGTACTATTTCCCCTGTTTTTGTCTTTATTTTACTGCATAAATATTTCTATTCTCCGGGGGTCTCTGGGGGTTTAACCCAATGCCGGTTTGCTTCAGTTTTAGTTCAAAAGCCAATTGCTAAACAAAGGATCGGAAATCTTCTCAAAATGCAACTACCAGGATAAATTTCGTATAAGCAACCTAAGACGAAACGCAACTAATTACTGACATCACCACACAAATTCCATGGCATTGACGTAAGCTACCCCATAAAAAGATGGACAACTGCGAATCTTGGTAGTTATCTGATGATCGCCACCAACGTGAAACCCTGAGTAACAACGATTAAATCTTAGCCCGCTATCTATCTATCTACCTATCTACCTATCTACCTTTCTATCCATCTATCTATCTATCTATCTATCTATCTATCTATCTATCTATCTATCTGTCTGTCTGTCTGTCTATCTCTCTATCTATCTATCTATCTATCTATCTATCTATCTGTCTGTCTGTCTGTCTGTCTATCTCTCTATCTATCTATCTATCTGTCTGTCTGTCTGTCTATCTATCTATCTATCTATCTATCTATCTATACCTTGTTCAACGAACCATCCTGATGGTTAGTTTAAAAACAGACAAATTAATCAAAATAAACATTCTAAATAACTTTTTTATTCGACGTTTTGGGATCCATGTCCTTTATCAAGAAACACGAGTTAAAAAGAGAGGATGGGCCTTTTATACTATACGTCTTAATTACATTTCTAAAATCTTAAGTATAAGCAAATGTAAAAAGTACAAAAATAAAAGTATTTATAAAATTGTTTTATAAATAAATGAATTCAGTTTATAAGCCCAAAAAACTTCCCTGTTTATCGGTTCATTAACATTTGTGTTATTAATTATTTTTACTCCCATATCCTCAGTTTCTTTATGTCCTGTTTCGAGAAAATGAACATAAAGGTGCCCTCCCGTTATTCTCCTCTGCCCTCTGGTATATCTGTTCATATTGCTTTTGTGGTTGTTAAAGCGCTTTCTGAAAGGAGTACTGTGGAGGGACTCCCAATCTAGATCTTATTGGGTAAAATAAGGTAAACCATCCCTGCCGAATCGTAATTAAAAGAAAAATTAACAACAAAGATATGCTTCATCCACGAATTTGCAGATTTGGCAGCGCGATTTGCCACATATTCCCATTCTTTAACCGCATTACTTTGCCTTTCAAATTTTGATCTAACTAGATCATCCCTCAAATTACGTGGTCTCCAATAAACCATCATAGGTCTTTCATCAAAAACTTTTTTCATGTCCTAAGCGCCCTGTTGCGCCATGCATGGTGGAATTCAAACTCGTTTTTGCTATTCTTGATTTTCTTGGAAATTAGCATATAAAAATGAATAGGGAAAATGTCGAAAACTATTGTTTCTCGAGTACTTAGTTAAAAATATACGCAAAGTTCATACAACGCTTGATCTGAATGGCTAGTAAATGATGTGTTGGCACAAAAATCTGCCGGGGAAAATGAAAAATGATTCAGCAAAAAAACGCAAAAAAACCTGAGAAGCGAAACAGTATTCTTGTATGCATACATTTTTTGAGGATCCAACAGATATCTTCCCCCAATACTTAAATATGTAGCCTTCCCGGTCCTGACATCCGTTATAATTTGGGGTTGCGCACAAGATAATAAATTGATAATAATTATTTAATTAGATTTAAGATTTCTATGACAGCTTTTGAACATCTTCCAACAAAAGTTTACATAAATTTGCAGTATAATAGCCTTCAAATGTCCTAAGCAGAAGACTAAGAAAGAACTAGATACTTGACAACATCAATATAAGTGAGAGCGAATTGACAGAAGAAATTTATGAACCTTTATGGAATATTATACTCATAAATCATACGAAGACTGTATAAAATACTAGGCAGACAAACGTTAACATAATTTTCAGAAAGGCTACAATAGTCAACAAAAGTCTGCTCAACAATATCAAAAAGGTTACAGGGAACAGTAGAAATTGATAAACCCATTTGGAACCCTATCAGTCTATTACCATCCAAACTGTTTTCTCTTGCTCTAACTCGTTTCATGATTTCTCCAATATCGTATTTCGTAAACTTAAAAGCCTTACAGTTGAAATATCCTTATCTGTTTAACAACCAATTGTATGAGCAAGTAGATGGCGTACCCTGCAATGCAGGGTTGCTTCGGCAGAAGGAGGGCTTCAACGGAAGCATACATTCGCAGCCTCTTATATCATCTCCCGAACAGAATCAAAGCAGGGAAAATGACAGAATTTGGTTTCAGTTCGCAAAACAGAGCGTAGCACAATTTTTTAACATGTAAAGATGCCACTGATTCAAAGTAATTTCTCCAGTGAATAGCGATTACTTTGAATTTACTCTTAGTATTTCTAGCAAAATTTGTTTAATACAGACTTTTAAATACTACCAAGATTGATAATGTCAAGAGATTTGTATGGTGTCGAAGTAAATGGAAAAATTAGTCGATCAACCATGAATTTTGATGGAGTGAGTGAGTGTTAAAAACATATTAATGTCTCAACGGGTGGACGGAGACGTACACTTCCTTCTTAAAATTTTGGACTTATATCATCCATCAGAGTTCAAACCACTCATTTTTTCGGACCAGTATGTCGACGATTGTTTTATTTCGTTTGTCGTTACCAGACAAAGTTTGTCCCCTTCTTTATTATTCAAATTCCAAGTAACTAAAAATAAAATTTGTGTATGAATAAGAACTTATCTTAATAAACGTATCTGAGGAGTTCAAGAGAGGAGTGTAATCCATCTACAATCTAATATTGTATTTAATTCGTCATCATTACGTAACAATTCACACCGACGGTAAAGGTGACAAACAAATACTAAACAAGCACATTATTACCATTAATTTCGGGGAATGAATAGAAATTTTTCAAGACTCTAGTATCTCAAATTATCATCGGAACTCTACCAATAATCACTTTCACATTTATCCAATGTTAAATTTTAAATATATTTTGAACATTATCGGCGCGTTGCAACTAAAATGCTTAAGCCTTTGGAGTCATATCAAACTAACGTCCCCTTTTTTTTTTCAGTTCTTTTTCAGATCTATCATCATAGAAGCAAGAATGAGGTGGATAAAAGTAATAGGAGTAGTATCTGTCATTGTAGTTGTTTGTATAACGAACTTGGACGCATTTAATTGGTCAGACTGGGCAGAAGGGAAGGATTGGGGTAAACGGAACAACGTACTGAGATCAAAATTTCTTAAGACGAGGGCAGGGAAATTTAAGAGGCAAGTTTATTCTACATGTTGTTTTAGTAAAAATTTATTTGAACATTTAAACTGTGAACATTCTTGTAAAAATAGCTGTAATATATAATATGATAAATAAATGTTGACGTCACATGGGAGAATGACCTCTAGGGATATTGTGCATTATATTCGTGTACGTATTCTAATTTATCAAACAGAGTTATTTGAAAGTGTGCATTAGCTTTAATATATCTCATGACACTCAACACTCATATCGTGAAGTTAGAATATGGAAGAAATGGAATAACTTCACAGATACAGGCATTAATTTACAATACACGGGGACGGATTAAGGGTGCATTAGGCCCAGGCGGATCTAAGAATATGGACCCCTTTACTCTCCACCTTATCCTTCAGAATTTGTGTGACTGCTTTTCGCGTGCTTTTCTTTTTTCATCTGAAGTATTTCACTGCTGGTGTACGGCTTTTAAGATTTATTCGACCTCTTTTTGATATCTCCATAAATTACATACATACAAAATAAGTGATTGTAGATCCTTTCAATATCGGTCTTCTGTATGCATCAACTCACAGCTAGGACTTGCGAAAGGTCACATTCTCAGATTAGACCTCAACGAATCGAAAGGTCCAACGTCACTACCCACTATTTAGCGTTTCACTGCACTTTCTAAGTCACAATTTGACAAAGACGTGAAAAACCATAAGACGAAAGGCTTTGGTAGATTGTCATTATTCGTGCCATTTCATTTTCGCTATGGTAAATTCTCAATTAAGCTCGGAGGAAAAACGCTGCGACTACTACACGATTGTTAAGCAAGGGTCTTAACAGCAACGAGTTAAACACAAACAATTTCACCATTAGTAATTTTTAACTGGGAAGTATACTTGCAAAATTAATCTTACTAGAATAAAGAACCGCATTTGTGCAAGTCGTGTCAAATAGCATAAAATTTTCGAGTACAAAAACTGTTCAGATACTCCTGCATGAGCTATCTCCCTGCATAGGCTCCCTTCAACGTGGACCTCAGGCGGTCACCCAATCTGCCTCCCCTTTTTCACTGACCATGCACGGTAGTGATAATGAATTTGTGAAGTTGTAAATGGTGTTGTGCATTGAGAAACGAGATTTCGTTCAGTCATAAAAACATCGTTATCGTTGAAGCTTTTCTCACAACTTAATCCTTTAACGCCCATTGTCAGATATATCGGACACTTAAGAACAAAAGAAGCAATGAGAGAAGAAAGGAAAATTAAAGAAGGAGAGGGAAAAAAAACAAAAGAAAAAATTCTGGCGTTAAAAAGTTAAAATCTTTTTATCACAGCAAAAATCCGACTTATCACCCCAGAAATTAGTTATCACTGTACACTGAATTATATCTAGTAAAGATATGTAAAGATATATATGATTTCTCGATAGATCTTCGGGTACTTTTAAGCCAAGATTGTATTATTTTTATTTTCACCAAATGTAAGAATTCAAAAATGATGCTATTAGTATTGGTTCTAGATGAAATCGATCAATGAGTGAGACTCCACTTACTTCCTTAGTTTAAACCTTTATCGTCCATTTTCCCCCCTTTTGTTTATTGTTCTCTCTTTGCTTCTCCATTGTCTATTCTTTTGTTCTTTGGTTCTATAGGTGACCTATATGTAGGACACTTGGCGTTAAAAAGTTAACTAATTGGTATTCATTAATCAATCCACGTTTGTTCGGCTTTTTAAAGGTTTAAAGTAAAGAAATCACCATCCAATAGAAGATTTTATTTAGAGGATGACGACTTATACTACCGAAGATGATGGAACAAAGCAATTTTATTAGATTACTGTATACTATGCTATATTTCAATGTTAAATACAATGTTGGAAGCATATTAATATACGATAAATTAAAAAAATAAAATACAAAATTTAAATTCCATGCAAGGCCTTCCCCTAAAATAATAATCTGTATGAAATAGTGAGGTAATCCGTAAATGATGTAATATACACTCACCAAAGACCACTATATACCATTGTGCCTTAACTCTTTCGAGGCGGGAGCTACTCAGTTGATGAGTAAAATCGTCTGGCGTTAGCCAAAGTAAAATGATCGAAGTCAGGTCGCTGGGGAAGAGTTAATGACTTACGCGTCTTTAGAATTCAATTGGCATTTGGATCTCCGGGTGGATGGATTTTCATCATCTTATTTTTGTAACTGAAAAATTACATTTTATGGTAGGTTTATGGTTTAAAATTACTTTCCCATTGACGGAAACGTAAATAAATTAGTTTTCCGTTTATTTGAATTACATTAGGTAAAAAGTTTGTAAATTCTCTAGGACGAAAAATTGCCCCCACAAATGAAAAAGTTTATGTATGGTTTATTCACAATTTTTAGACTAATCCGGAAAATTCCAAATATGGCTAAATATAAGATATTTTAGCCCAAATAATTTAGTGTTCCACTTACTTAACTCAGTCCAAGCTACAATATATGCAAATCTTCGTAGTCGATAAATTTCAACAAAAACTAAAAAGGTTAATCAATGGATATTAACCATTTTTAATCAACCTCAATCTTTCATAATAAGCTCGAAATACGTAAGTTTACTTCATATAGTTTAGTTTTCACTTATCTCAGCCATTCAAGGGTCAAAGTTTCTTGAATTTTCGACCCACAAAAATTTCACCAAAAACAAGACGGGTTAAACTATGGTTTTTGATTGTTTTCCTTATAAGACGAACTCAAGAAATGAATTTTAACCCAATCGAATAAATAAATCTTCAAAACGTATTGACTAATTCACTAAAAGTTTCTCAGATTAATATTCTGACCTTTGTCTAAATACTGATGAATTCTTACTTCAAAATTAAGTCGAAATCATGTGAAGATAGGTTGCCAATTCCAAAATAAAATAAATCAAGTAATTCTTCAAAACTATTCAACTAATTTAACCACAAATTTGACACGCTTACGTGTAGACTTAACTCCATAAATTGACCGATTTTCACTTAAAAATGCCGTCCAAACAATTTAACTAAATCTTTATGACATTGACGTGCTTAATTTACTGTACAAACTGGTATATTTTAACTCAAAATTCTTTCGAAATCATTTCATTACAAGATTGCAATTCAGTACCAGACACTCTATGGATAAAATCAAATAAATAACTTTCAAACACTAACTCAACTAGTTTAGTATAAATTTATCGATTGTTACTCAATTACCTGATGAATTTTCACTCATCGGAATGGGTATAAACAACTACTTAATTACCTGCATCTAAGAGTTGTCAGATTACAGAGCTTACTATACTATAATCAAAACGGGCAAATTTTTACTTCAAAATTCTGTTGAACTCATGTGAATAAATGTTTGCAATATCTACTAGTCAAAACTAATTTACTCAAAACTTTGTCGGATTAAAGTACTAAATACGCTCTACAAACTGTTCAATTTTCGTTCACAAATGATAAAGTGAATAAAGAATAGCAATATTTGTTTTTTATAAAACATGAATTAACTAACTCTCCAAAACTATTCATCCAATTTAGTCAAAACATTTTCAGATTAAAGTGCTGACTTTGCTCTACAATCGTAAAAATTTGCATTCCAAATTGTGCATAGTTCTCCTTAATAATAACTGGTATGTAGTATTTCATCAAAAAATGAATTAAATAATTTCCTAAAACTATTCGACCAACTTACTCAAAAATTTACCATATTAAAGTACCGGCTTTTCTTTATAAATTAAAGTGATAAATATTCTCTAAAAATTTCTTTTGAATTATAAAAATAGACAGTAAACTAATTACGGGAACCACACAGTACTTTAATTAAAAACACAACAACGGTAACTCTGAAAAGCGATATCATTATATAACGATACCATTGTTGTGGACGGTAGGCTGTAAATGGAAAAGGGCTGAAACGACTCTAAATTTCGTTTTGACTCCTTTGGGGCCAAAACTGTTTTGGCCTTACCTGAAACAACTTTAGGCCTTTAGGAGTTGAATCAACATTAACGGGACCATTTTAGGTTAGCCTAAAAGCCAAAGTGGCCCTACCGTTTCAACAACAGGCCTGCTATTTTCCAATTTAGTCCCCCTATTTGACAATTTAGCCCCACACATCAATGAAAAGGTCTGTTTCGGCCCCACTTAAAGGTTAACTTCATAATGTTCATATTGGCCGCAGGGTGCTTCATTTTAGCTCTCATCTGCAAATTGACTCTGCCATAAGTCAAATCAACTCTCTTGTCAAATTGACTCACTTGGCAATTTGACTCTCCAATGAAGTCTTATGAAATTGTCTTGTTGAATAAACTCTACATGGTAGATAAAAGGAAGAACGTTTTCCATCATGATGAGGATTAGATATTTTAAAACTTTATCCTTTCACATGCATATATACATATATACAATGTTACTAACACTAATTATCTAACAGTAACAGAATTAGTCTTTCACCGACTATTCGCTTCTAAACTTATAAACATTTAAGAAGAATTTTGGCACAACATGACTATAATCATCACAAGCATGAAAGAAATGCGATAAAATCTGACATGCGTGGAATATGGTTTTCTCTATTAAGGTTTTTTGACACTTTTATGACCGTGGAATGGCAATTCTTAACAATCGGTGGTGAGAAACTTTGCGACAAAGAACACTTTATCGTCCTCGTGCCCTCTGATAAAATATATTTTTAACTACTGCAAACAAAGGCCGAAAACTGTCGAGCCTAAAGTAAACGCAACAAATTTTGTATTCGCACGCAGTCTACTTCCTTGAAATCATGCAGACTTGTTGGCGATTCAAGGCCAACCTGTCAATCGGAAAAAGTATTAAGCAAATTTTGCTTGATGTTGATTAAAAAAAAGTTCTATTATCTCCTCTGAAAGTATTCTATTGGTCGAGGATAAATCTTCTTAGGGGACTTTGCCAGTTACTGCAGTGGACGCCTTCAAGAAAACGTTTTGGTGCGTCAAATCGGAAGAGTGGTTGATGTGGCATGACTTTCGCAAAGATGTTGCGGTGCGCATTGGTGAGCTATCTAGTACTTTTTATGAAAGGATTCTCGTCTTATCTTTTTATAATATTATGCTCAGTTTAATTTTTCAGAATTTTTTTAAGCATAAGGCAAATGGTTTGATGGCAAGGACATTATAACCTTGTTTGAAGACCGAAATAAGGCATTTTCTCTCTTCCTTTAACCTACACCGAAAATTTAAAAGAATGCTTAATGACCGCCTCGAAGAGACGGTAGGAATTGATATTTAAATTTTACAACTTCACGTGTCATTTATTTTAGATTTTTAATAATTTCTATCATACGAATTCTGTATAAGAATATTAAGAATAAGAAACAACTAAATTCATAAAACGAGAATGTGCGCGTCCGTGATAGACCTGCGTGAGATGAACTAGAACATGCGTAGTGAGTACTACGTGTTGGCGACAGTTTTGAAAGTGACCGTTACAATTTCGTTGGAGGAGGAAGACTACGGTAGATGTAGCATTTAAAATCTGAGGCTAAATTTTTGTCGAATGCAGTAATCTGTATACTCAATCAGTGTTACAAAGTGTTACTTTGGAGGCTACTTTAAAAATGGAGAATTTTTATTGTGATATATCCTCGCCTTGTCGACGATACAGGAATTGCATCGGGCTTCCATTGTTTGCTTCTGAATACAAGTTTATAAAGCCGATACGAACCATGTATTAATTTCAGCCTCGTTGCCTATATTGGTAGGTGTTGGTTGCTGTGAGTGACAATGAGAACAAAGGGAAAAGTGCAGGAAACCGGTAACAGCAGCCCAAGCATCTCCATTTCATCGTAGCCATCGATCATCGCCTAGTCCTCGGAAGCAAGCATCTCTTTCGAGTGTATTGGTCGTTCTTAAACGCAGCTTCGCCTGCTAGTGTAAATCTTGAAGTTGCGATATTTTGAAGATCTTTCTGTATTCTGTTCGCTTTCTGTATTCGCTACTCTTGAAGAACTAGACGATCAATATATTCTGTTTTCATTTGTGGCAAAAATATTTATGACCTTTGGAATCACTATAGATTGGCTGCATGCAAATGAAAAGAACCGTCAATTCTACCCACAAAGGTCTACATCAGTTGTATAGTACGGTGGCCCATGTCTGCAAAACACCCCAGGTTAACGAAAACACCCCATTACCATAGATTCAATAATCGTGAAAACTCAACAATGTATATTATGTATTCAAAACACCCCAATGTATTCAAAACACCCCGATGTGTTCAAAACACCCCAATGTGTTCAAAACACCCCAATGTATTCAAAACACCCCAATGTTTTCAAAACACCCCGATGTGTTCAAAACACCCCAATGTGTTCAAAACACCCCGATGTGTTCAAAACACCCCGATGTGTTCAAAACACCCCAATGTGTTCAAAACACCCCAGTATAGTCAAAACACCTCAATGTAAGCCGTGAAGCTGAGAAAACAGGCAGGTAATGTTGTTCCCCTCGGGCATTTAGTAACTTCAGATTCATTTTCGTACCCGTTCACGTTTTTCTAACATGTTGTGTAGAAATTGTCGACAAGAAGTTGAACAAATGTTTTCATTTTGTCCTTTTTGTGGTTGCGAGATTCATATTCACTCACGAAGCGAATCTGGTATAGCTCCTCCAGTTCCTAGTAATCTGAATGAGGAAGAAGCGATACAATATTATTTTCACCGTGGATTTGAATACATAGTCATTCTACAGTTGTTATCAAAGTACCATGGAATATCTATGTCGTCAAGAAATCATTCGTATCGTCTGAATAAATTCGGTTTAACTAGAAGGCATGCACCAGGAGAGATTGATGAGGCAAGGATAGCACACTTAATCCGCCAAGAACTGAATGGAGATGGTTGCCTTCTGGGATATCGTGCAATGTGGCGTACTCTCGAGAGGAAATACAAAGTAAATGTGTCTAGAAGAGTGGTTCAAAGGCTACTACGTGGAATAGATCCTGATGGAACTAACGAGCGAAGATCGCACAGACTTAAACGGAGAGAATATTGCAATCCAGGCCCTAACTTTTGCTGGCATGCGGATGGGTACGATAAGCTCAAAATAATACGGCTTTGGCATCCATGACTGTATCTATGGATTCAGTCGTCGTGTTCTTTGGTTAGTGGTTGGCAAGAGTAATAACGACCCAAATATTATTTCAAGATATTTCCTTCAATGTGTCGAACAAAACCGTGGATGTCCTGCCGTTGTCAGGACGGACAGAGGTACTGAAAACACTTTGATGGCAGCAATGCAATGCTTTCTGCGCAGATCACATGGCGACAATTATGCAAGTTTTAAAGCCCGCAGATACGGAGCATCTACTTCAAACCAAAGAATAGAAGCATGGTGGAGCCATCTACGCAAATCTTGGACAACATGGCGGATGAATTTCTTTTCGCAGATGAGAGATCAAGGGGAGTTAGATAGAACTGATGAGCTGCAAAAGCAGTGTTTGTGGTTCTGCCTTAACAAACTGTTGCAGCGGGACCTGGACCAAACTCGTATTGGCTGGAATACTCACTATATTAGAAAATCTCATCATAACACTCAAGCAGGAATTCCAGATGAGATGTATTTCCTTCCCGAAAATTTTATGGCTCACGATTGCAAATTTGACACAAATTAAGAGGATATGGCCTCGATGAGTGACCGATTTCGTAATGAATCACCAGATGATTTTGATGAATACTTTTCTGAAATTTCAAGGGAATTGAACCTACCTGATCCATCTGAATGGACTTGGAATGAAGCACACTATTACCATCAACTACTAGCAATTGCTCGTTAGTTAATACAGACTGGTAGCAAACATTTAGAAGAGGGAGTTCGTTTTTTTTCCGAAAAACATGAATCGTTTCAGGAGTCCGTGAAATGTTTGAAAAATGATTACGACATACAATAACTTATGCATTCTGCCGTTATTGCATTTATTTTATTGCCAACAGTCTGACTATGATAAACACAGAAAGACCAATTGCATCTTCCACAATTTTTAGTTAATTTTTCAGCTTGAAGGGGGTTCGTTAAAATCCCTCGAACCGCCCCTCCTACAGGCCTGTAATATATAAGTCAGCTTCTGAAAAATTAATAGCCAAAAGCTGTGTATTATAGTTATCAGCCAAATTTATCTTTAACCCATTAAAGGGCAAGGGCACACTCTAATATTTAATTCTGGCTAACAGCAGACAACTTTTACTCATCGAGAGATGAGCCCTGCCCCTTAATGAGTTAAGACAAGGAAAATAAATAAGAAATAAAATCCAAACGTCAACTTTAAAACTTAGTTTCTTCAAATAATAATGCTGAATACCAGTATTTTCTAACAGTTTCAAAGCAAAGATATGGAGGTCTTTTGCTAATTATTGACAGAACAGGAACTTTAACATGAAGACTTTAATACTAGGCATCAATAAATGTTATTGAAACACTGCACAGTACATTGAGTATATTTAAGTGTTCACTGGGAAAGCATTAAACATTCCCAAATCCAGGGGAATTAAGCATGCAAAAAACAAACTCTTCTTCAAAATCATCCATGTCAAGCATTCTATCAGAAATTGGTATGGTTAAAATGTTTGCACAGGTATTAGCAGTGAGCTTTCTTTCCTCAACTTCATGTTTGAACTGCAGGGTAGGTCAAGGGCTAAACCCAATGGCCGGGATTTGACAAGCACCAGTAATAAACATCAAGATGTCAGCAAGTGAAATAGTCACTTTATCTTCTTGAACCTCTTCAACCACCTTCCCCCTCTCCACATTCTCCAACATCCGGTTGAAGTTGAAGAATATAGCTTCTTCTCTGACATGTCTGTTGCCCCCTTCAGGACTAAAGACTGGCATAAAAATTTCATCAAGCAAACTAGCTGTTAATTTGTCATTGCTCAGCTGAAAAGCTGATCTAAACTGCTCAGAATTGGCTCTTATCAACTGAAGGATGTTGCATGTCGTCAGTCCTTGAATGAACTGATGCAACTCGTGTACAGAATGCAAAATAATGGTATGCAATGAAATGGCTTTAAGGAATTCATTTTTTTCTTTAATGGTGACCAAGGGTTTAGTATAACCATGACTGAAACGAAAATCACATTCAAATGATGCCAATAATTTGAACTCTTCTGCATCCTCAACAGCCTGCAGTTTTACCAAAGTGTCCTTCAGTTCTCCAGGAGGAACTTCTCCTATGGGGGGATTCAAGCATTTCACATCACCAAAAAGAATGTAATCTGTAACAGTCTGTCCAAAGAATTTAGGGCCAAGAGAACCCTGTAAAAAACCTTTGGCTGTCAACTGAGCAAATCTCAAGAACTCATTATGCTGAAGTGCAACTACATTATGGCAGAATGTTGAACCACACAGCATGGTTAGCTGCACACGTTGGTTGATCAATGAAAAAAAATTCTCTTGAAGAACCTCCATGATCAAGTGCTGGCTCACCAACAAATTGGACTTTGAAAACTTTATCCAACTCACTCACAGTCAAAATCATGAAATAAAAATGGATCAAAACCATGAAATAAAAATGGAGTGCTGCGTAGGCAGTGTGGAAATCGAAGTGAAATAATCAGAAAGGTTTGAGTACTGCCGAAATGTGAGAGTGGTTATCTAACGTTTCGTGTGAAGGCCCTTCGTCAGGACCTTCGCTCGAAACGTTAGATAACTACTCTTACATTTCGGCAGTACTCAAACCTTTCTGATTATTTCACTCACAGTCATATTGTTTAACTTTACACACATATCACTCCAAATGTTAGTCCTATTATATAAAAAGTTATTACAGTTTTAGGTTTCAATGCTAGGGCTTATTTGATACACTAATACAATCTGTGCAATCTTTGCTGTACAAATGATCTACAGTAAGTCAAATGCCACAATACAGGGTGGTAAAATACAATTTTTGATATACTAAATTTCAAAGCCAGTTTCCAATTTCCCTTTCCTTTTTGTCCCATCAGTTAGACTCATGAGTGCCTCAAAACGTACTCCTTCCTGAGACAACTTTGGTAGCATGTAAAATAAATACTTAAATTAATCCAGTAATTATCTTACATGTACATCTTCAAAATTCAAACAAGAAATATGTCTATACAGACTTTTACATTTAAGTATCAGTAACAATTAAAGGAAATAAGTGTTATTAGTCTACACTGTAAGCTACTGCTCTGAACCTTGGACAGTTACTTTGCCACACCTTGGCCCTTCTAGGCCTGCGCTTGAGGGAAACCTGTGTGTGCCTCAGTAATTCCAAATACTTCAGATTATACATATATCTACATGTACAATCAATACACAATGTAAAATTCTGCACCCATGACTTCAGAATCCTAGCTACACCACTGACCTCAGCTTTAAAGTTCTGTCATCACCATTACTGCTCTTTACAGTACCGTATTTACTCGTTTGAGCGCCGCGGCGCTCTTTATATTTTAAGAGCTTTAGATGCGGCGCTAAATCGGGGGCGGCGCTCTTTAAAAAAGTCTTTTAGTTGTGAATTATAACAAGAACTTTTAACCATGAAATAGACAACTTTTAAATGTCTTTGTCACTAAATGTCCCCATTTTGAAGGCGGAAAGTTTTTACACTGTTTACAAGTTTACAAAATATCAATGTCACTGTCCTCTTCATGATCTGAGTCCAACTGCTGCATTGTAACCGTTGTTGGATATGCCTCCTCGACATCAGAAGACGTAAATTCGTCGCATTGAAAGGGATTCGTGTCTGGTTCATCCAGGATATTCAACTGCGATCGAAGCATTTCTCGTCCGGTGCTACAAGGCTGTTCCTCTTTCAGGCAGTGAATGGAATCGTCCTGTGAGGCATCAACGGGAAGGTTCAACGCACAGCATGTGAAGGATTTCTTGATAATATCCGTAGGCAAATCGGCCCAAGCATCGATGATCCATTGTAAAATCGTTCTTCTTGGGAGCGCTTTCAAGTTCCCAGCTGCTGTTTCTTGGTGTATTCCGATTGTGCCGAGCCATTCGTCGTACTTTTCAGTACAAGAGGCTTTAAATGGCTTGTTCCAACTCACGTCTGGCGCCTGACTGTACTTGGTACAACCTCCTGGAACAATTACAAGATCGACTTTCTTTGCTTTCAAGGACTCATTTGCGCTATCCTCGATATGGCATTCATATGAGTCCCAAGCTAACAGTCTACGGTTGAATGAGAATGCTCCAAGGACAGAGTTGATCCAAACTTGTGTCAATTCAGTGTTCATCCAAGCGTTGTCTGAAGTTGCAACGACTGCTTTATGTTTGAACTCCTGACTCAGAGCAGGAACTTCTCGTTTTGCCCCTTTGAAAACCACCATAGGTTTTAGCTTGGTTCCATCGGCTTTGGCAGCTAGACAGACAGATACTTTTGCTTTTTCATGGCCTGTCGTTTTAAGAGTGATTGACTTCTTGCCGGTTTTATCGATTGTAGTTTCTGAAATCATATCGCACCATACTGGGGTTTCGTCCATTGCAATTATGTCAGAAGGGTTGTAATTGTGTTTCTTTTGCATTCGCCTAACTTGAACTATGTACGCCACGAGTTTTGCTACAAGTCTTTCCGGATCTTGTTGTGCAACGGATGTCTTTCGTCTCAGTGATAAGCCATTTCGTTTCATGAAACGTGTCAACCAACCTCTTGAAGCCTTAAATTCATCAAAGTCCTCGTTGTTGCCCGCTTTTATACTGCGATAGGTTATTTCTGCTTTCTTCATAATAAGTTTACATGAAACACGTAGACCGCTAGCCCGCTTGCTGTCAATCCATTGGATCAAAGTCTCTTCCGATTTTATGCCTAGCGGTTTTCTGCCACCTCCACTCAATTTGCTTCTTTGTTTTCCTTTCTTTGACGCAACGAGTTGCACGATTTTGCTCTTTTTTGATCTCCATTCCCGTATTCTCCGTTCGTCGACTTCAAAATGACGAGAAGCTGGTCGATTTCCGTGTACTTCCGCAAATGCGATAATTTGTTTCTTAAAATCAAGGCTGTATTTCTGAATTTTCTTTCCCTTGTGAGAAATATCATCATTATTCAAAGCTTCCATTGCGTTTGTGTTCTACCACAAACTGTAAATACTTAAAGATTTCCAACAAATACTCGACTTCGCAACTGACGCAACAGGACATGCGGCGCTATGGATAGCCTTAGGTTGCGGCATATGGGGTACAGAAATCGACACCATTGTAAGTGTTTTTAGGCCTGAGAACCGCTTGCTCTTATTGGTTAATACGGTGTGAATGTATTAATGCGAAAATGGGATATAGCATGCCAAAGTAGGCGGACATAGCAGCCAAGCTGACTTAGACACCAGCAAAAGCAAGAAAAAATGGCAAGGGCTTTGCCAGTAGAGTTCAAAATGAACTTTAAGGTAGAATATGAAACCGTTATCCGGGGACATCATTGGTACGAACATGACCCCCAGACAGTAGTAGAGTCGGATAAAGTAAAGGTTCTTTGGAATTTTATGATCCAGTGCGACCATCAGATAAAACACCGAAAGCCAGATATAGTAGTAGTAGACAAAGCAGAAAAGAAATGTGCAATAATCGATGTAGCCATACCAGAAGACAACAGAATTGGTGAGAAAGAAACAGAAAAGATAGAAAAGTATCAATCTTTGAAACGAGAGATTAAGAACCTGTGGTCAATGAGAAAGGTACAAGTAATTCCAGTTGTCGTTGGAGCCTTGGGCTGTGTAAGCATAAAGTTTGAACAATGGATTGAGAGGATTGGAATAACAGTGAACGTTGAGGATATCTAGAAAACGACACTTCTTGGAACAGCAAAAATTTTAAGAAGAGTGTTAGAAAACTAGTTGTAACAGTGCCACCTCAGTCTACTGGTTGTAGACAGCTGGCACCGATAAATACCGGATCCACAGCAAACCGTGCGGAGAAGAAAAGAAAATAATAATAATAATAACCTCGGTTACCCCCCAGCAATATTTGGTGGGAGGGAATAATGGCTAGAATATGAACTGGCTAATGGAAACATAATAATAATAATAATCCTCCCCTGGACTACTACCTTGCAGTGGTGGAGAGGCTTGTGCACCTCGATGAACCCAAGAGCTATGCTGGCGGGAGCAAATGCTCCTGGTAGGGTCACCCAAGCCAGACAGGTCGGAGGCTAGAGGTCAGACAAAATGTAGTCCGGTGGTTGTTAACCTTAAAGTCACTAACCTCGAACATGAGTGAATTATGACAGATATAAATAGTGAGTACAACGACGTGAATGGGGCTCGAGCAACTCGCGAAGGTTCCTCGTCCGGCAGGTGTTCTGCAGATCAGCAGCGTAGATCCGGTCGTCATCCTGTTACTGCTGAAACATCACGACGAGTTTGGGATAAGGAACTGAATGTAATAGTTATGGAATGTTATTATAAAAGTAAACCAACAGACAAACAGGGAGTCCCAATAAGAGACTACGGGCAGAAAATGTACAGGGAATGGGAATAAAGGGGACCTTTTAGATCAACTGAACAAAGGATTGCCGACCAAACAAGAGCGATTAGGAAAAACAGATAGGTGAAGTAGAACAACCTAGAGAAGTTGATAACGGGGAAGTACAAAGGCAAGATGACAATGAGAGCAGTAGTGAGATTGACAGTAATGCACAACCTAGTGACAGCGAAAGTAGAGAACCGGAGAATAACTGGCAAAATAATCCAGATGTGTCTGAGGAGGAACTTGAAATATTCTTTGGAATCAAGGAGATAATGGATAGAGGGGAGTTCGACACTACAACAGCGACACTCAAAAGAGTAGATAGGATAAGGTTGAACATTATAACGCAGAAAGTAAACAAGGCTATTAAGTATTTTCAAACAACAAATGTCACAGACACAAATAATTTGCTAAAGGCAGTGAGCATGTTTGTAGCAGAAAAATTGGGAGTAAAAACAACACAGAATGCTGGACGAAGCAAAGAACCATGGTGGAGGAGAAGGATAGAAAGAGATATCAAGAAAGTGAGAAGGGATATAGGAGTGTTAGAGCGTAAAAGAAAAGGTGAATTACGATCACGAGAGAGGTTTTCTATCCTGGAAAGAAAATACAGAATTAAAACTAAAGGAATTGGGACAGTGATAGAAGTGCTGAAACAACGAGTATTAGCAAAAGCATGAAAGATTCGACATTATGAAAAAAGAATTAAGCAGTATCGTCAAAATCGATTGTTTACTATAGATCAGAACAAGGTTTATAGAGAGACAAATGAACAAATTAACATGGAAAGGATTATTCCTGATGCGGCAGAGAGTAGAATATTCCGGAGTGAAATTTGGGGTAATCCAATCAGTCATATATTGGATTACCCAATAGATAATAGAGTGGATAAAGAAAATGAAAGTTGAGAGAGCCAGGATAAATGTAAAGCAAGAAGAGGATAGAATCACAAAAACAAAGGTGGAGACACAATGCAGAAAGATCCCTAGCTGGAAGGCTCCTGGATCCGATGGTGTACTGGGATATTGGTTGAAGAAGATAACATCTTGCCATGAGCGAGTTGCAGAGCAGTTAAATGCTATGGTCTGTGGAAAGCAAGAAATACCTTTGTGGATGACATATGGCAGGACAGTGCTGTGCCTGAAAGATCCTGAGAAAGGAAGTTCTGCTGATAATTTTAGGCCAATATCATGCTTACCACTCATGTGGAAATTGTTGACTGGAGTGATCGCAGAACATCTGTATGCATACCTTGAAACGAGTGATCTACTACCCCCGGAGCAAAAGGTTGTAGAAAAAATGCAGAGGCACAAAAGACCAGCTACTGATAGACCAGCTGATACTCAGAGATTGCAAACGACGGAATACCAATTTAGCTATGGCATGGGTGGATTACCGCAAAGCATATGATACTATACCTCATTCGTGGATAATAGAATGCCTTGAGATGTTTGGTATAGCGGGAAATGTTAAAGAATTTCTTAAAGCAAGCGTGGTGAATTGGAGAACGGATTTAACATCGTGTGGCGAATCACTGGGTAGTGTAAACATAAGAAGAGGAATCTTTGAAGGCGATAGCCTATCTCCACTGTTGTTCATATTATGCATGATACCTTTGCCAAGCACCCTCCGAAAAGCGAACGCAGGATATGAGCTTAAGGAAAAGAAACATAAAATCAACCACCTGCTGTTCATGGATGATTTAAAACTATATGGGAAATGTCGCGACCAAATAGATTCACTGGTAAGGACGGTGCACCTTTTTAGCACAGACGTCAGAATGGAATTTGGTACAAAGAAATGCGCTGTACTAATATTAAAGAGAAGGAAAGTAATTGAGTGCGATGGTATGTTACCGGATGGCCAGGTAATGAAGCAAATGGATGAAGACGGATACAAGTACTTAGGAATATTGGAGTCTAACCAAGTTATGGAAAAGGAAATGAAGACAATATTTAGAAAGGAGTATATAGGGAGACTGAAACTTGTGCTCAAATCAAAATTGAACGGACGAACTAAGATATTGGCCATCAACACATGGACTGTTTCGCTACTTAGATATAGTGGAGGAATAATACGATAGAATAAAGATGACTTATTGGAGATGGACAGACGGACAAGGAAACGTATGACAATGAATGGGGCGTTACACCCGAAGAGCGATATTAACAGAATTTACATACGGAGGAGAAGAGGTGGACGTGGACTTATTAGCGCCGAAAGCTGTATTCGAAGGGAGAAAAACAGTATGGGCTGGTATGTTCAACACAACGTTGAGCCATTTCTGGAGTGTGTGAGGGCAGGCAATATAATTGAAACTGCGGATTGTATTCAGTCAAGAGAATATAAAAGAACAGAAGAGGAAGAACAGGAGAGAATATGGAGAGAGAAAAAGATGTATGGACAATTTGTGAGAGATCATGGAGATGATGTAGAGAAACAAAAATCCTAGGAGTGGGTCACAAAAGCTGACTTAAAAGCTACTACTGAGGCGTTGATTTTTGCGGCCCAAGAGCAAGCTATAAGAACAAACTATATTAAATTCCATATTGATAAAACAATAAGCTCATTTTTGTGTAGAATGTGCGGTCAGAAAGGAGAAACCGTTTTATATCTAGTAAGTGAACGCAGCAAGTTAGCGCAAGGGGAGTACAAGGATAGACATGACAATGTAGGACGTAAAGTTCATTGGGAGTTGTGTAGGAAATACAGTTTGGAACATGCAAACAAATGGTATAAACACCAACAACAAGGAGTGTTAAACAATAGTCTAATAAATAAATAAATAAATAAATAAATAGTCGTCATAAGCTATTGTGGGATTTCAATATTAAATGTGACCATGAAATAGAACACAGAAGACCTGATTTAATTATAGTGGATAAAGAAATAAAGGCAGCGTGTATTATTGACATAGCGGTACCTGGAGATAATAGGGTGGAAACGAAGGAATTGGAAAAAATTTTAAAGTACCAGGATTTGAATATGGAATTATCAAGATTGTGGACGTTAAATCAAGTGGAAGTCATACCAATAGTTGTTGGTGCCCTGGGAACGGTATCAAAAAGACTTGAAGGGTTTTTGGGAAAGATTGGGACTGTAATACGAGTTGAAATGCTGCAAAAGACAGTATTACTTGGAACATCGAGAATCATATGAAGGGTTATGGACATGAAGAACATATAACTCTATGACCGTAGGTTGCGGGTAGCGACTTGCTCCTAGTTTTATTCCAGTTTAAGTAGATTGTGTGGAAAAACAATGATTATAATAATAATAATAATAATCATAATAACAATAATAATAATAATAATTGCAAATTTAGACGATGCGCGGTCACGTAGAAGCATAATGATTGGAGACGTTCTCTGACCAAAATTATAATTTATTTCGACGAGCTTTCGGCCACTAGACTGTGGTCTTCGACAGGTACATGACTATAGAAAATTTGCAAGCTATATACTATTCTAATGGAATGACATCACCGATAAAGGAATTTAAGTTATTTACATGAAACAGATTAGATTGTAATTAGCGGCGGCAGTGTTTCTTTGTTAGCTGGGTGTATTGTTTAGGTAATGGCATTGCATTGTTGTCAGCGTCTTTTGTTGTTTCCGTGTGCCATGATTCCAATGTTATTCTTATTCTGAAATTTCCTCTGTCAATAATTTCCCTCCTTCCAAAGTCAATTTTATGTCCATTTGATGAGTAATCCTTTGCTTACAAAATGCTCCAATGGTCTGCTCAAAGTAGGAGCCTCTGACACTCAAGTCCAGCTCCTGGCCTTCACGTGGCGAAGCTGTTTGGAACTAACAGGAGAAGGAGCGAAAGGCGAGAGTTTGGCGCTTTCAAATAACTGATGCTCCGGGCAAGATGAGCTCGTTAGCTTTGGCCAGCAGTCATCCTAGGAGAGGGAAAACTCTGACTAGAAACCAGGGCAGATGGGGCTCTTTAGTCTTTGCCGACAACCCGTCTAGTGGAAGCTACACGAACAATTGTGTGGGCAGGTGGTGCTCTTCAGCTTAGGTTGGCAAATCACCTAGTAGAGGTTACACGAACAATTATACCCGCAACACGAAGGTATCGTGCCGATAAGGGTGAATGGCCGCTGGGTTAGGAGGTCACCAATCGCGGGATCTGGTAGACATGGCGTCCCTACCACTACGAATACCTTATCCAGAGATCCCGGGCAACACTGGATGGACTTTTTGGACCCGTGCGTCGTCACACAACTTTTATGGGAGACATAGATGACAATCAATATCAACTTAACCACACCACAGGAGCAGTTCAGAGAACTAAAGGCAAAACAAAACCTAGCCGTCTCAAATGAAGAGACTCAGAAAAGACCACTTGTCAACGTATAAGGACGATGAGAAGAAATGGTTAGTGAAAGCAGAAGAAGATGAACGTCAGAAAGGAAGAGGGTTTATAGAAAGATTGAAGAGGAGATGGGATGAGCAATACCCAGAAAAATGTAATGTGTCAAAGCAAAACCTAAGAGATAATGCAGTTAGATTCAAGAAGAGGTGAACATCGATCAAGAAACAAATGAAGGCGAGACCAACAATGTAATGAAAAGGGCTGGGAATGTTGAATGGACCAACGAAATGAAAATTAATCTATCGAGGATAGAAGATCAGGAAAGAACTAAAAGAAGAGGATTCATGAAAAGAATGAAAGAGGCATGAGATTCGATATATGACGATTAACCGGTGAGTGCACAATGTTTGAGGGACAATCCTGCAAGAATTCGAAAAGATAAGGCACTGATGAATCTGATTGAAGTACGAGACCGGAGAGATCTAGAAATAGACGAAATTGAACGAAACGAGGACGGAAATGATACTACTGAAAGAGACTTAACTACAAAAAATAACGAAGGCGAAGCGTTTGAAGTAACTGAGCAGAACACAAATAATGACCGAGATAACAATGAGGAGAACGAGCAAAATAATGCGGAGCAGAGAGAAGATGAAGCAGAGAACGAAGACATCAGGGAAATAAGGATAAGATTTATGGAAAATCTAGAAAGGTTCAAGTAAACAACCAAGGAAAATATTGAGGAGAGGAAGCGCCTTATGAAGTTAAAGGAGAGGATTAAGAGAATGGAATTGGAAAATATAAACAAAGTATTAGAGAAACACCTCAACAACACTGATGATATTTGTAAAATAGTATACGCAATGGGTTGAACGATAGAATAACTACTCCGATTGAAAAGAAGAGAAAAGAAAAAGAAAAGAGGCAATATAGGAGAGAACAGGAGGATAAGAAAAATGGAAAAGCAGCTGAAAGAATCGAGGCGGTTGGGTGCAGTACAAATGAGATACACCGGTGAAAAGTAAAGAGGAAAGCAACCAAAAAGGAAAAGAAAATACTCGAAAAACTGAGAGAGAAGGCTGAAAACCAACTAGTAAAGAACGAAGAATTAGTGAAAATGAATAAAAAATGGCTTGAATAGCTTTGATACAGAAAGGTAAAGTTGGACAAGGAGAGACGAGAGATCAGCGAATAAAGAATAACAGAATGTTCAAAGAGGATGAGGGGATGTTCTACAAAAAACCCAACAGCACCAAGGAGAGGAAAGAGAAAGTTCCAAAAATCGAGAAATTAGTCGAGTTTTGGGCAGGAGTATGGGAAGACAAAACAACAATCCTCCTACAGAAAGTGGATGAAAACAATTGCAGAGAAGATAAAGGCGAAAGTAACCAACGTGGAAGAGCTGCAAATCACAGAAAAGAAGTTATACGAAACATTAAGGAAGAGAAAGAACTGGTCAGCCCCCAGCATCGATGGAATACAAAACGTCTGGTGGAAAATATTCAGTGGAGTCTGGAAAGCACTAGTTAAGAGTATGAACAGATGCATTGAAGAGCCGGAAACGATACCAGAATGGATAACCAACGGGAGAAGGGTGCTACTACCAAAGTCTGAGGACCTAAACAGTGAGAGGAATTACAGACCGATACCTGCTTGAATACGTGTTATAAAATCTTCACAGGAATGGTTGGAAGCTACATGAAGGATCATGCAGAGAGGAATGGAATCTGGGACAGAAGTCAGCTCGCAACGTGTTCTGGAGTATTGGGTACAGTCGACCAATTGATAGTGGATAATACGATCATGGACTAAGTCAGAGAGAAGAGGAGAAACCTTGCTGTAGCGTTCTATGACTATCAGGAGGCTTATCACATGGTTAGACATGATTGGATGGTGAGAGTACACAGATGGATGGGGATACCAGAGAAAGTGGTGAATGTACTGATAAAGCTGATGAGAGGATGGAAAACACGACTAGAGGTAACAACTGGAGACGAAGTTAAAATCAGTAGATGGATAAACATCTTGAAGGGGTTCTTACAGGGCAACAGCTATTCCCCAGTTGGCTTTTGTTGAACAGAAGTACCAATAGTAATGATGCTAGAAGTGACAGATGGATATAGAATGGGACAGCCGGGAGAAAGAGATTTGAAGAGAATACACAGCTTTTTCATAGATGATTCAAGTGTATCACGAAAACCATCAGAAGCTGGTGATAGCCAATGAAATGATAGTGAAGACGAGTATGGATACCGGAGCTTGTTATGGCGTAAATAAATGTACGGAGATTGTTTTCAAAGATGGCAATGGTCTCACGGCGATGGGCTCACGGTTTTGGAAAAAAGAATGAAAGCGGTAGACCCAGATGAGAACGAAATGTACAAATTTCTTGGTTGCGAACAAGGAGAGAAAATTGACGTAAAAAGAGCAATGCAGAGGGTGAAAAAGGAAGTTAAAAAACGATTGGAATGACTGGTAAAGATGAACCTTAATGATGAGAATCTGAAGAAAGCGATTAATTGTAGAATAGTACCAGTAGCTGGTTATGTCATGAATGTGTACTCACTGAGGAAAGAAGACATCGAAGAGCTGGATATGATTGTGAAGACGGAGCTCAGAAAAGAAGGATTTCAAGGAAAGCAATCAAGTGACGAAAGATTGTACGCGAGAAGGCAAGGCGGAGGAAGAGGATTGAAAAGTTTTAAAGAGGTATATGACGAGACTAAAGTGAGAGCTGCATGTTACATGGCGGTGTCGAATAGCGAGTGGATCCAAGCCTCTTGGATTAACGAGTACAGAAAAGAGCAAATGTCGGTGAAGAGAGAGGCAGAGGAGGCGATGCGAAAGGTGAATAGGCAAGCCGAGTTTGACATTGGAGAGATTAAGATAGGCAACGACAGATACGACGATTGGAAAGCAGCATGGAGAAAACTAAAGAACATCTTGAAAGGAGGACATCGAGAGAACAAAGCTGAAAGTTTCAAGAGAAAGAAGCTCCAGAGCAAAATACCAGCTGGATTTGAGAATGACGACCACGTATGGTTGAAATGCAACACCGATCCGCGAAAAACAGCGTCGATCTTCACCTTGCAAGAGCAGATGGTCGAGAGGACAGCATGGAAGAAATTGAAGGGACTGACAGACCAAGATAAATGCAGGCTATGTGGAGAATGTAAAGAGACTGTTCAGCATTTACTAGCAGGATGCAAAAAGCTAGCCGGATCGGAATATGTGAAAAGACATGACAACGCTTTAAAGGTACTGATAGTGCAATGGGCGATAACGAACGGACTGCTCCCAGAAGGAACGAAATGGTATATGTAACGATAGGAAAAAGGGAAAGTGATCGAGAACAACGGCAAGAAGTTATATAGGGGCTGGGAACACAAGATGAGGAAGAACTGTATGGCAAGAAGACCCGATTTGACGTTAGAGGATAGCAAAAAGAAAGAGATAACGATCATCGATATGGCGTGCCCGAACGAGTTGAACAAGTGACGAGAAAAGAGAGGAGAAAATACGAAAATATCACCAGTTGTGCTTCGAATTACGAGAAAGAAGAGAGGATTTCACTGTTAAAGTAGTGCCGTCGGTGATCGACTGTTTGGGAGGTGGTCTAAAACGATTGAAGGAAGACATAAAAGAACTGTTTACGAATGATAAAGAACTTGAATGCACGTGTAGAGAGATGCAAAAATCTGTAGTATGGGAAAGCAAAAACCATCATGAGAAAAATATTATCAGGACTGATCTGTTGACAAGAGATGTTCTTATACATTAGCTAACAAAGTTTGATAGCTATTGTCCTTCCCTCCTTAACCCGGATGAAAGTGGGAAAAAGGGGAGGGGGGGGGAGGTATTTGCCAATTATACAACATGCCCTAGGTTATAGTTTTTCCCTTTTTTAGTAATTAGAGCATCATCGTATATTTGGTTAAGTCAAGAAATAATAATAATAATAATAAAACACGCGCAATTCGCTCTCAAATTAACAACCTGTATAGCTTATGTTTAAACGCTTGTCGTCATATTTATGATTAAAATTTCGATTAAGTTTTATTAAAACAAAACTTTTGGTGAGAATAACCTTAAAAGGTTTAATGAATGGTAAGAGATCCGTTCTGACAATTCTACTGCTAAACAATGGATGTTCATATCAAGACCCTGTATTAGTTGCGATCTTGAGGTATTTCGAGTCGTTTTCCGGTCAAACTTTTCACTCATGTTGCTTTAAAGAAAGACTTTTTATTAGATGGCCAGGTGTTCCGTCTTAAAATTGGAGCATCCTCAAAGGCTGGCGATCGGTTACCAGCATTACTGACAGCTCATTGTAGTAATGTTGAAAGAGTCTGCTTTTATTCTCTGTCTAGTTAGTTTTATTTACAAGTTTTAGTGACGTCATTAGTATTAAATGAATCACACTACATCTCCTTTTTCTTCAAGATATCCTAAACAAAATATCAATATAGTTCTTTATTTGCTTCTCCTACTTATTTTAAGAGTTATTTTAGTCTAAGACTTTCTCTTGCTTTCAAAGATATTTCCTTGATTCGTCTGGGTCTACTCTTTACATTTGGTGATGGTGTTCTGATCCTTGGTTCCTGCTTGTCTGCATCACTTGCTATGTTTCGTAGCTGTACTCGGTTACGTCTGACTGTCGTTGTAGCTATATTTACAAGATATGATTTTGGTTCTTTCGATGGTTTGATAACTTTGCCTGTACAATGCACGTCTGTTATGTTGACTATGGTACCAGGTTATTGGGTTTCAATAAATGTGTCTTGTGGCGTTTGTCAAAGTTTTTCTTCTGTTTCATTCTGTATTTTTCCTCCTTTTTTTTTTTGAAATGTTCCCTGTCAGGTACTTTGGGTGTTAGCTGTTCTGGCGTGATGGGTATTGTTGACTTCATCTTCCTTCCCATGAGGAATTCAGCAGGTGAATAACCGTTGGCTAAAGGTGTTGATCTGTATGCTAACAGTGCCTTAGTTAGATCATTTTCTTTCTTCTTGATATCTTTTACTGCATTTACTGCTCTCTCCACTTCTTTATTTGCTTGAGGATAACGAGGGCTACTGGTAGTGTGCTTGAATCCCCATTCCTTTGCAAATTGGGCAAATTCTTCACTCTGATATTGAGGTCCATTATCTGTGCGTATCTCGTCTGGTATACCGTATCTAACATAGATGGTTTTCAGAGCTTAGATGTCTGCAAGTGAACTTGTGCTTTTAGGCATTTTTGGAAATTCGATGTAGCGGAAATAGTAGTCTACGATGAGTAGGTAATTACTTCATTCCAAAACAAAAAGGTCTGAAGCAATCAGTTGCCATGGTCTTGTAGGAAGTGGCGTTGAAATGAGAGGTTCTGGTTGTTGCTGTCTGTACTTGCTACATGTCTTGCAGTTTTCAACCATTTGTTTAATTTCAGTGCTAAGTCTGGCCCACCAAACAGATATCTTTGTTTGTTCTCTGCATTTGTTGATGCCTAAGTGTCCCTCGTGTATTCGGGTAAGGGTTTGGCTTTGAAGACTTGTTGGAATGACAAGCTGTTTCCCTTTCAGCAGAATATTTTGAATAATGATCAATTCTCCACGTAATGACCAATAGGGCTTTATTGCGTTGCTGACTTGATGTTTGTCTGGCAATTTGTCCAAGCAGTATTTCTTGATCTGCTGACATATCTCATCTTTCTCTTGTGCTTGTTGAATTTCTTTTAGCTTTGGATCAGATGCTGGCAAGACTTCCATAACGCTTGCAACGTGGGCGTTCATTTCGTTTTCGTCTATGGTTGGTAAAGGGATGCGTCGCTGTGCTATTTTCCTCGAGAGGGTGTCAGCTGTGTACAGTAGCTTTCCAGGAACATGACGAACGTCCTTGATGTTGAATCTCGTTAGTCTCATCTTATATCGTTGTATTCTTGGTGGTAGTTAGTCAATGGTATATTTGGTTAAAAGTGGTACCAATGGTTTGTGGTCTGTTTCGATTGTTATCGATTTTCCAATGATGTAATTAGTAGTCTATAATATCCGGATTCTAGTGCATTTTGAGATTTGGTCAAATTTTCCTCATCTAGCGCATTTTGAGATTTGATCAAATTTTCCTCATTTTCAAAATGACGTCATCACTTGTCACACCTGTCAATCATTCCCAAATCTGGTTCAAACCGGATTCTCAAATTTACCTAAATTATTTACATTTTCGAAATTGGGTAAATTCATCACATTTTCGAAATTGGTCAAATTCATCACATTTTCGAAATTGGTCAAATTCATCACATTTTCAAAATTGGTCAATTATGTTTAATTTTCGAAATTGGTCAAATTCATAACATTTTTAAAATCGTTATAAATAAAAAATGGGAAATTGTGTTTCAAAAACAAAACGCGAAAATACTTCACATATTGAAAATTCTGAAAAGGAAAAAAAGTTAAATTTAAATCTTCATGGTAATCCACCAATAAATTTTAGAAAAACTCGAAAAAGTGGTTTTAGAATTGGTGCTCATGTTGATATTGGGGTTAAAGATTTTGAAGCTGGGGTCACTTTTGGAAAAAATTATATACAGGAAGTTAATTTTTCAGAAAATAATAACCATTTAAAGTTACTAAAATCTTTAGAAAATGAAGACCGAAGTTCAAACATAGAAAAAGATAAAATAATTGCTTCATTAATTGATTTAAATAAAAAAGAAAAACCACAAAAAGAAGAGTAATTTTATAATTTAATATATATTATAAAATTAATTTGTTGATGTATCACCAGGTTCACAGTCATGGGAATTCTGTGAATTCTGTGATTTTGTTTTTTCAACACGTTTTTTAATAACATGTTTTCCAACTGTAATTCCCCCAGATAATATTCCAAGATATGGTAGATATGGGGATAGTTTTTCAACCACAGATTTTACATCTCTTTTTAATAATTTATCTTTTACCAACTCTTTTTTCAATTCTTCACTGCTTTCAATTGCTTCTAATCCTCCCAATAAATCAACAAATTTACTAATTAATAAATCTGTTAAAAATGCATTTGCTTTGCAATTTCTGCAATTTCTGAAAAACTTTTATATATACTTTTTTGAGGTTCAGCTGTTTCTAAATCAGCTTTATTTTTCCAATGAATACTATCTTTATAAAATCCACTAATTTTTCCATGTATAACTTCTTTTTTTTCAGCTTTTGTCAGACTAGAATCAATATTATCAATATTATCATCATATAAACTTCCTCTAAATTCTCTTAAATCAGCGTTGTTAAATAATGTTCGTCTTGGATCATTCTCATCATCAACTAATTTTTTTAGGTTATTTTCACTAACTATATTATCAATTTTAGTTTGAATTTTTAAAAGAAAAACGTCAGTGACAGAATCATAAAAAATTTCCTCATCGGTTTCATCGGTTTTGCTATCTTCACCACCATCGTCCTCAATTTTTTCTTGGGTTGCTGCTCTTGGAGTTTTTTTATATTCTTCGATTGCTTCTCTCATATAATAATTAAATTCATCAACATATTTCTTATTTTTTCTTGTAAATAACTCTGGTTCATTGTTTCTATTGACATAACCAATTTTTTCACCTTTGAAAATAATTGAAATATAATATTTTCTGCTTACTTTTGGATCTCTAACAAATTCAGTTTTTTCTAACAATATTTTTGAATTTTCGCCATTTTTCTTTTCGATAGTAACATTGAATATTTTTTTGAAAGATCCTTTTATATCACCAGTAATTGATCTTTTTATAGATCCCAAATATTTTTTCAAATTAGAACTAAATTTTACTCTATTAATTTTACTTGGTTCTTCTTCTTCATTGTTTAGTAATCTTGTTCTTTCATTATTATCCATTGGGTTATCACCACCAAAACTTGTTTCCCCCTCCTCACGGTCTTCCTCTTCTTCTTCCATATTTCTATTTCTCATTTCTATATCATCAAAACCTTCAGACATTTATTTATTTATTTATTTTATATTTTGAATGTTTTCTTCTGCGATCCAAGAATTATGTTTATTGTCATAACCTAACCACTTTACCAACACCATATTTTTACCTTTGACTTTTTTCCTTTTTAATATTTTCTCAACTCTATACAGACCACTCACATCATCCTTTTTATCCACAGCATATAATTCTTGTTCATAAAATTTTCCAATAATTGGTTCTCCTTCTAAATCTTCTATTTCATACATGTTTGGATCACCTATAAATACTTTAGTAATTTTAAAAATTTCTTCTGTAAAATTTGCTAAATAACCTTTAGCAAATATATTCTTATATTTTGAAATCCTAACAGTGTCGTCAATTTTAAATTTAGGAATGGAAAAATCACCTGGGGTTCCATATAATGTAATCCACACTTGGTATTTATTAGATTCATTCACATCAGCAGGTTTCATTAATATACTCTTGTGTTTAGTATTATTATAATTATCTACAAGGTTACTCAAAATGTTAATCCAATTATAAGTTTCCTTGCTATAGAAATATTTCCACATGGATGTTTTTAGAGTTCTGTTAAATCTTTCAACTATAGTTGCTTTTTTAACAGATTTTGTAGAAAAATATTTAACATTATAATCCCTCAATAGCATTTTTACACCAACATTATAAAATTCTTTTCCTTCATCAAATTGAGCTACATTTGGATATTTATCAAATCTTTTTTTGAATTTTTTCAATAATTCATCCACAGCTTTTGTCATGTTTTTAGTATCTTTTCTGTAAACAGGAATAGCGAATGCATATCGACTTAGAATTTCAACAGCAGTAAGTATCCAATAATATCCATCATTATGTTTTTGGTATTTTCTCATATCAATTAAGTCCATTTGTATTTGATCAGCTAAATCTTTGACAAATGTTCTTTGGAATTTATGCCTTCTAACAATTGGTTTGTATCTTGTAAAAGTATCTTGTGTTTTTAACCAGTCTTGCACAATTTTTCCACTGACTTTTAATCCCTTTTCTTTTGCTTTTTGATAAAGTCTTTCCGCAGATTGATAACCTGTTTCTGGGTTGTAATAAATGTCTCTTAACTCTTGTTCAATAACAAACATTTTATCATCAATATCGTTCACACCGTTCATTTATTTTTATTAAAATAAATAATGAATTCACTTGAAGAAGCAGAAAGAAAATATTATGGAAAAAACTATGATTATGTTATGAAAAATATTAAAGAAGATGTTGAGCTGGAGAAAAAATATTTTAGAAAAAAATATCCATATGCAAATATGTCAAAGTTTTCATTCGAAGCTGATTTTGATAAAAATGCTGTTTTCAAGGTTATCATGTTTGGTTTAAAAATTCACAATTTATTTCAACAGACACAAATTCAGACACGTTTAAAAATGATCCAAATATGACAAAATATCTTTATATTAACAAACCAAAACCACACTTTCCAAAAATATGGACCGCTTGCGGAGATATTCAAGAATTACCAAAAGGTAAAAGACATGTTGATTATTCAGGAAAACATTATTATTTTGATAATTTTCCTACTCAATATGTTTTAAGTTATCCTATTAACCAGTTTAGAATTTATGTAAGCAACACAGATTATTTTCAAAGTAATTTACCTGGATTGAATATAACCACAAATGACAATGCAAAATGGTCACTTAAAGAACCATACTTTCAAAGCATTATAGGAGCATGGATTTCAACTTATGGATGCGGAATTTCAATGCAGCACTTATTATTTAATTCAAATACGCCAAAACAAATTACATCATTTATGAGATTTCATGTTTATTTTACAGTTAGAAGAATTATGTATCAACTGAGAAATGGTGATAATGAAACATTTTATAAATTTAATGCTGGTTTTTTAAAAGATCATTATCCAAAATGGACATATCAAGAAATTCTAAAAATAAAAAATGAACACCTAGGTCAAGCTGTTGTTAAAACAGATCCACACAAAAGATATCAACACGGTCCAGGTCAAATTAGAGATACACAAAATGATTATAAAAAATTTGTTTCAAGATGGTCAAATGGTTTAACAAAAAATGGAACAGAATTATTAAATCAATCCATTGAAGCTTATCTTTATTCAATCCTCGGAGCACAAGCAAGAACAAGACAAAGTATTGTTTCAAATAGAGCTTCAGCTTTAGAAACACAAAAGGTTTTTAGACAAATTTTTGAAGATTCAATTATAAATTATGACACATCAACCTGGATAAATAATATGAATACAGCAGTTTCATCAACAAATGTGGTTTTAAATACTGCAATAAGTCCAACTTTATGGTTGATTCCATCATCTTTAATTATTTTAAAAAATCCTATTGATGGTTATAATAATAAATTAAAAGTTTCTGATGAAAATATGGTTTTTGGAATTAACGAAAATTTAAATTATTATGGTGGAGAAAAAAAAACAAAATTACAGGGAAATGAAATAAAGAAAAATGAATACAAAAAAGATATAAAGAAAAATGAATCCAAAAAATATTTGAAAAATAATACATTAAAAGACATTTCAGACCTTTCAGGTAAATCTTCAAAAATTATTCCTCCAAAAACATCAAGTGAAAATTTATGGATTTTATCTTTTTCAATAGTTGGTGGAATTTTAATTGCGCGGTACGTACTCTGATCGCGCGAAGCGCTCTGAGCAGCAAAGCTGCGATCAACAAACCGTGAAACAGACTTTGCAGTTTTTAATCAAAATATTTATTATAAAGTAAATGGTAATATCTTTAAAAATTTTTATATCAAAAAATGAAAAAACAATCGCATTAGACGATCCAATCATATTAAACAGTTGTTCAGAGATGTTTGTAAAATCTATAAGTATTTTTTGGAATTATGATAATTTGAATAAAAATTTTCATTATACTTATGATGCGAAAGGTACAAATACAAAAATTAATTTCAAAGATGGGTATTATACATTTAATATTTTAAAAACTGAATTTGAAAATGTTGGAAAAATAGAATTGAAACAAGTGGATTATAGTGGGAAATGCACAATAAAATCCGATAAAGAATTAAATTTACAAACATTTGCACCCATACTAGGATTTCCCGTTAATAAAGTTATATCTCCAAATACATTAACTGAAAGTGACAATGAAGTAAATATCAACAATAATTTGGAATATGTAAACATAAGTTGTAACATGATTGACAAAAGTAAAAATTTTGTAAATGGAAAAAGGAGTGACATTCTTATACAAAGTCCGATAACAACACAACAAACACTAAAAGGTAGTATTTCTAGAATTTATCCTTCCTCCGAAGGCACAAAAGGGGTTAAATTATCAAATGGAATTTATAATGAAATAAAATTCAAAGTGGAAGGAAATAATTCTTCTTATATAGGAAATATTTTATTGGAAATTATTATTAAATAAATGAGTTTATTCTATGGATATGAAAGCAAACATGAATCTGATGTAACAGGAAAGCTGTTTACTACAGGAGGGGATATGACAGGAGACATTAACATGGGATCACACCATATCATAACATCAGTTGATCCAACGGAAAATGAGCATTTGACAAGAAAAAAATATGTGGATAATTTAATAACAGATCATACAGGGACAAATTTTCTATCAAAAACAGGAGGTACAATGACGGGAAATATAAGTATGGGGAATAACAGAATTACAACAACTGTAGACCCTAAAGAAGATAAAGACCTTTCCCGCAAAAAATATGTGGATGACCAAGATTCTAGAAAATTATCTTTGACAGGTGGAACAATGACTGGAAACTTGAATATGGGATCAAATAAAGTCTTATCAAGTGCAACACCTTCAAATAACAATGATCTCACAACAAAATCATATGTGGACGGAAACTTTTTGAAAATGGAAAAAGTCACATGGTTGGGTATTGAAAGAAGTGAAATTGAAAGAGATATTTACACAAATACTTATCAAGTTTTAACCTCAAAAGATCCAGACTATAAAGATGCTCTTTCAAGAAAAAAATATGTAGATGATAGAGATAACACCAGATTACCTTTATCTGGAGGAACAATGACAGGAGATATTACAATTGGAAGTAATAAAATTATCACAACTTCAGATCCAAACAGCGACAATTCACTCACAAGAAAAAAATATGTGGATGATCAAGATGATACAAAATTGTCTTTATCTGGAGGAACAACGACTGGTGATATAACAATTGGAAATAATAAAATTATTTCTTCAACAAATCCCACACTTCAAACACATTTAGCGAGAAAAAAATATGTTGATACAAAATTATCAAAAACAGGTGGAGTAATGACTGGAGATATTAATATGGGAAATTATAAAATTATTAAAAATTCAGATCCAACAGAAAATACACATTTAACTAGGAAAAAATATGTGGACAAGCTTGTTAATGATAAAACCGAAACGGTGCGCAAAATACTGCTTATTCAAAGTTACATATCAAATTCGGATTTTAATTTTTATGGTGAAATTTATGATCTACCAAGTTATTTAAAATATGATGGAACAGATTATAAAATAGAAGTTTGGTATAATCAATCAAAAATTTCAGATGAAAATTTTACAGAAACCAACAAATCAAAACAGCTTATTTTTAAAAATTCTAGTTATGTTTCAAATAAAAAAATTTCATTCTTTCACGGACTTAACAGCAAAATGAGTTTAAATTTAAACATCAATACTCAATCAGGAAAAAAAGATTATTTAAATTTTTTCCTTGTTTATTTAATTGTAGATTATACTCTCAATTCTGACAAAATGACAATAATAATGGGTAATAAAAATACAGATCTAATTGAATGGAGGGGGTTTGGATATGAAAATAAAAATAAATTTGTTATTTTTGGCGGAGATACATCACGTTATTATGAGATAGATCAAAGTTATTTTCCAATTAAAACAAATATTTTTGAAAAATTCAAAGTCCATTGCATAAGTGTTCATATTGATGCGGAAAGTAATCCAAAAACAAATCAATCAAGTTTTTGGGCAAATGGAAAATTAATTAAAGATTTTACATGTAGACCAATAACAGGTGGAACAAATAATTTACTTTTTGGATCTGATATTTCAAAAAATACTTTTATATTTGAAGGAGAGATTTTTTTCACTTCTATATTAACTGAAAGAAAAATGAAAGAAAAAGAAATTTTAATAAATCATGTTGCATTGTGTAAAAAATTTAATGTAGATTATGATGAATCTATTTTAAATGATTTGTAACCTGGAAGGGTCGTTTTAGGTTTATTTAAAATTTACTTGACTTTTAATTTTATTCATAAATAACGCTTGCGCTCAGCTTCGATGTTTGAATAAATTTTGAATAACTTTTAAATAACTTTTGAACAACTTTGAATAAATTTTAAATAACATTTGTGGTTATTTAAAATTTACTTGACTTTTATTTAATTTTATTTATAAATAACTTGTAAATAACGCTTGCGCGATCGCTGTTTGAATAAATTCTAAATAAAAAAAATAAAATTATAAATAAATGAGTGAAACAAGTGAAAACAGCAAAGCTGATAAAGTAACAGCAGTTGAAAAATCTGTTAAAGCAAAAGATCCAAGAAAAGTGGAATTGGGAAAAAGATTGGCAAAAATTTCAAGAGAAGCAAAAGAAAGAAAAGCAAGACAGCGACGCGAAGAAAATTCTAGACAACAAAGCGAAGAAAATGGGGTCGGTGAAGAAATAAATAATTACACCTTTGGTGTTGAACCTTCCGCTTTGGGGTATTTGATTGGGTTGTGGGAGTTGCTGCTGCTTTGGGAGGATTATACTTTGCATATAAAAAAGACAAAAGAGACCAAGCAATGCTTCACCAAAGCGAAGCTTCGATGAAGTCACAACAAAGACAAGAAAAACAAGAAAAACAAGAAAAACAAGAAAAAGACGGTGAAGCTAAGCTAAGAAAGAAGGAAGACCGCGAGTGTAAAATAAACCCACCGTGTTCTATTGAAAACCTGTAAGTTTTAAGAATTTTCTTATGTATATAAATAAATGGGAGAAATGAATAGAAAAGAAGTTATGAATGAATTATATGATTCTACAATAATTACATTGGGTGCTGTTGGAGTTGGAATGATATCAAGAAAAGTAATTAGTGATGGTTTATCAACTCCATCTAGTTTAGTTCCTACTTTAAAACTCGCAGCAGCTGTGGGTTTATCATCGCTTGCAGTTAAATATGCTCAAGACAAAAAGTGGATTCCTTCTGATCCTTTCAAATCTTAGACAGAAGGGAAAAATAAAAAAAAAGAAAAATAAATGGAAACAGTAGTTGGAGGATTATTTAATGCGATTGCGTTTGCGGGTGCTGGATTTTTATTTTCAAAATTAAATCATTCTGGATATGAAAAAGAGATAAAAAGACATAATGAAGCAATGGAAAAACTGAGCGAAGCAAAGGAAAAATGGTATGAGGAGCAAGTAAAAAGAAAAGAAGAAATTGAAAAATTAAGACAACAATTATCTGATGCAAATGCTGATATAAATGAGACAAACATGTCTTTGAAAAATCTTGCTGAAATTAATAATCGTTTAAAATCTCTTGAAAATGAAGAAAATGAAGAAAATGAGCCAAAATTAAAGGATTATTATGAACCTTCTGATGAAATGAAAGAATATCAAAATGTTACATTTTTTATAGTTAGACTTTCAGGAGGTTATGTAGCTTATAAATTTATTTAAAAATTTTTCTTTAAATAAAAGAATTATATGAATAAATGAATTGTGAAACGAATGATCAACAAAAAACATTTAAACAATTGTGGAATATTGCAAGAGAAAGAAAAATAAAATATTATAAAAGATGCACAAAAAATCAACTTGAAGAAATTTTGGGATTTGAAATTAGCAAACCAAATGAAAAGTATGAGAAATATTGTAGAGAAAAAATGAAAAATCCAATCCCAGTAATAGTTATAAACAGTGAAACAGGTGAAATCTTAAATTTTAAAAGTCTTAGATCTACTGCAAAAAATTTTAATATGAATGCAGAAAGTATTAAACATAGAATAAAAAGAAAAAAAGATTTGGAAATTAATGGACAAACATTTTTGGTTTTTTATAATAATTAAAAAATTGATTTTTTTTAAACTTTTTTGTTTAAAGGAAAATTATTATATAATAAAAAAACAATGAACACAAACGACCAAGTTAACTCTGAAGGATTTATTGAAAAATTTATTTATTATAATAGTGAAATTTATGATGAAGAACAGTTATATTATATTTTTGCTGATGCAATTGGTGAAATTTCAGGTGATGGAGAATTGCTTCCACATCATGAATTTTCTATAAATTATGAAAAATTTTGTATTTTTAACGATTTTGATGTTGATTTTGAAACAAATGAACAAACTTATACAAATTATAAAATTATTTTGACACAAACAACCAACGGACCCGATGGGTTCGGTGAAATACCATCAAAAAAATTCTCTTCATCATTTAATATTTTTGTTTTTACTAAGATTAAGTAATTATTCATAATTTTTTTCAATATAGTCACGTGACCAATCATTAAAAAAATTGTTTTTTTAAATTTTTTGACTTTAAAAAAAATATATATATATAAATAAAGAATGAATACAACGAGAAATTTATTGGATGAAGATGTTCCAAATATTAATACTCCTTTATTAAAACCAAAAAAATATTTTTCAAAAATTAAAAGTTTGGTTGAAAGCTCAAAGGAGAAAGTAAATGATGTATTTAATAATACTAAAGAAAAAGTACTTAATTTATTTGATAAATATAATCCTTTAAATAACAAAGGAACAGAAAAAATAACAAATTGGTATAATCATCTGAAAGATAATGTTTTAGATATATTTAACAAAATACAAGGTAAAATTCCAACTCCACCTGAGTTAAAATTTAAATTGGATAAAGAAGCTCTTAAAGTAACAAAAAGATATGAATTGGATTTACCAAAAGTAGGATTATCTTTATATGATCCTTTGAGTCTCTTGAAAAAAATAAAACCATTGGTAATTAAAAAATTCAAAAAATATCCAAGCACAAGAAATTTTTGATGGAAGTAATTTTGATGAAATATATGAAAAAATGGCACAAAAAGTTATTTTAAGTTTTGAAGAATTTTTAAAAAATTCAAGTTTGTGGAAATTTCACAAAGGTTTAAAATTAATTCTTAATATTAATGAAATTAAAAGATTACTTGCATCATCTTATATTCCTACTCCAAAATTTTTACAAAATAAAAAAGCAATTATCAATCCACAAAATGGGGATCAAAAATGTTTATTGTGGTGTGTTGTAATAAGTGAAATTTTGAAAACCACTCCTAATTTAAAAGATCCTGGAAGAATTACAAAAATTCTAAAAAAGAAAGCTGAAAGTTTTAATGTTAAAAATATTAATTTTCCATGTGGATTTTCAGATATTGATAAATTTGAAAAAAATAATAACATTTCAATTAATTTATTTGGATACAACGAAGAAAAAAGGTTTGGTAATAAAAATCATGAAATTTTTCCTTTGAGAGTAAGTAAATTAAACTCACCCAATCTTAACAATCATGTAAATATATTGTTAATAACTAATGAAAATGGGGATAAACATTATTGTTTAATTAAAAATATGAGTAGATTATTTTCAAACCAAGTCAATAAAAGTAAAGAAAAAATACTTGTTTGTAATTATTGTTTACAAAATTTTAGAACTGAAGAAACTCTTAGAAATCCTTTGGAATATTGCTCGAAATACGAATGTGGAAAAACTGTTTATCCAAATAAAGGAGAACAATTAAAGTTTAAAAATTATGAAAGAATGCATGATATTCCATTTGTAATTTATACAGATTTTGAATGTAATTTAAAATATGTAGATGAAAATATTGGTGAACTGTCAGGTGACCGTGCTCCGCGTACAAAACAATTTCAAAAACATGAACCATCTGGATATTGTTATTTGATAAAATGTTTTGATGATAATTTATTTAGACCAAAATTAGTAAAATACTCAATAGGTGACGCTAAAGATTCAAATGATTCAGTTTCGTTAAAATTTGTAAAAAGTTTAGAAAATGATATTAAAGAAATACATGAAAAATTTAAATTTCCAAAAAAAATAATATTAAGAAAAGAGGATAAAATAGATTTTGAAAAAGCTGAAAATTGTTATGCTTGTGGTATTAAATTTGGAATTCTTGAATTAAAAACTGAATCAAAAACTGAAGAATTTGAAAAAATGAATGAATTATATATGAATGATGAAATTACTGCAGAAGAATTTAAAATATATTTTGACAATGAAAAAAACGTAGAAAAAATAGAAAATATGTCTAAGCATGTGAAAATCGATAAAGTTAAAGATCATTGTCATTATACTGGAAAATATAGAGGAGCTGCTTGCATTAGTTGTAATTCAAAAATGAAAAATCAAAAATTTATCCCAGTTATATTTCATAATTTACAAAATTATGATAGTCATTTGTTTATTAAAAATCTTGGTGTTTCAGAGGGTGAAATTAATTGTATACCCAACACCGAAGAAAAATATATTTCAGGAAGTTGATCGTCCAGGTTAGTGTAGTCTTGAGAAAGACTGTTGGTTGAAGTGACTGACGTTTCGACAGCCTTAGCGGCGGTCATCTTCAGAGTCAAAAGGAGAGTAAAGGTCAGGTTCGCCTGTATTTGTATCTGGCTCGTCCGTGATAAGTGGGCGGTCGTATTAGTCATGGAGGTGTGATATTTGGCGAGAAGCAATGGGTGTGGTTGTGTAGGCGTTAATTATCAGTTTGTCGAAGTGTAAGTCTATTGGCTGCTCGCACGTTTGACTTTGTGAATTAGTCGTTTGTAAGGTCCCGGTAATTGTTGTGATCGGTTTAATGGATTTTGTTCTAAGTTCGTATACCAGCTTTCTAGTGTGAGTCGCTGTTTGTAGTTGGTGCTGTACGTAATGCATTTTGCCGAATCCCAGTCAATGTTGTGTTTGGTTTGTCGGTGGTGTTCGGCAATGTGGTTGGTTTTGTCTCCGTTTTTTGTCGCTCGTTTGTGTTCTGTTAGTCGTATATTTAAGTTTCTGCTAGTCTCACCTATATAAGTGGCTTGGCAGTCGGAGCAATTAATTTTGTAAATTGCACCTTGTCTTTCGTGCGGTTGTTCTCTGTCCTTAACGTTAGTCAGTACATGTCGTAAAGTTGTGAAGGGTTTGTGCGCTACTCGTATGTTGTATGGTCGTAAGATACGCGAGATAATCTCAGACGTACCTTTTATGTAGGGTATCGTTGCTGTAGTTGTTGTCGGACTGTTGTTTTTGTTGCACGAAAGACAAGGTGCAATTTACAAAATTAATTGCTCCGACTGCCAAGCCACTTATATAGGTGAGACTAGCAGAAACTTAAATATACGACTAACAGAACACAAACGAGCGACAAAAAACGGAGACAAAACCAACCACATTGCCGAACACCACCGACAAACCAAACACAACATTGACTGGGATTCGGCAAAATGCATTACGTACAGCACCAACTACAAACAGCGACTCACACTAGAAAGCTGGTATACGAACTTAGAACAAAATCCATTAAACCGATCACAACAATTACCGGGACCTTACAAACGACTAATTCACAAAGTCAAACGTGCGAGCAGCCAATAGACTTACACTTCGACAAACTGATAATTAACGCCTACACAACCACACCCATTGCTTCTCGCCAAATATCACACCTCCATGACTAATACGACCGCCCACTTATCACGGACGAGCCAGATACAAATACAGGCGAACCTGACCTTTACTCTCCTTTTGACTCTGAAGATGACCGCCGCTAAGGCTGTCGAAATGTCAGTCACTTCAACCAACAGTCTTTCTCAAGACTACACTAACCTGGACGATCAACTTCCTCAAACATGTCACGATTCTCCCAGGTTCAAACCATTTACTTTAAAAATATATTTCATTTACAAAAGATATTATTGTTGATAAGTTTGAATCTGAAAAAATAATTTCAGAAAAACAACTCCAAAGTAAATGTAGAGATAATATTATTGAGTGTGAAGAATTACCATCAACCAGTGAAAACCCAAAGTATAAAATTAAAGAATTGATTAATATAAAAAGACAAATTAGATTTATTGATAGTTTTAAATTTATGCAAAGTAGTTTAGCAAATTTAGTTAAAAATTTAGATAAAAATGAATTAAATATATTGAAAATATTTTGTGGTGACGAGGAAAAAAAGAGAATTACTAACCAGAAAAGGTGTTTTTCCATATGATTGGTTTGATAATATTGAAAAATTAAAAGAAGAAAAACTACCTGATATTAAAGAATTTTATTCAAAATTAAATGATGAAAATATAAGTGAAGAAGATTATTCGCACGCTCAAAATGTTTGGGAAAAATTTAGAATTAAAAATATGAAAAAATATCATGATTTATATTTGAAAACCGATGTAATTTTATTAGCTGATGTCTTTGAAAATTTTAGAAAAGTTTGCAAAGCAAATTATAAATTAGACCCAGCTTGGTATTTTACTTCACCGGGTTTAGCGTGGGATGCAATGTTAAAAATGACAAAAATTGAATTGGAATTATTATCTGATCCTCAAATGTATCTTATGGTTGAAAATGGAATTAGAGGTGGTATTTCTATGATTACAAAAAGACACGCAAAAGCAAATAATAAATATATGGAAGGAAAATACGAGAAAAATAAAGACAGTTTATTCTTACCTTATCTAGATGCGAATAATCTTTATGGATGGGCAATGAGCGAAAAATTACCCGTTAGAAATTTCAAATGGATGACCGAAAAAGAATTAAAAAATTGGAAAAACATTTCTTGTATATTAGATGTTGATTTAGAATATTCTAAAGATTTACATGATCTTCATAATGAATATCCGTTAGCACCAGAAAGAATAAAAATTAATCAAGTAGAAAAATTAATTCCAAATTTGAATAATAAAGAAAAATATGTTTTACATTGTGAAAACTTAAAATTATATGAAAAATTAGGATTAAAAATTACTCGAATTCACAAGGGTGTTAAATTTTATGAAGAAAATTTCATGAAAAAATATATTGATTTAAATACAAATTTGAGAACAAATGCGAAAAAATGATTTCGAAAAAGACTTTTTCAAATTAATGAATAATTCTGTATTTGGAAAAACTATGGAAAATGTAAGAAACAGGGTTGATATACAATTGGTAAATAGAGAAGAAAAAGCATTAAAATTATTTTCAAAAAGTAATTTTGCTAAAAGAACAATATTTTCTGAAAATCTAATTGCGGTTCATATGCATAAGAGCAAAATTAAACTAGATAAACCAATATATTTAGGAATGAGTATATTAGATTTATCAAAGACTTTAATGCATGATTTTCACTATAATTATATTAAGAAAAAATACAATGAAAATGCGAAATTGTTATTTACAGATACTGATAGTTTAATGTATGAAATTAAAACTGAAGATTTTTATAAAGATATTTCTCCAGATGTTGAAAAAATGTTTGATACAAGTAATTACCCAAAAGAACATAAAAGTGGAATAAAAACAGGTCTAAACAAAAAAGTAATCGGTATGATGAAAGATGAATGTGGTGGTAAACAAATAGAAGAATTTGTTGGTTTACGAGCAAAATTATATTCTTACAAAATGTTTGGAAGTGAAAAGTCAACTAAAAAATGTAAAGGTGTTAAGAAAAATGTTATTGAAAAAAATATATCATTTCAGAATTATAAAGATTGCTTATTTACTGAAGAAGAACAAATTAGAAAAATGAATTTAATAAGACATCGAAATCATGAATTGTATACTGAAAGTGTTGAAAAAATTGCATTATCATCTAAAGATGATAAACGAATAATACTTGGAAATAAAATTGAAACACTTGCATATGGTCATTACATGAATGAAATGATAGACACTTATGAAAATATAATTGGTTTTAAACCATAAAATAATTCCAACGATTTTGATAAATTTTGAAATTATGAATTTGACTAATTTCGAAAATTCAACATAATTGACCAATTTCGAAAATGTGATGAATTTACCCAATTTCGAAAATGTAAAGAATTTATCCAATTTCGAAAATGTGATGAATTTGACCAATTTCGAAAATGTGATGAATTTACCCAATTTCGAAAATGTGATGAATTTACCCAATTTCGAAAATGTGATGAATTTACCCAATTTCGAAAATGTGATGAATTTGACCAATTTCGAAAATGTGATGAATTTGACCAATTTCGAAAATGTGATGAATTTGACCAATTTCGAAAATGTGATGAATTTACCCAATTTCGAAAATGTAAAGAATTTACCCAATTTCGAAAATGTGATGAATTTGACCAATTTCGAAAATGTGATGAATTTGACCAATTTCGAAAATGTGATGAATTTACCCAATTTCGAAAATGTAAATAATTTAGGTAAATTTGAGAATCCGGTTTGAACCAGACTTGGGAATGATTGACAGGTGTGACAAGTGATGACGTCATTTTGAAAATGTGACGTCATTTTGAAAATGTGACGTCATTTTGAAAATGAGGAAAATTTGATCAAATCTCAAAATGCGCTAGATGAGGAAAATTTGATCAAATCTCAAAATGCGCTAGATGAGGAAAATTTGACCAAATCTCAAAATGCGCTAGAATCCGGATATTATAGACTACTGTAATTGTTTGAGCGTTCACATGCCCATGTAACTGCCAGGGCTTCATTTTCTATTTGCGAATATTTTGGCTCTGTGGCGGTCATCGGTCTGGACATGAAAGAGCCCGGTTTCCAAGAGTCTGGCTCTTCTTGTTGTAGAAGGACTGCTCCAAGGCTGTACGAGGATGCGTCTGCGGCAATTTTGGTCTCTATCGGGATCATATAATGCTAAGACAGGTGCCGATATCAATGCAACCTTGACTTGTTCGAAAGCTTGTTGCTGTTGAATTTCCCACCCCCATTTATTGTTCTTTACTAATAGTTCTCGAATTGGTTTTGTGATTTTGGCTAGATTTAATGTAAATTTGCTAAACTGATTTACCATTCCTAGAAAGGATCGAACTTCTCGCAGATTGGTTGGGTGTGGCATATCGACGATTGCTTGTAGTTTTTATGGGTCTGATTTGACTCCATCAGATCCCACGATCTGGCCTAGAAATTTTACTTTAGAAACGCTGAAGACGCACTTCTGCGCACTGAGTGTTACGTTGGCGTTGCTAAGTCGATGTAGTACTGCTTCCAATCTTTCGCCGTGTTCTTCCTGCGATCTTACGTAATTGAAAAAGAAGATACACTATTGCAGGTGGTCAAATCAGGATAACCGGTTTATGAAACAAATTTTTAAACTGATACTTCAATAGGAATCTAGTGTATTACTGGTACACAAATATGTACCATGCCACGTGTCAAACGAATTCTTAATGCCTCGTATCTCCAAATCATATTTAACATTGAGAAGGGCATCATGGCCAACTTCAGTAATATTTATTTCTGCATATAATAATTGTTAGTACAGTACAGTGTAATAATAATGAAGCTGAGCATGCACAGCCAAGTACAAATGTGAAATTTGTTGCACCCAAATCACAAAAGTAATGTAAAAATCAAACAATTATTGTAACCTCTCAACAAACCTTTGTGATGTACCAAATAATCAATCAGCTCTAGAGTCATAGGTCTTTCTCGTGATGCAGCTCTAACAATGTCATCTCTAGACTTGTTAACAACTCCCACAACTTTATGACTACTAAAAGAGGAAATGAGACAATGTAGGTTGGATGAAGCTGATTTACAAGTAGTTATGCTGAGTAAAGTTAAATAAAATTGACTGCATACTCCATAGCCATAGCTGAAACAGAAGTATGGTATGCTCCTCTACTGGAATCATAACCTGCATCAACAAACACAACCTACATTACAAAAAAAAGGAAAAAAATTTAATCAATCAATAATTAGAAATTCTGACTAACTATATACATATAAATAATAATAAAAAACCCCATTTATATATGTATTGTTCATCATAATATATCAATAATGATAAACATATGTATATTTATTTGCTTTGTATGTATATTGTTTACTTTTCTATTTAATTCATATGCAGTTCTTACCATTTCATTATCCATGTAACCTTCACTTCTCTTGGCATTCTCAATCAGAGCATTCATGTTATACTCAGCCATGGTACGAATAGCTTCAAAATATTGCATCTCCGTGTACACTGAAAAAAACAAAATGTACATGTATATCCACATCTATATGTATATCTGTAGTATTTAGCAAGCAGATGACTTAGATTGAGAACGATTCCAGTTAACAACAACTACCTTTATTCGTACGCCATGAGGCATGACATTGACAAGACAATTATATTCCACATGGAACCCAAAAAGAATATGTGAATTACAAAGGTAACCCAATACAAGATCTCCCCTGTTAAAGCTCACAGTGTCCCTAGAGTTATTCTTACAACATAATAAACTAGTCTTAAGATAAACAGTCCTTTATCAATCCTTGTATCTTTCCGGGACTTTGACCTCTCGTCCACTTCGGGTGGTGACCTTGCTTGATGGGATGTTGGTTGGCGTTGCCTCGATGCTCTGTTGAGCGGGTTCAGTGGGGCCTGGTTTGTTGGTGTTCTCTGTCATCACAACTAGATACCTGCGGTTTCGGCGAACCTTTCCTTTGGGAGTGGTGATTTCATAGCTCCGTTCTTCCTTGTCTCCGCTAACAGTGCCTTCAATTTTCTGATCTGCTACCCATACCTTCTCCCCCGTAGTTAGTGGAGGTAGCTCACGTGTACCATGATGGTTGTTGAAGTCTCTGGTCTGCCTTTCCTTGATCTCTTCGTCTTTGTACTTTAAGGTAGTCCAATCAGGAACCTTTGGCCTCATCCCCGCTTTCACTCCAGGCAGGATGGTGCGAAGCTTTCGCGACATGAGGAGCTCGGAAGGGCTGTAAACATACTGCAAAGGTGTTGTCCGATAGTACAACATAGCAAGATACGGATCCTCTGATTTCTCTAGTATGCATTTCACTGTAGCAACGGCTCTCTCTACTTCCCCATTAGCCTGTGGTTAGTGGGGACTGCTTGTGATGTGGTCAAAACCATACTTTCTGGCGAAGTCTGCGAACTCGGCAGATGCATAGTGTGGACCATTGTCAGATATTAGGCGTTCGGGTATGCCGTACCTACTGAAAATGGACTTGAGATGACTAACAATGGCTTGGGACGTGGTGCTTGTCAGCTTGGCTATCTCGATAAACCTTGAGTAGTAGTCAATGACTAACAGGTACTGGCGAATCCTGAACTGAAACAGGTCTGTTGCAACTTCCTGCCATGGGAACTCGGGTAGGCTAGAGGGAATCATTGGTTCAGCTCGCTGTTGATTCTTCTCAATACAGACAGCACAGTTCAGCACGGTCTCTTCTATTTGTCTACCCATGCCCGGCCACCAGACCAACTGTCTTGTACGCGCTCTACATTTTGTGACGCCTTGGTGACCTGTATGTATCCTATCAAGCATGTCATCTCTCAGTGCCAAAGGAACTACGAGTTGGCTTCCCTTCAGTAGTAGACCATTGTTCACGGTCAGCTCTGCTTGATGTGGATGATATAGCTTTAATGGACCTTTCACTCGCTCTGGCCATCTTCCTTTGCAGTACTGTACAACCTGTCGACAGATGTGATCTTGTTCTTGGTGCTTGCGTATCTCTTCTCTTCGAGAATCTGAGGCTGGTAGACTCTCAACCACGTGATTGACAAAGAGGTAGACGTCCTCGTGGAACTGTTTGTCAGCAGCCGTCACATCTGGGAGTGGTACTCTGGACAATACATCAGCCGTAATCAGGTCTTTCCCGGGAACATGCTCAATTCTAAAGCTAAATCTCATTAGACGCATTCGAAATCTCTGGATACGTGGTGGAAGACTGTCGAGGTCCTTTGAGCCCAGCAGTGGAATCAACGGTTTATGGTCCGTCTGGATCTTGAAAGACTTTCCACCAAGTAGTCGCTAAAGCGTTCGCAGGATCATGTGACTGCAAGTGCCTCTTTTTCGATCTGAGCATATCTTTGTTCTGTCTCTGTTAGCGCTCTTGAGTGGAATGCAACTGGTCGCCACTGTTTGTCTGGCGGTTTCTGGAGAACAACCGCTCCTAAGCCATACGACGATGTATCAGCTAAAACTATGGTATCCCGCTCTGCACAGTAGTGTGCTAGGATTGCACCTCGACTACTCAGCTCCTTCACGTCCGAGAAGGCTTTGGCTTGTTGCGGTCCCTAAAGCTAGTCATTCTTGCTACTGAGAAGCTCACGTAAAGGTTTTGTCAGTTCGGAAAGCTTGTTTGAGAATTTCAGTATGTCACTCGACGAATTCTCCGGCATTTTAGGCGAAATCCTTAAAATCTTTGGCTAAATCTGTTCTCTGGTTCCTAAGCAATCCCACTCCTGACACCATGTAGTATTTAGCAAGCAGATGACTTAGATTGAGAATGATTCCAGTTAACATCAACCTTTATTCGTACGCCATGAGGCATGACATTGACAAGACAATTATATTCCACAGGAAACCCAAAAAGAATATGTGAATTACAAAGGTAACCCAATTCTGTAATATCCACATCACATGCATACATATGTATACATGTGTAAAATATGCAAACATATGTTATACATAAATGTGTATACTTACATACATATAGATCAATATACTATATTATATAATATATTATATAATATATTATATTATATTATTTTATATTATATTATTTTATATTATATTATTTTATATTATATTATATTACATGACATGACATGACATTATATTATATTATATTATATTTATTATATTTTATTATGTGCATGTGTATGTGAACAGTTACTGGCAAATCAATCTCCTAATTTAAAACCAACCATTATGAATGTATTTTTCATCCACGTGACCAATATTTGCAGCATTACAAGAACTGATGTATTGCCTCCCTAAAAGTCCACATGATGTGAATCCATGTATCATTCTGAATAGAGAAACACTCCTATATGTCAAATACATAATAATGACAACCACAAAAAAAAATTCATAACAATATCTACATATCTTGTATGCATTGCAATTTTAACTTATTTCTTACCTCAGGTTTACATAGTATTTTCCTGACAAACTAGGAGAAGAAAACGGCTGGACATTGTGTTTGTTGTTGCATTTGAAGGTGGCCTTACAAGCATGGCTGTATTTTGATGTTCTCTCCAGTTCCAGACTAGCTGGATCCAATCTTCTTCCGCACGTACAAACCACGCCATTGTCAACAACAAAATGATTCATCAATCGTCTCAGAGCCGAATGACTCACAAGATAAATAGCGTCGTCGACAGAGGCAGGTGTATGCAGTTGTAGTCCTGGGTTGACCAATGATTCGGGGACCCCAGAACTGCTAAGATCACTGTCAGGTGAATCATTCGGCATTGAGTGCTCGTGTATCATGGATTTTTTGTTTGGCAAAGAAGCTGGACTATTTTTGTTGGCATACTCAAACCAGACAGCAAGAAGCTCTTCCAGAAGATCCGCGTTCACCGTCGATGTTTATGTTATCGTGAGGTTCAAGTGGCCTTTCACAAACTCAATATTTTGCCTTATATTTTCGATTCTAGCCTTATCACGTTTCTTCACCTCAATTTTTATGTTATATCTAACCTTGTTGCACAAAATCTCAGCCCCATGTTTCTCGTAATACTCTGTTTATCTCAGACTTCGATGTGCAAACTTACACCGAACGGGTATCAAAATCCCGCAATCAATTGCGCGTGTAAATGAGAAAGATTCCGATGGTCATGCACCGTATATTCAGAAGGGTAGAAAGCCAAGACATTGCCTCAGCGGAGTTTAGTGGTACCATTCATCACCTGCGGACAATAGTCGTAGGAGCATGTCGGTAGAGCGCATCAATAATTGGACACTACGCTTGAAATTTCAAACAAAACACCGTCTCATAACATTTGATATAAATGTAGGTTGAGAAAGAAAACAGTCACGAAACATTTGCGTGTATAAATAATGTTAAATTGACAAAAAGCTATGGGCATCTTCCCTATGACTTCGTCTGCCATGATAATTTCAATTTGCCGCCATCTGCACTGGTTGGGGGGCGGAGCTTTGAAGGACCTATGCCCTTTTATAGCGCGGCTCCGTGTTTAAGAGAATGTTCGAATAACTATACGCCTAAAAACTTTAGATTAAAATAGTATAGTGCACTTAGCTTGCGTTGACTGATAATACCCATAGGTCAGATTGAACGAAATTTCAAATTCTTTTCTTCTAACGTTTACGGAAAGACTTTGATTACCTGTTAGCACTAGTGTCAGAAAACATTTTAACCAACTCAAAATCACATTCACAAAGCACATTCTTGCCTTTACCTCCTATCAAATAATTCTCTCTACTGGTATCCTTCATTTTTGTAAATATATACATAGGCGTACGGGCTGGAGGGCAGGGAGCAACTGCCCCCCGATTTGCAGAGGACCAGATTCGGGAAAATGGCTCAGGTAGAATTGCGAAAAATAAATTTCTAAGTGTGATTAAAACAGAAAAATTTTCAAAAATCAGTAACGATGAACAAGAGTTTTGATATTAGCGTACATTGAAGTTGCCATATAGATACCATGTACATTATGTAATTCTTATTAAGTTTTTTTCTAACTAAAAATTCGAGCAGAGCCATTCGTGCTGATTGTATCTGCCCCCCTAAAATGATTAAGACTCGTACGCCTATTAATATATATATATATAATCCAATAATCCTTTTTCATCGTGCAATTTTCGTGGATGACTTGTCCTTTATTTTAAGTAAAGTAACTTCAAAATTTGCTTAGTTCATTTTACATTTCTTATAGCAACTCCCATATTCGAGCATAACAGAGGAAATATTCCTATCTCATTCTTTGGAAATTCATTCGTCATCGAAAGTCTGTAGACAGCACATTGTTTTCATGGTTCTGTAAAGGTAAGAGCTATTAAGTTCGTTAAAGGAACGTTTAGAAATCTATCCCTGGACAAATGGTTGAAAGTTTTTCCTGGGCAAATGATTAATTGTAACTTTTACAAAAACAAAAAATAGAGAAAATTTATTGTAGACACCCCCCCAGATTTCATGTACTTTGTTGCTAATTGTTGTGTTTTATTTTAAGACCTAAAAGAAGTTAGGGTTGCCACCCTTCATGGAACATGCAATTCTAGGACTTTTAAGGACATTTTTCAGAAAATTCAAGGACCAAATTGAGTAAACATTTTTGACGGTAGCGTGCTTTGCAGATTAAGCAATTTTGGCTAAATATAATTGCATGGTACATCATTTACGTTCCAAAGTTCTACAAGAAAGGGGAAAGTTTTTTATTTACATACTTCAACAATGTTCAGCTAAACTGTAAGGATATTTCAGAACATTTAAGGACCTTTATTCATATTCAAGGATTTTTCAGGTCTGGATTTTTGTTTTTCAAATTCAAGGAGTTTCCAGGATTTTCAAGGACAGTGGGAACTCCCAACACTGATTTTAATTGCTAATCGACACGATCATATTGCATATTAGTCAGACAGTATTAAGCTTTTACATATATACGTTGAACAGCAGTCAAAGTTAAAAATGTTCTTTAGAGACTATATGACTAAGAATTATTTTACACTCTAAACTAGCATAGCTTTGGGTACGTGAAAAGGTAAAATAAAATGACCAATGAGAGCAGAAACTACGCATGATACCAAAAAATAACTTTGACGGGCTCTCGAGCTTTAAGTTCACGCTCTTCATCATCTCTATTATCGCCAATTTGACAGTAGACGATTAGATTTTATTCGATAAAAAGTAACAATTTATTACAAAAACCCAAGAAAGTATTTTTTTTCTACTTATATTCCCTATACGCTCATAGGACTCGAGGGGTGTCGGGGACTGGGCTATAGAAATAGACACGTCATTAGTGCGAAAAAAAGGGTGTGCTAAGCATGCTAGTTTTTTTCTGAAGTGTGTTATCTACATTAGCAATAAAATCTTCAAAATTAGTGACTTGCCCTGAATACATTCTTGGGAGGCAAAGAATTCGGGACAGAGGGAGTAAGAACCTGAAAATGCAGTCAGAACACGACTATGCTACAACATCAAAATCCTACCAAAAGTTTCAAGGTTCCAGAAAACTTGATTGCCCTGCTGAAATCCAGATAATGTGTATTCGAGTACTTACGGAATGTGAAGTTGACAAAAGTTCATGTCATACGCAGAATGGGATAAAGATAGCAAAACAGAGTGTTTTGAAAAAACTAAAGAACGATCTTACTTTTGAGGATAACCGTGTTTTAACGATGACGCGATTTTATGTTAAGATTCCTCTTTGTATGGTCCACCATGGGCATCCTGTGGGGAAGTCTGGAGCATATAATCAGTCGGTTGACAAGAGAATCTGACAAGATTTACAACCTCGTTCCTCGTGGCATCACAAGGCCTGATGAAGTGAAGAGATGCATTGATGAATATGTTGAACGAGAACTGGTGCTTAATATACCTGCCGCAGCTAGGCCACGAAAAAGCAATCGAAAATATTATTCCACGCGGCAAGATCTACGAAATCATATTACCAAGACAATCTGCGCCCTGAAATACAGCAAAGATGACCATGAATCCCTTAAAATGAAAGTAAAGGAGTGGGAGAAGCAGGGTGATGGTAACTTCTTCTACCGACCAAGAGCGTTGCAAGATACTGATGAGAAAGAGGCTGCTGATAAGTTTTTGTTCATCCATCAACAAAAATGGCAGCAGAATCTGCTGAGGAGATACAAATCAAACTTCATGCTTATGGACACAACCTAAAAGACAAAGAAGTACGTTCTACCCCTCTTTTTCGTTTGTGTACATTGTAACGTTGGCTACAAAGTTGTTGCTTCTTTCATCTGCAGGAACGAAGGTGCCGAGTCAATATCTGAGGCTTTGTCAATCATCAAGTCCTGGAACACTTGGTGGGAACCATCATATTTTATGGTAGACTTTTCCACTGCAGAAATCAATGGGATCAAAGAACAGTTTCCCAATTTCTAAGTGTATATACGTGATTTTCACGGGATCCAGGCATGACAGAGATGGTCGCACACTGGTAGAAATGGTCTAACTGCTGGACAACAGGAAGCCTTTCTTGCCATGCTTCAAAGAGTAGCTTATTCCCGCGGCAAAAAGCAATTTGAAGAAGCGCTTATGACCCTGCGTAACTCCAAAGTCTATCGCGATAAGGTGAAAGTAAGAGATTATGTAGAGAAAGTCTGGATGCCGTGTGTAAAGCGTTGGGCACACGTCTATCGAAATCAGGAGGCCGTGAATATTGTCAATACGAACAATGGTGTCGAAGCTCAGAATAACTATTTTAAGTATAACTACCTCCTAGGTGTTAAGAATTACAATTAAGAATACACCTAAGAATTCTGAGCTGGGCTCTGATCTTTTTGTTACGATTACGCTTTCCGCCCGGAAAATCAATAGCCAAGATTATAACTACCTCCCCAGATCTGTCGACAAATCAGTCTATGCCATCTTTGTTATGCTTGTCTAGTGCTTTCTTTCAGATTCATACCAACACTACATCGAAACTAACATCAAGCAGAGCAGTATGTACAGGAGATACAGCAATGACGTCCCAAACTATTTGCGCAACAGACCAAGCCATTTCATTAAACACTGAATGAAGAGTAGGTTCGCTGAAAGTGACGTGGAGTGTCTTAACTTCGCCAAAGGCAAATTTAAAGTTAAGAACTCCTCCAAATCCCAGCTGTATTACATGGTCGACCTTCAAATTCCACGGTGTACGTGTGAAGCCTGGCTTAAAAAGTCATTTTCCTTGCAAGCATTTTTTGCTGTATTCAACGCATTTGATGAATTTAGTTTCAACTTACTGCCCGAGTCCTACAAGAATTGTGTGTTTATTACGTTGGATGTGAGTCATGCTGAGTACGTGCATCCAAACCACAAAGATGATGGCAAGATTGAAAAACCCGATAGCACACCAAGTGGACGTAATGCAAAAAACGACGATGGGAATGGTGAAGACGAGGCAGAAATGGACTACAATATAGAGGATATTCATAAGATCAGCAAGTCTAGTGACAGCTCAACATCTCGCTCCAGCCACCCACAACCGGGTCTGTCGTCCAGTCAACCCAAAGAAGCTAATCTTAGAAAGATTCTCTTAAAATAAAATTGATGTTATCCGTAATACAGTATTTTGCGTCGACAATATTACTGGCCTTGAAGAAAGCATCGCAGCTGTGGACGACATTCAAAGAAAAATGTCTGCTTACCGCACCTTTGAGAATAGCCTTCCTACCCTCATCAGCCCGGTGAAGAAAAAGTTAAAAGTAATAAGTGTGGATTATCACAAAGTTCTGCACAAGCCACTTTCGTTACGTCGCAAGCGAAAAGGGTACAAAGAAGGGAAGTGCACCACTTCCAATCCTGTCGTTATTGACCTGAGCAGCTCTCCAACGACTGAAAACACCCAGGTATGTAGAGAAGCTATTTCTCAAGGGCATACTGTACATGCTTTAAAATTAATACAATAAAGTCATTTACTTGAAAACCTGGATCAATAAGATCCAGTTCACCTGGGTAACCTGGATCAATAAGATCTATACGTATTACATTGGTTTTCCTTGAGAATTTCGTTGAGCAATAAGCTTGTTTGTTTAGAATATCGTGAAATAGCAGAGATATAGTGGTAATCGATTCATCAGATCATGAAGCCACAACAGACATGGAGTATGATGTCGCTCCTCCTGATAGCGGTGTCGACAGGTAAGGCACGAGCTGATCTTTCTTTTCACTTTTGCCCCATGTTTTCTTAACTCATTAAGGGGCAAGGACGCATCAAGGCTTATCACTTAGGTGAATAAAATGGTCTGGCGTTAACCAGAATAAAATGTTCAAGTGCACCCTTACTCGTTAATGGATTAGTTACCATTGATCAATGTTCTTGATTTTTTATTTTCTTTGGTTAATTATTTAGTTCTCCTGATGTCAGTGAGATCAATGTCAAGTGCGACACAGTAAGTAGAGTGAAAAGTGCAAAGAAGACCCAGGCGACTCCGAAACAGGTTTAGTTGGATATTGGGCGTGCAAATATGCGACTGTGTGATCTATGGACTGTTCTTCCTCTTAATGAGATTTCTACAGCAGATCTCCAGGCTATAAAAAAATCACGTCCAGATTTCACTCCAGGATGGCTTACTGATTTGGTAATGGTCCATATTTTACTCTTCTTCCTTTCCTTAAAGAATCACATGTTCCAACCGCCAAGGTTCACAATATTTTGTTGATCTGGATTCTACAATCTGTGGAAAATTGAATATCAAGAATATAAGCAAAAATATTAATAAAGTTTGTTTTCTTTGTTCTTCACAGATATATTCTGACTTTATTTTGAGGAAAATGTTGACACTATCGATTGGGTCACTGTCACAAATATCTCGGGTAAGGAGCATTTGAACCCCCATATTGATCAAAAGAGTGATGCCAGCAAAAACAATGCTTCCTTACTTGACATACAGGTGTCTATTGCACAAAAAAAAACTGGTCACAACTAACCATGACAATATTTAAAATTTATTTTTCATATAATTCAGTCCTTAGTTATGCCCATGGTAATTGATTTTTATGGGGGAAAACCTCTGGTTAAAAAATGCAGTAAGTGAAGCTCAACCGGTGCAATAACTCTATTATCATTTTCTTTTGCCCATGTTAACATATATCACCTCACTAACACATATGGGTCATTGATGGTTATTTGTGGTTTCTTCACAACATCGACAGCAGAGTCTTGGCAGCAGAATGCTATACATCAAACTTAATTCACCGCGGATGTAGTACCCGACGAATTTGGGCAGACCGAGACTTTACAAATGTGAATTAGATTCTGCTCCCAATGAACCTCCTTTCTAGTCATTGGATATTACTAGTAAGTTATATCATGATAACAATACAGAAGATGCACAGATACCCTGCTCTGATTGGGGTGAGGTGGGGTGTTTGTCCAAGGAGATGCTCTTTAATGCATGCTCAATCTGAAACCAGAAGATTTCCTGTCTTACTTCACCAATCCAAATTTTTCCCAAATTTAATGCTCTTTTTCCTACTGAGGTTCAATTCTAAGCTTTTTTCTCAAACTTTATAGTGGGTAGTTGAATGAGTGGTGCCTTGCCTCTAAACACACCCTCCCCTAATCAATGTCTTATCAAGTTATTGATTTTCATCCAATTACTGGCTTTTTATAAATGCAACAGAAGGAAGTTGTACCCAGACCCATTTGAAGGTGCTGTAAGTTACACCCTGGCCTTTTCGGCCTCCCCTCTGCTAATGACACACATTTCCAAATAACGTCATGATTGATAGCATTAAAGTGTCTATGTTTTGGTAAGAATATATTAATTTCTAATAGTATGTTCTTTCAGTGTAGTAATAGTTCTTAAATACCGAAGAAGAGTTGTAGAACCTGTTTTGTATCACGCTTTGTTCTCTAGATTTGTGGGCAAATTATTCAAATTCAATAACCCATATTAGCATAAAGCAACTAATGGTCTATTACAAATTCTCAACTGTAATTGGCAGAGCTACTCACTGTCTATTCATCATAGACCACTAATAGTGAAAGGTGCCATAAAAAACCCTGTATTTTTTCAAGCTTTCAAAACGTTGTGATGGAATTTGTTGAAATAATATTTTCCAAATAGTTGGTTTATATGTTATTTTATTTGGTAAATATATGTGATCCAGTGCAAAGTCATTTACGTGTTTAATAAATATCACAAAATTATTTTGAACTTTGCAAGCATTTTTTAAATATTTTCAGTGCCTTTGTGGATTTAAAGACTGGTTGGGAATCCTCTGCATGGCCTTGTCTGCAACCCAAACATGTTTTACAGACGGATGGACATAACTGTGGTGTCTATGTTTGCCTGGTAAATGTTTTACCCAATAGTTTTAAAATTAAAAGCTTGTTAACTTTGATTTTTGTCTTAAACAAAGACTCAGTTATTTAACTAAATATGCATAAAACTTTTTTTTAGTTTGCCCGACTTCCTGTTACCAACAAATCCCTTGAACGTACCCCAATCATGGTGAATAAGCAAGAGGTTGCTATCTACACTCTTTGGAGCCTTTTATGATGATGTTAAGATCTAAGCAAACAGCTAGTGGGTAGTAGCCTATGAACCCTAAGTTCCAGAGGAGGATTATGCTGTCCGGTAGCATCATTTCTGATTTTATGGTAATTGCCATTTTATAATTTCAGTGAACGCTGTGTGTCATTGTGTAAAATTTGTCGACAAGATGAGAATGAAGACTGGCTGGGATGTGATCGTTGTGGCCAATATTTCCATGCTTCTTGTCTGGATGTAGGCTGGTGCGGTTCTTGGAAAAAACCGAAACCGAAAACCGTCAACAAAAACCTGAAAAAAATCTACGGAAAACTGGCATTTTGAAACGTCATTTCTGCATTTCAATTTTATGCGACCTGTCCCATGAATAGTTTGACTAGCGTGGGTTTATATTTCTGTCAGTCAACAAACAGCCGACATAAACAACAGGCTAGCACTAATTTGAAAACAAAAGAAAACTGTTTAAATTTTCCAAAAATAATCTCAAAAATGTATTTGAAAATTAAGACAATTTTAATTTCGATATTAAAGTATGACATTTAACTAATTTTTGTGCGGACTAAGACACAGAGGTGGCTAAGGTTAAAGGTGTGTAATATCAGAAGTTTACAATAATTTATAAATGTTATATAAAAATTACAAATAGTGATAAGGAGGTAACGTTTTTAGTTTAATAGTTTTCACAAGTTTTCAGCCAGGAACGTAAGCATGTCAACCTTTTCTGGTTTGAATTATGGTCGTGATGGAACACTGACCAATCGCGCTTTCCTTCATATCTTGTCTTTAGACGATATTGGATGTCTTCTTTAAGTTTATATGTTGAAGGAAGATCGGTTTCTCGTATTTTTTCCGGTTTTTCGGTTTTTTCGGTTTTTCGGCTTTCGATTTTCGGCGAAACCGAAAAACCGGTTTTGAAAAAAACCCGATTTTTTTCGGTATACCAAAAAACCGCCCCAGCCTATCGGGATGTGGACTTTGCCACCAAACTTTCTGAAACATTATATTGTCCGTGAAACATCATTAAATACGCTGTTTGAAGCTTGTTTAATGTACGATACCTGTCCAGTATCTAAGTATTAAAAGTGCCTGCTCAGGGCTATTAAGTTACTAGACTATATTGTTTTGTATATTCTGTATATACTTGTCTTTTTTCCATTTAATCTTTCAACCATTGGAGGCTTACGACTGGTAGTCAAGATCAGACAGTATATCTTTACAAATATGTATTATTTAATTTTATTAAGAGAAAATATATGTTATCAAATTGTAGAACTTGTAAGATTGTACTTAGTAGTGCTTACATTGCGTATGAACAAGATTAATGATGAGTTAGCACAGGCAAAGGGGCATCCCAAGTCTACATTTAATTTACTTACCATTGAACGGTCAATGATGATCCAACATCTCACAGTCATTCCTTTTGTTGACAGCTGTTAAAATGTCCATTCCAAGCCAAAACTGTCACAATCACACAAATACGCAAAGGACAAAATTTTTCTTCGACAAAACAATACATTTGCACCTTTGATGACAAAGAAACTGGTGGTACGCTTGTATAGCAATTTGTAATGTCACGGAATAACTAAATTATGACTAAAAACCGCTGACAAAGTATTTAGACATCGTCGAGTCAGCCTTCCTCTACGTCCGGGTAAGATCGTTTCCCGTTTTGGTCTTGTAAAGCGGAACTAGGTCGAAGCCTGGGAGATAGATATCCAAGCCCCCATATGGTTCTCCCGTAGTCATCGTTCGGAAGAAGGTCGGAACGAACAGAATATGTGTTGATTTTCGCAAGCTTAACCGCGTGACAGTGTTCGACCCAACTCCCATAACTCCTGCAAAAGATATTTTCCGGAAGATGGCGAAGAAGAAATGCCCCACTAAGTTAGACTTGAGCAAAGGCGATTGGCAGATCCCTGTTGCGGCAAACGACATCCCTAAGACGGCTTTCGTCACCCCCGATGGAACATATGAGCTTGTCAAAATGCCCTTTCGGATGGTTAACTTGGTAGCAATCTTGGTGAGAGGTCTTAGAAAGCTGCTTAGCGACTTGGAAGATGTTGATAGCTTCATCGACGACATCATTGTCCACACAGAGACGTGGGAGGAACACCTTGCTGCCCTAGAGGAGTTGTCCGTTGACTCTCCTAGGCCGGGTTGGCAGTGAGATCCACGAAATGCGTGATTGGAGCCGAAACCATCGATGTAGTTGGTCACAGGATATCTGATGGGATCAAAGGCCTCCATGACGATAATGTGGAAAACATAAAGGAGGGAAGGAAGCCCACAACCAAGAGAGAAGTCAGTGCATTCATCGGGCTTACCGGATATTCCCGGGAGTTTATACTCAATTATGCGGCAAAGGCAACCCCACTGACCGACCTTACGAGGAAAGGTCAACCGACCAAGATTCAATGGGGGGAGGCTCAAAAAGAGAGCATACAACACTCTGAAGAGTAACCTGACAAATGAGCCAATTCTGCGACTGCTCGACCAGACGAAGTCATTCACGTTGAGAACCGATGCGCGAGATGTTGGAATCGGCGCAGTATTGCTTCAAGACCAGGATGGAAAACTGTTACCAGTCAATTTTGCAAGTAGGAAGCTCACGAGCCGTGAGCGCAAATACAATACCATCCAGAGGGAGTGCCTCGCAATCGTTTGGTCGATCAGGAAGTTTCTTGTATTCCTTTATGGGAAGGAATACACGCTCCAGACAGATCATCAACCTCTAGTCTACTTGAACAAAGCAAAGTTCCTGAATGATCGCCTCACGAGGTGGGATATGTTCCTGCAGAACTACAGAATGAAGATCGAGTCCACTAAGGGATCAGAGAATGTAGGAGCGGACTATTTGAGCAGAGGTTGTTGAGGATTTTATGATTAGACGTTCATATTTGGTTCAGAATTTGTGTTTGGAAGAAATTTTGGAAATTTCTCTTAAATGAGGGAGACATGTAACAAATTCTGTCGAGTATATAAATATTAAAACACTTTCAATGTGACACACCCAAGCATACGTGGGTATGGTTGTTTCGTTAGACTAAGAGAGGTGAAAAACGTCAGACGCCGAGAAGGGTGCGGAGAATGCACCTGTAAATGTTTTGTAAATAAAACATTTTGAAGACAAGTTAACCAGTTTGCGTATTTCGTCTATGACCAGTTTACTAAAACCTTGTGACAGCGTAATTCCCCGGATTTTGAAATAATCCCGGAGTAATAATTCTTTCGTTTGTTAAATGAAGAGCCTAATTTGGTAAAATTTTGAGTACATTAAGGTAAAGATAAAGTGCCTTTATTTATAATGGATAACCCTATCAGCTACATAAGCTGTTCTCCCCAGAGATCAGACAAAAAGTGAGCACTTTAATTGTTTCAGAGAATGACATGATTTTGGTCATGAGATATTGCAATCCCTTATTCTCTTGATTTTCACTGAATTCCGAAGTTTGATTTTTTCAGTTGGTAAAATGAGTTCTTAAATACGATAAACGTTTGTCTGAAGTCTTTGAGTGGTTGCAGAGTAGTAGATTTTTGTAATGATACATATAATATGGTGATTCCTTATTCTGCCGATTTTTAACGCATTACGAAGTGAAAATTGATCAGTTGGTAGAGAAAAGCTAGTACTTCAATCCGATAAATGTTTGAATAAAGTCGTTGAGTACTTTCTAAAGAGTATCTTTTTTATCATGAGGCATCAAACGTTGCAATGCGTAATTCCCCTGATTTTGAAAGAATTTTGGAGTGGTTATCTATTGATTTGTAAAGTGAAAAGCTTAATTTTGTAAAATTTTGACTAAATTAAGGTAAAGGGGCTTTATTTATACGGAATAACCATACAAGTTGTTCCCCTAGAGGTCCAACAAGGTTCATCCCTCATGGGTCCAGTGTTACAAGAGGACGATCCCAGAGTACCAGGAGAAAACCTGCGATGCTTGGCACAGACAAACTGGACAAACTCTTCTCACATGTGACCAAGGTAAGTTTAATCAGTAAACCGCGCGGAGTCGAAATCGAACCCTAGTCACTGTGGTGAGAAAAACGCGCACTACCACAGAGCCATCAGCCCCTCACACAAATTTGCAGAATAGTTTTACAAAATTACTTAATTTTCGCAAAAAGATATCAGATATTGCAATCACTTATTCTCTTTATTTCGGGTGAATTTCGAACTGAAACTTTCAGTTTGTAGAGTAATGTGAAGACTTAAATATGATGGAAGTTCGACTGAATTTGTTGACTAGCTTGGGAAAATTAGTTTAGTGCTGTGGTAAGATATATATTGCAATCGATTGTTCTCCTGATTTTGAACGGATTTCGAAGGAAAAATTTATCAGCTTATAGAATAAAATGAGTGCTTTAAACTGATAAAATTTTGAGTAAATTCGTTGAGTAGTTTTAGGGGATGAGTTGACTTTGGTGACAAGATATCAGATATAGGAATTCTTTTTTCTTGATTTCGAGCGAAATTCCGAATTGAAAATTTATCAGTATGTAAAGTTAGTACTTTAATCTGAAAAAAATTAGACTAAATTCACATTACAATTTAGAGAATTAGCTTATTTTTGTGATATCAGATATTGCAGCACTTTATTCTCCTGATTTTAAACGAATTTCGAAGTAGAAATTGATCAGTTCGTAGAGTAATGTGAATGGTTTAATCTCATAAAGTTTTGGCTATGTTCGTTGAGTAGTTTTAGAGAGTTAGTTGATTTATGTGATAACATGTTTGATATCAAAATCACTTACTTTCCTGATTTCGAAGGAATATTGAAGTGAAAATTCACATGTTGATAGAGCAAAGTAAGTACTTAAAAATAAAATTTTGTCCAAATTCGTTGAGTAGTTTTGCAGAATTGCTTGTTTCTCGAGATATCAATATTGCAATCAGTCATTTTCCTGATTTTGAAAGAATTTTGAAGTGGGAATTTATAAGTTTCAAGTGTAAAGTGAGTACTATAACCTGGTGAAATTTTGACTAAGTTTGTCAAGTTGTTTTAAAGAACTAGTTGATTTTGGTGATAAGATATAAAATATTGCGATCCCTTATTCTCCTAATTTTGAAAAAAAATTCGAAGTAAGTTTAAGTAAGATCAGTTTGTAGAGAATTAGTTGATTTTGGTGATAAGATATCAGATATTACAATCAAATATTCTCCGTATTAAAAAAGGATTTCGCAATGAAGATTTATTGGTTTGTTGAGCAAAGGGTATACTTTAGTCTAGTAATATTCTCAATAATCTTCTAGAATAGTTTTAGAGTATTATATGATTTTGGTGATGTAATATAACAAATTGAAATGCCTCATGATTTCGAGAAAATTTCGAAGCGAAAATTTATCAGTTTTGTATATTAAAGCTAGAACTTAAGTATGATAAAATTTTGACTAAATTGGTCGAGTAGATTTAAAGAAGTCGTTGATTTTTGTGTTAAGTCATGAAACATTGCAATCCCTTATTGTCACAAATTTGAACGATTTGAAGTGAAAATTTATTAGGTTATTAGGTAAAGTGAGTACCTTCATCTGGTAAAATTTTGACGAAATTGCTAGAGTAGTTTTAGAGAATTGGTTGATTTTGGCGATAAGATATCAAATATTGCAATGCCTTATTCTCCACATTATGAAAGGATTTCCGAATAACTATTTAGCAGTTCGTGGAGTAAGGTGTACTCTTTAATCGTGTAAAATTTTGATTAAATTTCTTGAATAGTTTTAGAGAATTACATGATTTTGGTAATGAGGTATAAGGTATTGCAATCCCTTAATCTCCTGTTTTCAACAGGGTTTCGAAGTCAGACATTTTTAGCTTGTAAAGTGAGTAACTAAATATGATAAAGGTTTGACTGAATTCGTTGAGTAGTTGCAGAGAAGTGGTTGATTTTTGTGAAGATGCGACCCTTCTCTCTCCTGACTTTGAAAGAATTTCAAGATGAAAATTTGCGAGTTTGTAAAGTTAGTATTGGTTGAGTAGTTTTAGAGATTTGGTCGAGTTTTGTGACAAGATATTAATATTGCAATCACAAGATATCAATATTGCAATTAATCAATTATTATAAGTGGAAGTTTATCAGTTTGTAGAGTAAAGTGAATACTTTGACCAAACTACTTGAGTAGTTTTGGTGAAGTAGTTGATATTGGTGATAAGATATCAGATATTGGAATCCCTTATTCTCCTGATTTTCAAAGAATTTGGGAGTGAAAATTTATCAGTTTGTAGACTAAAGTGGTTGCTTCAATCTGATAAAGTTTTATTAAATTCGTTGAGCAGTTTTAGCGAATTACTTGATTTTGGTGATGAGATATCAGATATTGAAATCCCTTTTTCCTTTGATTTTGAGGAAATTTCGATGTCAAAATTTGACTCAATTTGTTGAGTAGTTTTAGAGAAGTAGTTGAGTTTTGTGATAAGATGTAAATTACTGCAATCCCGTAAGTGAAAATTTATCAGTTGGTACTCTGTCGTACTTAGAAATTTAAATAGTATGTAGGATTTCTAGTATTGAGAAATCTAAACAGTATTTATGATTTTTAAATACGGTGTATTTATAAACAAATTCTGAACACAGTATTTCACTGTTACATTTGCATTCTTATTGGCTAACCCATCCGCATGCTTTTTTTCAATAATTGCAGTTTCTAGAAACGCATTGCTAAAGTAGATGGACCCAGCCAAAAGTGGAACGATTTTTAGAACATGATAGATAGAACATGATCCCAACATCCTTTCTTTCTTGGAATAAGAGCGAACAAATATTTGAAAAATAAGATTTTAAGGTGGAGCTGTTCCGTTTCATGAATAAAACCACCGAATAAAGTGTCGAATGATTTCATTGAATATCGAATATCACTAATCTTTGAATTAGTGAAATGATCTGTCATCAAAGTGATGTGACGCTAGGTTGTCTCACTTATATTTCTATCAATTGAAATATCTCAAGAACTATGTGAGAAATCGAAAAACTGTATAAGGTGATCGTCAATCATTTCAGGGTTCTTTCAAGTACGACAGACTTAACTTTGGCTTGATAAGCACTTTAATGAAAAAAAAGGAGCTACAGGGGAAAACAGAAGGAATAAAAAATAGAATGATAGTCGAAACTTCGGCAATAATCTTGCAAGCTTAATCTTACCAGCACACCTTCCAAGACCAACGTCTCCTTGGTATCAAACAGGCATAGAGTGGTCTTGGTATCTGACTGGCATATATTATACGCTGTTCTTGAAGGTCGGCAAGAAATTTTGAAAGCTACGCTTTCAAACAATTGGAAACAATTGCAATTAGAAGAAAGAATAATAGAAAGATAAGAAAAGAACAATAACTGATGAAGAGGACTATAAAATCAAATTTGCGAAGTAATTTTCGTAAGCCTTCTTAGATCCCATGTCACGTTAGAAATGATTAACATATTTGTACATATATACGTACGTAAATAGTACATATACGCAAGCATTCATACATGCATTCATACTTACACACACATACACATAATACACATACCTGCATACATCCATGTACCAGTACGTCTTCGCATACATACAGAAGTAATTTTTTTCACTTAGAATACGTTACATACGCTCGAGGTTTGCAGTAATACATCACAAACTAATGCTAAAAACGTTTTCATTATTCCTAGAAATGTTTAAAATCTAATTAGTCTTATCATGGTAACCATGGCCATGAGCACTTTATGTTGACCGTCTTTAAACTCCAGTATTCATGGACACCACTGACATGCACATGATGTCGCTTCTCTGATTCTGAAAGGCCTTAACCTGTTCCCAGGACATCGTAAAGTAACGCTTTTTACAACCTGGGTCCCCGCTCGACAGCATCTGCATCCAAGTCTAAAAATGCCATTTTGGCTTAGGAAATGAGAACCTGGAACGCATTTTCCACTGCAGGTTCCTGAAAAAGGTAAGGGCAACATGAATCTCGAATAATTAAGGAAAATAAAGTTATTTAATTACACTGGATAACCTTATCAAGTGCGAATAAACCGTTCCTCCAAGTAATTTAGTAAGGGCCATCTTTTATGTGCCGAATGGCACTAAAAAGACATAAGAGAAGTGCAGAGAGAATTTGCAGTGGTTGGTAAAGTAAAACTTGACGTCTCTCTCTTCATAGTAACCAAGGTTAGCATTTTAATCAGACAATTCAGCGGAGCAGACGACTGAGCGCTATATGAAGAGGTGAAAGAGACGGGCACCACTATTAGGTTCCCAACCCTCAAAGAAAAGCAAGTATTTTAGTCGTCCCCAACCCCATCAGTCTTCTTTTTCAGTCCCATATATAGACTGTTGTCTCGACGGCATCTTTAAAACGTTTTTACACCAACATGTTAAAGTCATCCTCCTTGTATATAATCTTACACACTGTACACATTTAGTACACATTGAAGTATGCACATAACAACCTTACCAATCTTCACTGGCCCATCACTGACGCAACCACTGATCTTAACCGTAATCTTTTTAGTTAAAATTTCGCATGTGTCGCCTTCTGTACATGGATAAAAAGAAAAATTTGAGTTCATTATGTCTTATAATCACTTATGATTATAGCATCACGCAAGTCATTCCACTTCAAAGCCAAAATTGTAGCAAGAGTTCGAACCATAGAGGGGTATTTTCAGTAGCCAAGCTAAGCATAGCAACTGGTCTTGCTATGAAAATTTAAGATCACCAATGCACAGTAACTGGATTATGCTATGCAAATATAAAATGGCCTAACGATAAATAGATATCAACCAAAACACATCCATTAATATTATTTTGTAGCAATTTCTGGTCATGGTCAGCATAGCCACAACATCGAGTACTAATCGTTGCATTTTTATGTAGCAGCCATTGCGTTGGTGGATGTACAATTAACTCCCGATAACTCGAACCTTCAGGGGAAGTAAAAAAAGGTTCGAGTTATAGAAAGGTGGCATCAAATGAGCGGAAATTAGGGAATAAAATTGTGTTTTGACTACACGCTTTGTTACTATTCAAACAGAGTGCGTTTTGGTCAGGTTTGTTTAAAATAAAGTGTACAAACGAAACGGTATTTGGCCAAGAGAAAACTTCTCTGAAGAGAAGCAAGCAAATAGCAAAGCAGCAGTAGAACACTACATAGGGCTAAAGGAACACCTAAGCAGTAAAGCTTGATGAACAACGGATTAAACGGACCCCTTTGTTTTCCTTCGATTCCTGCTGACACCACTTAATACATGTATTCTCATTGGAAGAACTGACGCGTTTTATGTATACTTAATACCACGACACTGAAGAACTTGACACAAAGGACAATTAGACACTTCAATATGAATGCATGCTGCCCAGTTTGATTCAAAGTAAATTAAATGTTCTGAATTATGTTTAGACATCACTACACTTTATTGAAAAAATAACGTACGAGTTAAGGAGAAAATGATAACGTAAATAACCTGAAGGGAAAACAATTTCACTTCGAGTTAGCGGGATGTTCGAATTATCGAGGGAAAATCACAGTAGACGTATGCAGCAAATTCAGGGGAAATTGATTTTGGTTCAAGTTAGCTCAAGCTTCGAGTTATCGAGGGTTCGAGTTATCGGGAGTCAACTGTATATGGCTTGATATTTGAATATTGTAGTTAATTGTTCACTTGCATTGGATGCCCTGTTGCTGTGCTTAGGTTATGTTAAATTTGCATAGCATGGCCAGTTGGAATCAGATAGAGGGCTTTTGGGTTCCTCTCAACTTAGAACACTAATTTTGAACAGCTTAAAATTCATCTGTGAACATTTTAGAATCAATACATGTTGCCGAGTAAGCACAGCGTTTCTATGGTAACCATTTCCCCCTAATTAAGTACAGCGAAATGCTGACTTTTCATATTATCTGTTTTTCCAACTTGTTTTGCTGCATTTATATTTTTCTTCATAAAATAACACGCCTCTTACGCAATTTCATTTTATACTAGAATACATAGACATAGATCACGAAAACTCGAATAAAACTTGGTTATTTTATAAAACAAATAAAACACAGCTTTCGTGCCTCTGTACTGTGATAGAAACATTCACGATGCTAATTCAAACGAAAAATTACCTGGAAACACTCGGCTACGCCTTGTGTTCACACTAGGCATTTTTGAGTTGAAATGACGTCATTCACGTTTTTACCCCAGCACAGATACTCTCAAGTAATTTTCTATTTGTTAAAGATAGTCTTCGAGGATCTTTGTCATATTTGATTCAATATGATCAGTGTAGATTACTTATGTCTTATAAGGGGAAAATAAAATATTCAAAATTGTGGATTATAAGATGAAGGACTGAATATTACGCCATTTATCCACTTGGTTACCATGCAGATAAAGTAGTTTTATCAGTTGGGATGCCACCAAAGAACCAACAGTAAAGATCACTTAATTGACGTAATGTTATATTTCGTCGCTATGGCGGCATTGTCTTTGGACATATTAGAATTGAAGAAATCTCCCCATTAAAATTAGATGGCCATATCACTAGGAATTTTGGAGTTACAGCTTTTCCAGTCCTAAAAAGACCAATAAAGGACATTCTGACGAGGCTAATCATTGGACATTGTCTGTATTTATTGAAGCTTTTGGATACATGTTATATATACCCGCGTGTTATTGCTTACCTGGTGACAATGGCAGCAATAACATTAACGAAATTCTTTGTTAATTGATGTCAAACAAAGCCAATTGACTTTTAAAGTGCACCTAACCTTTATGATATTGATATTATATTGATTTTGTGTGAAAGAAAAGTGAAAATTATGGAAAGTGGCATTGAAAATTCTTGTTTATCAATTTTTTATCCCCGAAATGATTAAATTTTAATATCATAGAGATTCAGTATAATCATGAAGTTAATTCCGCCAGAGAGAAAGTAAATAAGCAAGCATGTATCTTTACCTATTCTTGATAAACCTATCACTTATTAACTGGAGGTTCAATTAGTGATACCCTTGGGTCCAGTATTAATCCAGGAGGAAACTGGAACATTGGGTTTAAAACTGAGGTGCTAGGTAGAGTCAAATTGGACAACACTCATTTCAATTATGATAAAGTTAACTTTGATCAAGCAATTGTATGGAACCGTAAAAGAATCCTAATCACGGAGGTGAGAAACACTTGCGCAACCACTGCGCCACCAGCGTCCTCATATACAGCAGTTTTAACGAAACTAAAAGTGGTGGAAATCTTCAAAATTGTTCAGCTAAGTCAGAATTTTTGCATATTGATATAGGGAAGTAAACTATGGGATATGGGTAACGTTGTATCATCCCCACAGTTATGAATTAGTTTCCAGGCATCCTACTTTCTTTAGTGGCTCATTATAAGTAGTTTATTTTCAAGTGCAGAACATCTGGTGACTGGATCTGCTCGACAATGACTTTCTAAATTTGTAAATGTGAAGGGGTTAAATTTAATTGTTCAGAATTGAAAACTTCAGCTTACTTTGTTAGATCCAAAGACTTTTTTACTCAGTGAATTAGGGGCCTGAAGCCAGTACAGTTTATTGCAATATTTAAGAAATACCAAACGGATTCCCGTGTTTGAATACTGTGATCCAAATACGCGGAATGTTGCGACACTTGAGAAAAGCGTGCAAAAACACGAGCCGCTAGGCGGGTGTTTTTAGCTTTTTGAAAGTCGAGCAACATCCCAAGTGTGTGGATCACAGTATCCAAACACGGGAATCCGTTTGGTATTTCTTTTATAAAATAACGACAAATGAAAATCAGTTAATTTAATGGACACAATGATGAAGTAAGCGTTTCTCCCGAAAATCATGAACTATCAATAAGAGCCAAGCTTATGAAGATCGAATCCTGGTCAACAAAGCGAAGCCACTTCAACGCGATGACAAAGAGGGAAAACAAGCGTGTTTTTTTAAGCTATTTGAACGTCAACCAACGTACCAAGTGTTTGAATCACAGTATTTAAACACACAAAAGCCGTTACGTATTTCTTTCATTAAATAATAAGGCTGAACGTACAAAATGAATTTCAGTGCATTTATGGCGGGAAATTTTCCGTGTTTGGATAAGAGTATGATGAGTATCCAAACACGGGTATTAACCAATCACAGCTTGCAAACGAGTCACGTTATTTTATAAAAATTTGTCTTTGTTTTGAATTTTCTCTTCCTCATTTCCACTATTACAACGTTTGCAATCTGATACCTTAATTCATTTGCATACATATTCCCTATTTTGTATTAATACCTTAACACCCTGATGATGTGAGATTAGACGAAATTTCAGTTTAATAAATCCTTTATCTTATTTAACGATTTTGGTTCGTGTTTTACGATGGGAACTAATATTTATCCTGAGACTATACATCTTGGACTGTTCTCTTACTTGTTTCTTTGTTTGTTTGTATCCATCAATCTGTGTGCGAATACAAGCGATTTCGGCGGATAATTTCGGAAAAACACGACTTTTTCATTTATCATAATTCTCTTCGTTGGATTTGACGGCATATGTTCATAATTTGCATATTACAAAATATACTGATCAACTGCTGCACGACAATAGATATCGAAGAATGTCAGCGCCACTCCTCGCAATTTCAATTTACTTTTATAGAATGTCACGTTTATTTTAATGGTTTTGTGCACTGTTGGATGGAACACAATTATCAAGCAACTATTCTGGAGTAATAAAGTTTGCAGCCTTGAGATTCAATTTTCAGATATGTAGTTATACCAAGTTTGACTCTTAAACGCCCTTTGTCTGATATATATACGAGGAATAAAAGAACAAAAGAGGGAACAAAATAAAATCATAGTGAGAACAAAGAACAAAAATAACGTAAAAATAGAAAAAAGAAAAAAAATCATAGCATTTAAACGGTCAATTACGAACAGTCTAATGCAATATGACAAATCTTATTTACAGTAAACGTCTTCAACTGGCTCTCTCGAGGTAACTACGAATCATTACTCGTAGCTGTAGTAATGGATTATTGAGTGTGCATTAGACGTCGAGAATCGTTTTGAACTCTTGTCTTTCAGAAGTATTGAGTACGCTGTGAACAATACTGAAAACGTAACGCGCCTTTTTCTGACAGCTAGGTAAAGAGAGGGGGGATTTGCTAGGTCTACTGCTTAAAGAAATTCAAATTTTGTTCTTGCAAGCTAGCGTAACATTCCTGTAATAAAAACACAAATCTTGGTAAAAGCTATTATGGAAAGAGCTGATAAAATATTCGAATTGGCACGAATGTATGCTAAAATATATTATTTCGTTGAAAACATACCGTGACACATTTCGTCAGATACATTAGCCACTTTCTCCCTAGCATCTTCAAATCTTTCCACCATTATAAGGTCATCTGGCGATTGCACGAGTTGACTCAACTGATGTCGATCAGCTTCGCCAGAACCAATGACAACAACTTTAATATTACGATCGTGTAACACCGAGGCTGTTTCCCTCAAAGGATATGTAATTGAACTGGATGCTTGAACACCGTCAGTAAGCACGAAAAGCATTTTTGGCACAGCCGAACGGCGCATACCATTCCCTGTAGTAAATACAGATGAAGCTGCCAAATGCATAGCTTTATCCAAATGGGTCGCTCCTCCTTTCATTGGAAGATTGTCAACCACGTTTTTAAAATCGTTCAACGTTTTAGAATAATCAAATCGTTTGCGTAGAACTGCGTCATCACTGTACAAAACAATACTAGCTTGAGTATTTCCCGGAGCAACTTGAAAGTATTCAGCAATGTCCTTAACCAAATCCCTTTCTTTTCCATAATTGCAATCACGCATACTTGCGGTTGAGTCAACCAGAATACCAATATCTAAGTTACATCTTTTCACTACAGGGAAAGGCATAGGTCAAATTTAAAAATTATAAAATTAAGTCGAAGTGTTTTACAAGTGTAGAGTACAAAGATAGTGGGTTTGAAATAATAGCACGCAAATCCAACCATTTATGAATACAAACAAAACAAATTGTTTAATGTGATTTGCGACTGGAAGAGCTCCTCCCATTAGTAGTTTTGAAAACTTCAAAGGTCTTAGAACATTTGAAAAGTTTCCAAACAATTAGTGGGTTTTGAAACGGTAAGCACTTTAAACACATGAAGATTTTGAAATCCATTCTTATTCTATTACAACTGACATCTTAGCAAATGGAAATTACATACTTCCAAGTACTTGTAATATGGACAATTTTTTAAGACCCTAGGACCTCTGAAGTTACAGAAATCTAATATTGGGAGATTTTCCTGCAATTTCAAAAGATTGAACACAATTCTCTTACGCTTCTGGTTTAGTGATTATTACCTACCTAGAGAAATCTGAAAACTAACGACTAAATCTGTAGATCGCTCTAATTTTGATAAGTTGGTTTAAAATCATTTTATACTTTCTACCCAATGTGTTTGTTTTTTTCTGTTTACTATTATTATTTTTGTTTTCATTTATAGGTCTCTTCAGATAAGAACAGTGTGGATTAATAATCAAATGTGTGAATAGATAGGAACAGCGTATAAAATCCGTAACATACAAATCTAATTATTGAAAACAAATCATTCGACGTTGTCAAAGAGCTCTAACTTATATATGACCCTGAAACTTTTGCTTAGCGATTTGTCATCTAACTTTTGATAAGGTAGTCCATGCCTCACTGTTTCAACATTTTTTCTGTTGACAATTTTTTGACCCCTTTCGGAAAAAGAAATTCAGCCGACGCCGATACGATTCGACGACTGCCCACATGGATACCTAAAACCATTCAGTAATCACAACACAAGCTCGAATCCTCTTCTATACGGCCCCCAACTTGAAGCCTTCTGGCTATAGGCTCCGTTTTTAGTCAACTGAAAATGCCTTCCGATTATATACTCTACGAATGTAACATATCACCTTCCCAACAGAATTCTGGGGTCAACGGTCGTCATTCAAAGTAACTAATGCCTCCTGTTTGTGGAAAATATTCAAAAAAAGTGTCCTGAATACTTCAACAATTTTAACCCAGTCGGAAATCTCAGCCAGCAAATACGAATTTCCGTTGGAGATTAACTTGCGATTACACGATGAAAATTTTAGCCATGCTAGCCGAACTGGATTCGACCATATGACCAGCCACAATAAAATCGGTTACAGAATCGTCCTCTTTTACAGAAGCATTTCTCTTTGTTCATTTTGGCCGAATAGCTTGTACCTCGCATGTCGTCATCAAACATGGAAAATTTGACGAATAATTATCATACCAGGATCACTAAAGATTCCTTTGTCTTCCAAAGATGTACAAACCTCGAATTTTACTCAATGAAAATGCAAGATGGAAATTGCGCCTCAGTCTACTTAATTTCTCTCATAAATAACGAAATGAAAACAAACAAAGATATTATTTGTCTTGTATTCTATTTCCCTAATAAAGGGTACGAGATAAAATTAGAAGATAGAATAGATAGAAGACTGAGGACCCTTTCCGTAAGGAACAGGTTAGGTAGGTGAGTAAACGGAACCAGCACTTGTTCTCTCTTTACAGCAAAAGTACCTTAAAAATTTCCAGGGCAGTTATAGTTTTCAAAAGTGATACCTTGACGAGAGGGATATTAGCGAATAAACTTTTTTCTTGCCTTAAGAAAAATTTGTAGAAGACGCTTGGGCAAACGACCTCGCGAAGCGGACAAATCTTCCCTCAGGTTCGTGGAAATGTTATAACTAATTTATCTAGTAACAGTGTTATTATTAAATATTGCTCCCCAAAAGTGGGCAGAGTCGAAGGGTAATGCTAATATTTTCAAACCTGCACACTTCTTTCCGTCACCAGTGTATCCTTCATTGCAAGTACATTTATAGGTTCCACGGCCGGTGTCAGTACACGTAGCAAGTCTGTGACAGTCGTCTTTTTCCGTACCGCATATTCTTCTTTCTAGGAACGTAAATTAGTAAAGAAAGAAGATTAGATAAAAAAGCCAATAACACATCAACACAAGTACACCGAAGTTGAACCAGTTAGCCTATGCGCAAGCGTCTTACGATGAACAATCTTCCGGGCAGTCGACAGTTTGCATGGTTATTGGGTGACTCTAATATGTATAGCATAACGAACTATGATATTTATTAAAAGCAGTTTACAAACTAATATTATTTACGGCGACGTGAATATTAAAATCCAAATTCATCCCAGAAGGACCTTAAAGCCGAAAAAGTGCGTGAAAAATTCTCGGAAATTGCCTATGGTACCATTGTAGCCGGGCACTTCGCACTTACGTTAGTTAAGCTTCGTCGATTATTATATCGAAACTTTTTTCTACAAGCAGCAATTATTCGTACAGATTAGTATTAGCATATACTCTCCCATTATATGTATAAAAGGAAAATATGATACAATATTTCACATTCTTCCCCCAAAAAAATTTGAAACAAGTCAAAAAACATATATACTGCAACAATGGCAAAATTTTGCTGAACGTAACTTCGTTGATTACTGTCCAATCATTACCCGCCATAATTTGCTCAAAATCTCGATGATCTCTATATTGTTTCTTATGTTTTTAAATCTGAACAAGAAAAGTTGAAATTCAAAATTGTTCAAAGTTTGAGCTTTGTATTTTGAATAGAAACTTATCGAGAGCTTGGTTCTGCGAAGATGCGACTTTATCTGAGGTGGAAATGCCTACTGACTAGTAGCGCTACTTTACCTGGACAAATTCTTCCTGTAATTTTTCCAATCGATGCAATCAATTCGTTGAAGCTCTCAGCCATAAACACATTTTCCGGCACTTTAACCATATCTCTTAGTTGATCTTTTGCTTTTTGGTCTTTTAGATTGACACCAACTGCAAACACCTCCATACCCCGTTTAAAGAATGGCTTTACGGCGTCTTTGACGTATACGAATCCAACTGATTCTCGAGTTTGTGCACCGTCTGTGATCACCATGATAATTTTGTTAACATCTGGTTCGTCAGCACGCAGTCCTGCTTCTTTAATAGCGACCTGTTCATCAGCAATTGCCAAGCCCCTGTGAGTTTTCGTACGCCCTCCAGACTGAGGACCAGGCATATACTTTACAGTTTTCGAAAATCTTCCAGGGATTTTACTTTCTTTTAAGGTAATTTTCTTCTCGCCCTCTTCGCTAAATGTAACTACAGCACCTTGCCCAATCACTTCTCTTCGGTCGTTCTTGACTCCAATACGCAGTTTTTTCCCAAGATTTTGGATAAATGTTCGTATCTTGTCATAATCAGCTGGTCGTATACTAGCAGACCTGTCTACCACGAATATTATATCAGTCTTTTTACCACACATCTCGTCATCTAAATCGTAAGAAAAGGATCAATTAAAGGGAAAGTTCATTCTCTGGTTAAGATGGCTTTAAGCGTTGTATTTTAACCTAAGGCATTTGACAAAATTTGTGGATAAATGTTCCTTCTGCGACTCGTCAGTGCGGTTTGCAACGTGGGCACAGAAACGTGATTGCAGATTATTCGTATGGTCATGTCGTCAAATGGTTTCACGAGCTTAAGCATCTTTCAAGTAGTTCGTCTACACGTGTCTACACTTCTACAACACCGAAATTATCCTTCGTGAATTCGTTTGCCGGTTGAATGGTTAATTGTTGTGTCCTCGGTTGTACCAATTATTCAATGAAAACTAAAACAACTGGTATTAGTTACCACAAGATCGCAAAGGACAAATCATTCAGGAAAGCGTGGATTGCTCAACTACGGTGTGATGATTTACGCTCAATGGAATACTGTTGCGTTTGCCGCGAATATTTTACCGAAAATTGTTTTGTGGATTGATCTAAAGAGAAAACTAGTGGCTGGCCAAGGATATCAATAGGGGCTTGAAGCGCGATGCTATTAATTTTCTGTTTTCGTCACTCTGCAACCCAAAGGTCATCGATTAAGCTAACGTTGCGCGCATATAGGTCTTCTAGCTCTTCATATGTATCTCTAATTTTACGTTTGTGTAAGAACCATGCTGTTTGTAACACCCACATATTCAGGCAGACTGCTTCAAACCAGGATTTTGGATTACAAATAGGAACGCCTTTGACTTCTTTACGTTCTGCTGTCTCTAGATTCTTATTTCATAAGTCAGTCAAAAGCATAATAATGACGTTTCTACGAATACACCAAGCCAATTCTACAGAAAAATTTCGGCTTGCGCAAGCAATACGTGGATAAATTAGCCAACTATACTACAGTTAGATCGGCTGTAAACAAAAGAACTTTTTTTTCGAATACCTAACTTTTCGAAGAAATCGAAATGCCAATGTTGTATCAAAATAAATCGCGGAGTACAAAGGATAGCCCTGTTATGAAATTATATCGTCGGCGTTACTCTGAGCGTCTAATTTGCGAGAAAGGGCGGTGAGTCAACAAGAATAACAACCGAGAAGAACATCTTCGGAATCTTTAGTCTTAAGCGATAAACTCTGTAGAATTCATTGAGGCGAAAGTGAAACAAACTAAAAGCTCACTGCCAATCAGGATCAAGTTTCGAATAATTTTCCTTTAATCAAATTTTTAATATTCGTCTGGACTGAGCAGTACACAAAAACCTTTTCATGTTCTCGCCTAAAGAAATGCATGCAACGAACATAAACTACAAAGAACGAACCAATGCTGTGATGTGATATAACGATGTAAAGAGTGTAAATTCTAATTTCTCAGTAAGGGCATCCCAGCATAGTCCGACTAATCAGTATCACGGAACATGATCGTAAGTTCGATTTCCCAAATAATATCAGCACCAAAAATGTCCAGAGATTGAAATATATATCCTTGCTTGCTGTCTCTACTGATAACTAGTATCATTTCAATTGGTTTGAATTGTGAATAAATTGTTCGGGTTCACCCTCTACATAATGGAACTCTTGGTCAGGAATGTTATCGGGGCGCTCATCATCAGAGGACCATTCTGGTTCAATCAAATACGGATCGATGTCATGTAAAGATAAATCTCCTTCTCCACTGCTCTAACCCAGACTGTTTCTTTTCCGCGCTATTTTCAATGGAATATTGTTGCGTAAAGGAAATGATGCAGAGATGATTCGCAGTTTACGCTTGGCAAAATCGAAGATGTTTAAAATAATTTGACGATATGACGTCCCGAGCAGCCCGCTGCCATCTTTCTGCGCAGACGGTGCAATCTACTCCAAATCAATATTCAGGTGGATGTTTTTCAAAAAGTAAGACTGCCTGACAAATCATGCGCCTTGATGTTATTTATTCATAACAAAAGCGTTTAATGTAAACTTGTTTCGGGGGTGAACTTCCCCTTTAAGAACAATATAAGCGGATACTTGAGGTTTAAGGTTATTGAAAATTTGAGGCACAAGATTAGATGTAAACAATGCGTTGAATTTTTCTGAAACACATCTCGTTTGGGAACTCGTATTTATAAGCATTGGTGCCAACAAAGTTCTAACTTCATCTTTATGTACAGGACATGTGCTGTTATCATGACTGTTTGGATGGACTTCAAAGGGTTGACGCTTCATTCCTGAATTTTATTGCCAACGGATAAATTTTAAGCTCACAGTTTCATACCTATAGCTGTACAAGTCTTTCCATTGCCAGTATAACCTTTCTTGCAAGTGCACTGATAGGTTCCAAGACCACTGTCAGTGCAGGTGGCATACTTGTGGCAGTCGTCCCTGTCAGTTCCACAAATTTTAATTTCTGAGAAATAAAAGAAAAATGACTAATTTATAAATGATAGCATTAAAAACATGATTGTACGGAGCAGCCTATTGGCTCAGACTATATGATAAGATGAAACGGCCAACGCATATTAAAACCATTTTTACTCATAACCGACCATGATGATAGCTAAATATAAATAATCTCCAGATTGTCGGAAAGTCATGCAAGATTTAACGAGTTTATGTAATAGAGGTAAAGATAGGGAAATTTATGGATAATAGGTATGAAACATCTATTTGCCATTGAAAATAAACATGAGAATAAAACAAAATCTGGTAACAGCATACAATTTGATGAAAGAGAGTAAAAAACAAATCACGAAAAACAACGATATCTTGAAAACCCAAGATATGAGTGAATAACAAGACGATGAATGATTACGATTATACATCGACTATATTGCAAAATCATTGTCAAATCGAAATATCGAAATATAAAGTCGAAATATCATCGCAATAATTCGTCGTCTTGTTATTGACCCATATCTTGGGTTTTCAAGATGTCATTGTTTTTCGGGATTTGTTTTTCACGCTATTTCAAGAAAACAAACACAGACTAATCTAGGCCAAAGTTTTTTCAAGTGGGGTGGATCTCAATTTGGCTAATAATGTAACAAATATATCCGCTTTAAAAATTCAAAAAAAAGAACTGATATAACTCGTGGCTAAGCCCTCGGAACGGCTGCGTAGATCGGTCTGTAGAGCTATGCCCTACATTCACAGGGTTGCCTGTTCGATTCACACCCGGAGGACCAAGAGTGGTATTTTTCGTCATCGGTCCTGGTCGGAACTTAAAATATAAGGTTCTAACACTCGAAAATTTCTTTATCAAATTTAAAGTCCAATCAACCACTCACATTGCTAGATGAAGAAATGTGAGCAAATGTTGTACAACAATGTTCTAATACATGTACTTAAAGGGGTCTTGGGTTGACACCTCATGACATACAAAACCAGTTGGGGAAGAGAAATCGAGGCTTGCAATGCCCAGCTTTCTTTAGGGCAATATCCAACGGCATGAGAACAAACTTGGGTCGCATAACTGTAGGTAAGCATGCGGTATGGTTTAGACATTTAGTAAACTATTCTAACATAAATATGCATTTTTGACAAGTAATGTTCTTGCGTGCGTAAGATTTAGCAGTTTTGGTTTACCCGACAGTTGAAAAAAGCATCTAACTTTCTTGATAGAACCTTTTTTCGTTTTGAAATTCGGTTCTGAGTAAATGTTATTCTCTTTTATGCTAATGAATAGTCGAGAAATGTTATTGTTTTTCGGTTGACGCTAATAAATTTGACTTATACGGAATAATTTATTTAGTGTCGATGATGAATTTATGTTTGGCGTAGATGAAATTTGATTAGCCTCATTCGAAAACTGAAAAATCATTTCGAATTATAGAATTGCTCTAATAAACGTCACTGGTAATGAAAGGCAAGGGGTGTATTTATTTTTACTGCATTATAACTTGCATAAGTTTACTGTACTATTTTTTTTCTTTCTATAAAGGATATCAATCTGACCGGTTTGAGCAACGGTATACCCAATGAATATTTGGCATTTACAGTCGATCACATGAAATGAGTACCACGTTTAGTGAAATAAATTTTTAAGTATCCGAATGACATACTTTAAAATCTCACCGTGACCAGCGAGGAATAATTCAACACTTGGGCTTCCGGCTGGGAAACAGACTTGCCCCAAGTCTGCCTCTGCCCAAGTAACGGGGCGAGCAAGAGAACGCACAAACTCTAGCGGCCCTACGAATCTAGTGCAGTGCTCTGCCAAAAGAGCTACCAGGGCCGCTGCCGAGAGGTTTCTAACGAGTTCTGCGCATAATATTTACATTATAGTGGTAATGCCGATGGAGTAAAGGGTATATTTAATGAACATTTAGCATTTACATTCGATTACATGAAATGGAGTGTACATTTGGTAAAAGAAATTTTCGATTGTCAGTATACATTTTAAGACCCAACCGGGACCTCGACCTGGTCAAAATGTTTTGTTTATTCAAAGCTTGCAAGCGCACTGCTCAAAAATTTCCTTGTATAAAGGACGTGTTGTCACATATTCGAAATTTCTTTAAGTCTGTAATGATAAAGATTACTAGCTGCCCAGTGTCAGAGAACAGTTGTAAGAATTAAGGGAAAAAACCCCAAGAAACTCTCGACAGATAAGTCCATGGTATTTTTCCATTTCTACTGTACTTCATTAGTTTAATTCTTGGCTTGCGTTCATGTAGTATGTATACTTGCTGAAATATTAAGGCAAAAATTTGTTCTTTGTTCCTTCATAGTAACTGTAACCTTTATGTTTATTTAGCATCTATGAGTACAACTGAAATCTATTAGTCACTACAAGAAAGTTTACAAGCACTCGCTTTACCTGTTCTAACAGTGGATGTGGTTCCAGGTGGCCCATAACCAACGGAGGTCCTGGCTCTTACTGCAACTACATAGGTAGTCTTTTCTTTCAAACCAGAAAGGACAAGCATTGTTGTATTGCCATCATTTGTTGTTTGTGATTTCGAGCATATGTATGCGATATAGTTGATTTCTTTGTAACAAACTGCATATAGGGTAATTACTCCATTTGCATTATCTCGAGGTAATGGTTTCCAAGTTGCTTTCACTTCTGTTGAACTTTGAGGTATCAAACTAATCAAAGTGGGGCCAGCGATTGGTCCTGAAAAACAAGTGATCTGCCTAGTTTCAAACGTAACAGAATACTTCCAAGCGGTTTAGAACATAACTTTTCATAATCATTCATAATTCGAGACGAAACTAAAAAGGACATCTTAGACGAAAACTGAAAATGAGAGCCCAGCTCAAAAATTCCAAGATGAATAGCCATCAAATTCATGAAATAATAGTCGAGAGACAGAAAACAAACGGGTAAAGTTTAATAAAAATTAACTGACGTTTCGTGTCAATGTGTAACATTTTTCAAAGTAAATAACAAGATCAAAATACCATGCTAAATGTATTTACAAAAGGTATCAGGTTTGAAAGACGAGACCAGACAGGCATAGAGGAAGGAGATGTTTGGAAATGAGGAGAATTTCTCTGACAAACAATTCATGATTTATTAGAACTTATATTGCGTAAATTTCCATGTAAAATATGATCAAATGCGCTTTACAATTCCAAAATCTAAACAATATTACAAACATTAAAAAAAATATATTAATTAACTAAATCAAAAGCTACTTTAAAATAATTTGTTTTCACAAGACGCTAAAAAAAAATTAAAGCTGTCTTCATTCCGAGTATTCAACGGCAATTCATGCCATACTCGTGGGGCTGCTATAGCGAGAGCACGATTTCCAAGTGTCTTTCTCGTTTTACCTTTGGGTGCTCATAAAAGTATTCCATTATTGGATCGTAGACTCTAACAACATTTTCCCCTTACAGTCACTAAATTACAAAGATACCGAAGTGCAGTGGTATATATCGATTTAAATGCAAGTACAGAAATTTTGTAATATACTCTAAACTTAACAGGCAATCAATGTAAGTTAAACAGGACCGTTGTAATATTGTTATGAAACGCACACTCCATCAACTAACTTGCTGGTCTGCAATTTATGTTATTATAAATTAAATGGAATTTATCAAATGACAACGTAATCTACTGTGAAAATAGCTGCTATAAGTGGGTAAACAATCGTATCACAAAAGTTGTGATGTTTCCTTGAGTTTTGTCTAGTTTTGGACATGCAAAGTTGTTATCTTATTTTTGTAACCAGCATCATGATTAAGTCCTCTCGAAAATGTCAGTTACCAATCTGGCTTAAAAGGTTTTTGTTAGGTTATCGAATGTAAGGTCAAGGTACAAGTTGGTATTGTTAAATCCTTGCTCTGGTTTGTATTAGTTCCACCTATATTGATTGAATACTTAGCTGGATTCCAGATATGATGTAATTCCTATTCAGATCAGATTTGAGTTCGAAATACGGTCTGAAACAGTAAAATAACATAACTGAGATAAGAACTAGTACATCCTGATTTTACTATTATAATTTTACAAAGAACTGTACACATTTAGTAGCGAAAAATCTTTTTCAAACATCCTTCTTGATTGTGTTACATTCCAAACAACGCCTTCGCCTGGCAGAGCGAAAGACTTGGTCAGAATGTATCTGATTTGTCAACTTTACTGTCACTCACTGTCAACCAAAACTGCCCACTAAAAGCATAAAAAGAGATGCTCCTTTCCCAACAGCAGAGAGCAGAAAGAGAGAACCGACGAAGAGAGTCAACGTAAAACGAAAGTTTAAATGAGCATTTTTCAAGTATTGGCAAGAAACTAACAAAAGTCTTCTCATCAATAAAGCATTACCAACGCACCATTTCATATTCCAGTTTTGAATTTCAGCCAGTTTCAACAGAGTTTGTTAAAAAACAGTTAAGCCAGTTAAAAACAAACAAGGCTATCGCTCTGGACAAAATCAGTGCCCGCTTGCTCTGTAACGGCGTTGCTGTCATTGCTCCATCTCTAGGCTACATCATTAACTTATTTTTTAGTATGGGGCAGTTTCCCAAGTCATGGAAATGTGCTAAGGTAACTGCCTTATTTAAGCAGGGTGATAAAACAGACAAGGATAACTATCGTCCAATATCTATCCTTCCCACAGTTAGTAAAGTTATAGAGAGGGCTGTACACTCACAGTTGTATCGTTATTTAGAAGCCAATCATCTGTTGGTCATTAACCAATTTGGATTTAGATATGGTAGATCAACAGCTCTTGCACTCTCTCAGTTTACTGATGAGGTCCTTGGAAACATGGAAAATGGGTTAATTAATGGTATCGTGTTTATCGACCTTAAAAAGGCGTTCGATACTGTGGACCTTACCATCTTGCTCCAGGAGCAGAGGAGTCTGGGGATAAGGAGCATACATCTTGCATGGTTCAATTCCTATCTTTCATCTCGTACACAGAGTACAGTAGTTGGTCAGACCTCATCAACAACACGCAAGATCACTGTGGGAGTTCCTCAGGGGTCCATTCTTGGTCCCCTATTGTTTTCTATCTATATGAATGAACTACCCAGCTGCCTAATTAACACTACTGTAACATTATTTGCTGATGACACAGCGATTTATTGTTCTTCAAAATCAGCCTCAGAGTTACGGCGGCTTTTGAATGAGGACCTACATCAACTTGCTCAGTGGCTTACAGACCATAAACTTACTTTGAATATTAGTAAATCTAAATTCATGCTAATTGGGGGAACGAATAGACTCAAATCCTTTAATCAAGTTACTCTAAATATTGACAATGAAGAACTGGACAAGGTAGAGTCTTTTAAATACTTGGGCGTGGTTATTCATGAGACTCTGCCCTGGTCAGACCATGTAGACTATGTTTGCAATAAAGCATATAAATGAATTGGAATTCTTCGAAGAATAAAGTACCTACTACCAATGGCTACAAGAAAATTGTTTGTTGAGACAATGATCTTGCCTATATTAGATTATGGAGACATTGTATGGGGTGACAAGCACAATCAAATTTTGATGCAGAAGATCCAAGTCATCCAGAATACTGCTGCCAAAGTAATTTTAGATAGACCTAAACGATCATCGGCTACTGAAGCTCTAGTTGATTTAAATTGGAAAATGATGTCAGCGAGACGACGCATGCATCGTCTCATTTTTACCCACAAGGGAATGAACGGTCTCTTGGACTGGGATTTTAATTTTTCATTGTTTGCTGACATTCATTACTACAACACGCGTAATAAGAACAATCTTCTTAAACCACATTCCAACAAAACCTGGGGACAAAATCGATTTGTATGTCACTGTATTGATGATTGGAACAGTCTCCCTGAACAAGCTAGAAATTAATGTTTTAATAGTTTTAAGACTGCAATTAGTAATTATTAAATTTTCTGACTTTTATCTTTTTAGATTCACTCTTATACATATATATATTGTAATTTTATGTTCATATTTTTAGGGCCTCACTGAAAATCACAATTGTGAGTGGGCTCCCTGACGAAAAGAAAAGAAAGAACAAAGAAAGAAAGAACACGAGCAGACAAAGCAGAGCTGGAAAACCAGTAGAAGACGACTCAGACTCAGAAGAATTACTCGCTGGAGTGAACAGTTATCGAACATTTATAAACCATTAGTTATTGTACGTTGTTTTGTGATCCAATAAAGATCCAGTACCTCGCCAAAGCGTATCTCTACTGAGTTAACTACCTCTTATTCAACAATATGATTACATCGCAGAACGTAACGAACCAATCTAGTGGCAGCGTTCTGTAGCTTAAGACAAGTGTGCAGCGCGGACGCCAAAAAACAAGCTGTTACAATAATCAATCCGAGCCATAATGAAAGCCTGGACAAAGACTTTAGTACTGTTAGAAGACAAAAATTTCCTAATGCGCCTAAAGTTACGTATATGGTTATAACCCGATTGGCACGCCTTATTTATTTGACCTGTCATACTAAGATGCATGTCAAACTACACTCCTGAGTCCCTAGACGATGTAGACACTGGAATACTAACTAGATCAATTGTAATATGGCTGATTTCAAGTTTATTTGATTACTGGCGTGTTCCTATCAATGAGGAATAACTTCGTTTGACATTTAGAACAAGAGAGATAGTTCGCGATGGAAAATATAAATACAGCCAACGACAATTATATTTTTCAGCTTCATTTTAAACCGGATTTAACTTAAATAGAAAGTATTTTATGTTATTTACTTGTATTGAAAGTGCACTGACGAGCCATTTATGTCCTTTCTGGCTACACATAGAGTTTCATAAATGTCTATCCAATAGCTCTCTGATTTCTCAATATTATTTGTTAATTTTGACCTCAAACGGAAAATTTGAAGGCTCTGATTCCATTTCTACTGAGAATTTTTCAAAAAAACTGCCATAATACTGCTAAACAACACCTAGCCAAGTCTTGTGGGAGTATATTATGCTGAATATGTGCCATCCACCTCTTGTCTCAACTGCATTGTCAATCTCATTCAATTTTGACAATATATCAATCACCAAATTTTTTTCAAACAGGTGGATTAAGTAACGAATCCTTGGAAACCAGACAAATCTCATCAAAGTAGAATTCACCTGGCTAAGATGTGTGTTTCTGAAACATGTTATAGACATGACAAAGCATGTTAACCCAACAAGACTATTCACCTGAACCACAGAGGAAAATTTTTGTTTTCATCCAAATACATGAAGGCTTAAATAGTAAAGATAATGAAAACAATAATAATCATAGTAATTATTGTGATAATGATTATGATAATAATAAATCCACTATTTTATTAGAATAGAATTATCAGCCACAGCTGTTATCAATGTGTGGTCAGGCTATTAAAGAAAATAAGTCTGAAATAAAATCTGTTTGAATCACATTGTCCACCAAGTCAGCTGCCTGATTTAAACCAAACTCATATAATTGTATGTGCTTATGCATTAAGTTACTAAAACGTGGAACAAATGGGCCCCAGAGGTTCAAGACAGCTATCCCTTATGGGTGATGTTAGTCCAGGAGGTAATCAAACAGGGGTGAATCTAGTATTTCGCGGAAGGGGGAGGTTTGCCGGGCCAAAGTGTGGTTCCAAAATTTTGAGAAGGGGGGTGGTTAACCAGGCCATTGGTTATTCTAGGTTTTTAAGGGTTGTGTGGCTCCTTTATCACTTAAATGGGGTGCACAAGGAGAAAAAAAACAGTAAATTTTATTTATTGCAAAGTTTATCATGTAAATATCGAGACTATGGCAAAGAATCCCCACATTGTTTGGTGGCTTAAGAGAGGGTTTAACCCCCCGAACCCCCCCCTTGGATCCGCCACTGCCTAAGTATCTGAATAGGACGCTATTCCATTCATGTAGTATCCTGAATTCAGCTGTAGGTTCGTTAAAGACAATCACTGTTCATTTTAAATAATCGTATTCTAGAACTGCCTCTAAAGAATGTGACTTAACCGGTTCTTCTTGAAGATCCATTGGATCTCATCCCCAAGGGATTGATTGTAATTGCAAGAAATCTATCAACCTGAAATGCTCTGGTTTCTTGGAGTAAAATTGACCGTTGGGGAAAAAAACTGTATGTTCTCTCCAGATGTCCACCAAAGACCTTCCCTTGTGGGTCTGTGTTTGTAGAGGAGGAAACCGGAGTACATAAACAACTCGAATAAGTTTTTTTGTGTCATAACGAATAATTTTAGTTGAAATGTACTCTTTTTTAGCTTTATTTTAACATTTCTGTCCCATTCTCTCAGTGTGCTACACTGTTGTTCATGACTCAACATCCATGTTAAAATGATTCAATAATTATACAAGATGATAAATATATACAAGCATGCCCACTGCTCGGAGAAAATATTCAAAGTTTTGAAATCAATCAGTCTTTTAAACTGAGACAGAAGTTGAAATGAGTCATAAAAATTTACAAACCTCCAACATGAGACATTTTCTTAGTTGACACCAACACAAGTACCAAAAATAATCTCACTGTTTGCTACATACTCTGGGAATAAAGTTATTTCGCAGCTTTTATTCATACTCAATGAGTGTTGCATTCTAAAATTTCGGTATGGTCTAAAATTCTAACCAATTCGTCACAGGAGTGACAAGAGTTCTTCACTCTATGGATGTGATCATTTGATGTCTCTGTGCAACTTTCGTATTCTACCGTTATGCTTGCATTATCTCGTTAAATTTACCAATTCACTTGTTTGACGCAATTTTTAAACAACTTAGTTTGGCTGGAAGGAACAGTTGGTTGACAGATCATGGCTAAAATAACATAATTCTCCGCTATCAGTTTGTTTTTATTGATTACACGGTTTCTCTACAAAGGGGAGTCTCCTCAGAGCCAAAAATTTCTGGATGCGTGGCCTCAGCCTGCGAGTAATTTCAGTTATAAACACCCAGGTTATAAAAATCACGAACGTTTAAACCATTCCGTGTAAACGTCAAGACAACTGATTGTCAAATACACTGTTCAACATCTTCACCTTTGGATTCGTCTTTAACGTCGTTTGAAAATTGCGTTTTACTTTCGTGCTCCTCAAGTTGAATCGCTTTCTTGCGACTTAAATCTTTCCAAACGTAAGTATTAAATTCAACAGGAACTTGTTTGCTGGTTTCTGGCACTCTCAAAGAATAGAAACGTAACAAATTAGAATCGAACTCGATAATTCCCCATGTCGCTCCTTTGAGTGTTTAGAAGGCGATGCACACTCCGCATCACGTGACAATTTTAATGTGGTTTTCAACATTATTTTGCGACCACCTTTGAAATTCACCGACTAGCCTAAGCAGTCTCCCTTCTATGTACCGTGCACTGATTCATGAATTGCTAAACCAAATGCGATATCAGAAACTTGGGAATAGGGTCTTCGAACAGGAAGGACGACAAAAGAGGTTTACCGGGTTTTAATGCGAGACGGATGTCTAATTAAGGTATGCAAGAAGAAGGAAATTTGATGAGCATGAGTTGGATGCGTAAAAAATAAGCACCAGTAAGTGGCAGGCAGAAATAGACGACATGTTTAAACTTTCCCGGGGTCATAAGACTCCTGTTATTTTACTTTGGCTAACGCCATGTAATTTTACTTGTCAAAAGGAGAGCTTCCACCGGAAAAGAGTCATAACAAGATGTATTAACACTTTCCAGGCATCATAAGACTTCTACTATTTGACTCTGGCTAACGCCAGACAATTTTACCTTTCAAAAAGAGTGCTCCCGCTGTGAATGAGTTAAAAGCAGTGATATCATTACATGGAGGTGAAAAAATCTTGTTGAGAAAAATACTTAAGCAGCGGTCAAAGTTTCATATCCTTTACGTTTTAGTTTTCTCACACACTCGACCGAAGCGTGCCACTCATATTTTTGCCAGTCATATTTTCATGATTTTTCTATTCTTTCTTTCGTCTCATCGTTCATCCTCCCTACTCTTATTGGCTTATAACTCATAATCTGATACTTTTTGTGAATATATTTAGCATAGTATTTGGATCTTGTTATTTACTTTAAAAAATGTAGCACCTTGGCAACGAAATGTCAATGGACTTTAATTAAACTTTGTCTCTCGACAATTAGTTTGTAAATGTGATGGTTATTCACCTTCGAATTTTGAGGTGGGCTTTCATTTTCGTTTTTCGTCTAAGATTTTCGCCTGATAAATCCTTAGCGAGCATTTTAAAAAGAAATCGGTACGGAAACGTGTTTGGACATGTGATCATAAAATCAATAATGTGATCAAAAAAAAAAGACATGTTAGCATAAAATTTCAACAACTTTAAAGCCAATTTTCTCATTAAATACGGATTGCTCATAGAAGCCATATCTTATTTCCCTTGACCGAAGAATAAAAATATCAAAAACATGTAGTTAATCTTTTTCTAAAGACTTGCCAGCAAGCACGCACGCGAACTATTATTTTGCATCAAATTCGGATATTTCATCAAGAGTCCTATGCTCAAAAATCTTATGGTCGTACTGTTGAGTGCCTGAACGTATATGGCTAATGTAACAAATACATCTAGATTATATAACTTATTTACCATGCTCTTCACAGCTGATATGGGTTAAAAAAGAAGGAAAAACAAGCTTTATATCAGCCTTGCAGATAAATCCTCAATTTTCATGGTAAAACGGGGTTAAAAAAGGTCAGTAATTAAATTCAAGTTGAAGATGGACGCTTTGACTGTTTACTTTTCATCCATTTTAGCTTGAGAAAATATAAATTGAATAAAAATTGGAAGAAAACCTAGTATATATCTGCCTTCAAATTGTCTTAATTGGTATTGGAAGAATTTAAATCAGTTGAACATACTTTTGGTGAAAGAGATATGTTCAACCGAGAACAAAATGAGGCATTAACTCTAAAGTTCAACTTTATCGTGCCGGGAAATAACTGCGGTACTATTTAGTTTTATACTGAACGATCTAAATCTGGCTAATGCAGGATTGTGAACATCCATCACTTAAGTAATGTTAAGAGAAGTGGTTTTTATAGGATTTTTTTGCTGCGGTGGCGGTAATGATCGAGACTCTTATAGGTGGACTAAATCAGCAATAGTCATGTTCAAACACAAGTGAGAAGTGTGTGTCAAGTGGTGGAAATTGTTAACTTTCTCAAGCCATAGTGTTGATTAAAGCACAGAACTTAATGTCCAAATAACTTCACCACACTTAGAAAGTACATCGCGTTTTGATATGTTTTTAGAGATACTTCTGTAGTCAAGAGTATTTCTCTTCGGTTACGGGCAATATCGTATTGCTCAAATGTACTTTCAATGCTATTAAGCCAGATTAAAGAGCTTGGGCAGCCCTTGGTAAATGAGTAGTCATGTAAGGTATTTCTAACTAAACAAAGCCTCAACAGGAATGGGTAATGGTACATACTTGCTTCCAGAGTTGTTACAGTTAGTACGTTTCCAGGTGGTCCATAACCAGCTGCAGTTTTGGCTCTTACTGAAACCTCGTAAGTAGTTGCTTCATTCAAATCAGTCAGAGTAATCTTCAGAGTTCCACCATCATCTGTTGTTTTGTTCTTCTCACATTCCTCTTCCCCAGTACTGACATCTTTGTAACAAATTACGAAGTGAATAATTTCTCTGCTGATGTCATCTGGAGGACGCCATGCCGCACGCACTTCTGTTGGACTTTTCGGTTCAAGAGTAACCAAAGATGGGCCTTTAACGACTTCTATAAGACGGAACGAAACCCATAGTTAAAACCTCGAATTGACTGCTTTAGAGGTAACATCTAAAATGCATGTTAGTGCTTTAGCTTCTGTCTCTGCATCTCACGCGCCCTTAAGACTAGCGATGCACAGCCGAATTTTCGTATATATCAAATTAGCAAATTAATGCTAAAACACAAACACAAACACAAATCTGACATAGGGTCTCATACAACATGATTCATTCATTTCTCGTAGGAAATCGTAAAATAGTTGAGGGTGTATAAGGATTTGACATACGAATTTGATCAAATATAGATCGAGAGAAGTTTCTCGAGACTTTGGTCATGTATATCGAACTGGACAAGGATAACAAGAAATTTGTAAAAATGATGTTCGAACGTGAACAGTAACGATATGGGTGGTTTCTCATGGAAAGAAGTCCTGGGAGAAAAAAGTGAATTGAGCGAGATCAAATGAGAGAAATAGAAGCGGAGGTTCATTGCCATCCAAATATAGGAAAGTTCGGTTCTGCTTTGGTGCCAAAGTTATACCCTTAACAAAATTTCACATGTCATTTCACATGTTCAAAACATTTGGAACTGGAACATTTTCGCACATGAAATTTTCATTCCACATATGAAATAGGAATGTTTTCACATATAAAATGAATTGCTGGTTAGGATTTCGGCTATCGAAGACTTTGAAATGAACTGATTCAAAATTTCACATGTCAGATGTTGGTGAACAAAACAAGTTTGTCACATATGAAAAGGAACATTCACATACGAAAATTAATTTCGCATATGAAATTCTCAATTCATATAAAATCAATTCACATATTAAATATTATTTTATTACGTGAAATTGCATGTGAATTTTCTGTAAAATGTATTAACGTTACAAATTTACTTAAATTGTCTGCTGGTTATGGTTTCTGGTCTAATCTCCGAAATACAGACGCCAAACTACACAAATTTGCTGTGAGTTACCAACGATGTTTGCGACGTAAACAGAAGGCTGAACTTGACGTGAACTACATTAATAAATGCAAAGAGTATCAAGTATACCCAAAGTTCGTCAAATGGAAGAACATCGCAAAAATGAAGAAAAAGGCCCAAGGCCGATGTCATCGCTTATTACTGAATGACGCTATCAAAGACAAGAACTCCGCAGTTACAAATTTAACAAAGAAATCCCTGAACCTTCATGAATAGTTATCCCAACAAACAACCTGGATGAAGTCGAAACTTATCTTCTTTTAAATCAACCGCTTCCTCACCCGTGAGAAATCCTCCATCCTGGCCCAAGAAGAAATTTGATCGTCTCATATCACTGAAGAAAACAATCGATGGACTAGAAACAAACCCAAATGGGATCATCCTTAACCTGTCTGGACAGGATCTATCGGAAGAACAGCTACAAGTTCTTCGTTTGGGCCTCCTTCATGGACTTGCTACTCGACCAAGCCATTTGGAAATGCTGTGCATCGCAGAAGATATATGGAATCAAGTCAACCGACTCGACCGCTTCAAAGAAGGATACCGTTCGAAAGACAAAGTTAAGAACTCATTACCTCTGCTTTACTTATAATTACATCGATTTAGATTTAAAACAATTTCACTTAGATCGAAGGAGACTGTCGATTCTTAAAAGTATGAATAGGCAATTTGCCATCCTGAAACCTGATAAAGGCAACGGTGTTGTTGTTATGAAACGATCTGATTACAATGTAGCTGTTAACACATTTTTTGATAATCCTCTTAAGTTTAAAAGAGTTTCTCATGATCACACTCTATCTAGATCATCTTCTTTACAAAACTATCTTTCTTCTCTTTTTAAGCGCGGTGAGATTTCGGACAGCAAACTTAAATTTATGCGCGACCTAAAGCGGCACATTTCGGTCAAGCACACGAACTTCCCAAAACTCACAAACCTTTCAAGAACATTCCCAAATTCAGACCAATCATCGACACGACTGGTACTCCTCATTATAACGTCGGCAAATTTCTTTCAATAATATAGACTCTTCACGAATATCACGAATAGACTCTTCGTGATTCTTTTCAGGTCGTTGAAGACAATTTCCGTCCCTAAAGATTTATTTTTCGAAGGCTACCGATATGTTTCGTTCGACATTGAGTCACTTTTTACCAATGTTCCCTTACATAAAACAGTTGATGTCATTTTAGCACGAACCTATACGGACAAAGCCATCCAGATCCCTCTAAAAAAGCGAACCTTAAAAAAGCTTATTCTAGACTTCTGCACTAAAACCACGTTTTCCTTCAACAACCAACTGTACGAATAGATAGACGGTGTTTTCATGGGATCGTCTTTGGGTCCGGTTCTTGCAAACATAATCCTCACTGAATTTGAAAAACTGGTTGTTTACGATTTAATCAAATCCGGCGTTATAAAATTTTATCGACGTTATTTGACGACACTTTAGTACTTCTGAAATTAAGCGATATTCCTTTCGTCCTTTCCAAATTTAATAGCTTCCACAAGAATTTAAAATTCACTGTTGACACATTCCTGGACAATGACGTCCATTTCCTTGATTCAAAAATAACGGAAGATGGAATCAACGTTAACGGTAAAAACACTCATACCGGTCAATACAACTATTCTTCAAGTTTCGAACCCTTTTCACGTAAAACAGCGTGGATAAAATCGTTGATCTTTCGTGCTACGAAAATCTGCACCACTCTGGAAGCACTTAAAAAACAAATTCATCAAATTCAAACTTTTATGTCATGGAATGGATTTCCTTCCATAGTCCGAAACCTGATTGTTTCCAAAATCAAAAGTAAACTGTTAAATTCCGACACCAAAACATCCTGCCGAAGTCAACTGAAAAATGTTGACTCAAAGCGGGATTTGAACTCGCAATTTCGGGATACCGGTCCGCCGCTCTACCTGTTGAGCTATCGAGTCCACAGGGATTGGAGGTGAGTTTTTATCCGATTTAAGTGCACGAGATAATCTGAGTTCAAATCCCGTTCGAGTCAGGATTTTTCAGTTGACTTCAGCAGTGTAGGTTAATTGTGAGGTTTTCGTTTTAATGCTACGCATGTTTGTAATTTTATTTTGGTTTGAGAATGACTCTGAAATAGTGTCGAAATACAACCACAAATATTGCGTCCATTCTTAATGTTACTTGAATATCAAGCTACAGAATGACATTTTTCGGCTTTTGTTTTATTCTTTATTTACTTAAATTGTCTGCTGGTTATGGTTACAAACAACATTTTGAAGTTTTCTCAGTTTTCTTCCACTCGTTTCTGAGGTGTAGAAATTAATCTGAACGTCGATACACGTTTGATAGTTGTGGTAATAACTTGAAATAAACATGCAGTGTCGCTGAGGGATTTAATTAATTTTTAGCCAAATTATCTTTTCGACGTGACCTTACACATAAAGAGTGTCTTAATTAATAATATTCGATTACATAAACCTTTTACCCCTTAGAAAGTGGTAGGCAGATATGTCTTTTTGTCAGCCTATCTTTAGTAGAGATAAGGTAAAATAGTTCAAATTTGTTACCTAAAATCTGTTTAAATAGTTATTTTCTGCGCATTATTGTCAATTCGTTTTCTTCATGTTTTACATGTTATTTATTAAGGGTTTGTTTCATTTTTTTCAAGAATTTCTGATTTAAGACTAACCATTCGCTATAGTGACAAGGTCTAAACCGGTCTTTAACGGGCACAATGGTGTTCGTTGAAACTTTGAACGTAGCAATTATGGATTTATTATAAGTAACTTGTAGATACTTCGAAGTATTTTTTCTTTTATTCGCTAAGCCTTCGTCCCGTTTGACCGAGACGTCTTCAGAGCATGGCTAATAGTATTTGAAAACGTCACCTGATTTTGCTAACGACACAAGCCATGTGGTGCGGATTATATGACTGCGTGATACAAAGTTGTGATCGATTGTTCGCAAGATGTTAATTTAACTAAAAGAATTTCATTTCAAAGAGTAAAAATTATACTGACTATAACTTGACTTATTTAGGAGAATTATGATTTTTGAAATACAGATAACCAAATGTCGCTCAATGGATAGCATTCTTGTGTGATGGCATTTTTCAAAACTTCGATACATTTTCGAACTCGACTAGGAAGAGTTTATTTAATGTTTGTGTTCAAGGAAAATTGATCCCACTTGATGATGTTATCCTGTTCTCAAGCATGTTTGGCTACCGAGAATCAGTTGGCTTGAATTTTACAACAGTTATTCTTGTGTTCATTGATTCTAGTTTATAAATTTCGTTTAATTTCTTCATTATATGCAAGACTATATTCACATGGAATCTTGTTAACTCGCGGTTTCAACAAAGATTGAGTTTTGTCCTCATGAGTTGAGAGTTGTTGGAATAGTTTACGTTGAGAGTTGTGATAGACTTTCACTTTGGCTTTGGCTAGGACACGTTTGATTTTGTGGGAAGCAGGACCTATATATAAGAGACATACTAATACGGTTGGATCAGAATCTTGGGGTGGAGATGAATTTGTAGTAAATGTAACATGCTTTTCATGGTAACCGTTAATTTTATTACGTTTTTGAGGTGTTCCAGTTCAGAGGGTAAGCTGTCCTGACTGCAGGACAAATAAAGGATAAATAGCAAAAGGTTGTTTTAAGTTTCAGTAGCAATGCTGATGCATACAGTAAAAGCTGAAAAGAAACTGAAAAGAAAAAGATTTCAAAGATTCAGGGATGACATGTTTCTGGAAGTTGATCGTCCAGGTTAGTGTAGTCTTCAGAAAGACTGTTGGTAAAAGTGACTGACGTTTCGACAGCCTTGGTGGCGGTCATCTTCAGAGTCAAAAGGAGGGTAAATGTCAGGTTCGCCTGTAATTGTACCTGGTTCGTGCGTCATAAGTAGGCGGTCGTATGAGTCATGGAGGTGTAATAGTTTGTGAAAAGTAATGGGTGTGGTTGTGTAGGCGTTAATTATCAGTTTGTCGAAGTGTTAAGTCTATTGGTTGTTCGCACGTTTGAGTTTGTGAATTAGTCGTTTGTAAGCTCCCGGTAGTTGTTGTGATCGGTTTAATGGTTTTTGTTCTAAGTTCGTAGACCAGCTTTCTAGTGTGACTCGCTGTTTGTAGTTGGTGCTGTAAGTAATGCATTTTGCCGATTCCCAGTCAATGTTGTGTTTGGTTCTGTGAGTCGTATATTTAAGTTTCTGCTAGTCTCACCTATATAAGTGGCTTGGCAGTCGGAGCAATTAATTTTGTAAACTGCACCTTCTCTTTCGTGTGGTTGTTCTCTGTCCTTAACGTTAGTCAGTACATGTCGAAAAGTTGTGATCGGTTTGTGCGCTACTCGCATGTTGTATGGTCGTAAGATAAACGAGATAATCTCAGACGTACCTTTTATGTAGGGTATCGTTGCTGTAGTTGTTGTCGGACTGTTGTTTTCGTTGCGTTCATTGTCTTTGTAAGTGTTAAGTTTGATGAAGTCAGAGTTATAGTTGTTTTTGTGGAAAACGCGTTGTAAGTAGTCATTTTCTTGGCGTAGAACGTCGGGTGAGTCACAAATGAGTTGTAACATGTTTGAGGAAGTTGATCGTCCAGGTTAGTGTAGTCTTGAGAAAGACTTTTGGTTGAAGACTGTCAAGAATATATCCTTCGCGCCCTTTAGACGAAGTCAAGAATATTTCCTCGCGCCCTTTAGACGAAACTGAAACAGTCACTTCAACCAACAGTCTTTCTCAAGACTACACTAACCTGGACGATCAACTTTCTCAAACATGTCACGATTCTCCCAGGTTCAAACCATTTACTTTAAATGAGTTGTACGCGTTTCGTCAAGGTTTTGATGGTGATAGCTTTGTGTGAGGGTGGATTGTATGATGATTGGTCCAGTAACCTGTCAGTATGCGTTGGTTTCCTGTAGACAGTGGTCTGTAGTTTGTTATTGCCACGACTTACCAAACAGTCTAGGAAAGGAATAGCTCCGTCTTCTTCAATCTCTTTGGTTAATTGTATGTGATTGTTCTGTTAGTTAATGTGGTTGTGAAACTCGTCAATCTCGTCTTCGGGTAGTGCAGTAATCGTGTCGTCAACGTAACGAAACCAAAAAGGTAAATTAATGTGCGAAGTATCGCCATATGTAAACATTAACAATTGCTTAAACAAAGAAAACTAGAAGAGTTTAAAACATATTTAATGACTAACGTTTCGTCGCTACAAGCAACATCTTCAGAGAGGAGATCAGGGATTACAACGAGATATATTTATATTAAACAAACAGTATCGAATGACAATTAAGATGATATATTTACAACAGTAACGGAAATTGACGGGAGACAGCAGTAAGGTGATATCAGAAAAGGGAGAGAGGCTTAGAACCAATATATCCCGTTAATATTGGCGACGAGGATAATATTTTGAAGTCGGAAAAAGAAATGGGATGAAATCGCATGTCTGTGCTGTGTCAATGCTGTAAGGCATTGTATGTTGGCCATACTAGCCGACAGTTACACACACGCATTTCAGATCATATGGGGATCTCACCCTTGACAGGTAACAGAAGAGTTAATCTCTCTCCCACTAGAATTCTTTCCCACCACATTGAAACTGGCCATCCCATTTCTTTTTCCGACTTCAAAATATTATCCTCGTCGCCAATATTAACGGGATATATTGGTTCTAAGCCTCTCTCCCTTTTCTGATATCACCTTACTGCTGTCTCCCGTCAATTTCCGTTACTGTTGTAAATATATCATCTTAATTGTCATTCGATACTGTTTGTTTAATATAAATATATCTCGTTGTAATCCCTGATCTCCTCTCTGAAGATGTTGCTTGTAGCGACGAAACGTTAGTCATTAAATATGTTTTAAACTCTTCTAGTTTTCTTTGTTTAAGCAATTGTTAATGTTTACATATGGCGATACTTCGCACATATCTGCTGGGCATTGTAATTTATATTAAAGTTATAAACAGTTTCATGGCATGGCAATGAGCTCACCCGTTTCTGTTGTGGTTGCTGAAATTGTGATGCAATCCATAGAGGAACGAGCTCTTGCAACTTACTAACACATGTTACCTTTTTGGTTTCGTTACGTTGACGACACGATTACTGCACTACCCGAAGACGAGATTGACGAGTTTCACAACCACATTAACTAACAGAACAATCACATACAATTAACCAAAGAGATTGAAGAAGACGGAGCTATTCCTTTCCTAGACTGTTTGGTAAGTCGTGGCAATAACAAACTACAGACCACTGTCTACAGGAAACCAACGCATACTGACAGGTTACTGGACCAATCATCATACAATCCACCCTCACACAAAGCTATCACCATCAAAACCTTGACGAAACGCGTACAACTCATTTGTGACTCACCCGACGTTCTACGCCAAGAAAATGACTACTTACAACGCGTTTTCCACAAAAACAACTATAACTCTGACTTCATCAAACTTAACACTTACAAAGACAATGAACGCAACGAAAACAACAGTCCGACAACAACTACAGCAACGATACCCTACATAAAAGGTACGTCTGAGATTATCTCGTTTATCTTACGACCATACAACATGCGAGTAGCGCACAAACCGATCACAACTTTTCGACATGTACTGACTAACGTTAAGGACAGAGAACAACCACACGAAAGAGAAGGTGCAGTTTACAAAATTAATTGCTCCGACTGCCAAGCCACTTATATAGGTGAGACTAGCAGAAACTTAAATATACGACTCACAGAACCAAACACAACATTGACTGGGAATCGGCAAAATGCATTACTTACAGCACCAACTACAAACAGCGAGTCACACTAGAAAGCTGGTCTACGAACTTAGAACAAAAACCATTAAACCGATCACAACAACTACCGGGAGCTTACAAACGACTAATTCACAAACTCAAACGTGCGAACAACCAATAGACTTAACACTTCGACAAACTGATAATTAACGCCTACACAACCACACCCATTGCTTTTCACAAACTATCACACCTCCATGACTCATACGACCGCCTACTTATGACGCACGAACCAGGTACAATTACAGGCGAACCTGACATTTACCCTCCTTTTGACTCTGAAGATGACCGCCACCAAGGCTGTCGAAACGTCAGTCACTTTTACCAACAGTCTTTCTGAAGACTACACTAACCTGGACGATCAACTTCCAGAAACATGTCACGATTCTCCTAGGTTCAAACCATTTACTTTATTTAGGAATGACTTTATATTTAGCTTGGTTTGGAGGATTTCATCAATCTTTATATTTTTTTTTAATTTCTAAGTTTAGTTTTTAATTTTGTGTACTTTTTTTCGACAGCAAGTGAGAGTAATTTTTAGGCTACCTTCTTCGCAGGTTCTTCCAGTAAAACCAGCTACACAAATACACGAAAATGACGTCTCCTCGGCCAGATCAACTGTGTTCAATTCACTGACTTTGCCATTCTCATTTTCTCTTTGAACACATCTGCCACCATTTTTGCAGGGCAGCGAATCACACGCTTTAATCTCTGAAAAGAAGTGAAAATATTTGAGAACACATTTCGAATAAGAATTGCTGCAAGTGACATATTATCCTGGAGATTGGCTGACCACTAAAAATTGCTGGTAAACCGTATCAAAAAAGTGTCCGCTGGTCGTAAGATATGATCGGCTTGTTTACCCGCGAAAGCTGATTAAATCCGCGTTAGAGAGGACTAAATCTACTTGTTCATTCTGTGATTAGCTACTAGAACGCCAATGAGTTCTGTGACATTCATAACAACGTCTTGTCGCTAGAATCTGCAATTTGTTAATTTACTCAAGACTACCATCTTTGGGGCAAGGTTATGTTTATTATTGCATTGGGTCACTTCTAATCATAAAATCTGCATGTAAAGATAAAGGTAAAAGTAAAGTTCCTTTATTTATAAGAGATAACCCTATCAGCTACATTTAGCTGTCTTCCCCAGAGGTCCAGTAAGGGCCACCCCCTCATGGGTACAGTGTTACAACAAGAGGAAACCGGAATATCCGAAGAAAACCTGCGATACTTGCTAGAGACAAATTGGACAACCCTCTTCTCAACACTATTCTCACAAGGCTAAAGTTCAGATAGTCGAAAGCTCGTCAATAAAAATCTCAGGTCAGAGAACGCCTTGTATTTAATTAACTCTTCCCACATGTTACCAAGGTAATTTTAATCAGATGACCGCACGGAGCCGGAATCAAAACCTAGTCACAGTAGTGAGAGACACATGCACTACCACTGTGCCATCAGCACTCCACAATGTACAACGCGTACTTTCGGAAAATTTTGATTTCATCCATAAAAGACAATGAGTTTTCGACACACAGCCCAGAACTTTAAAGAAATCACACCCTCCACTCTCCCTTGCCGAGCCAGTTCAGGTCAGTGAAGGACTTTGTTACCCTAGTGTAGCTAACACTTTGAATAAATGTTTTGAATTGTATTAAAATGTTTCCACTATTAAAAGTCGAAGAGCTTGAAAAGGTTTTTACACGTTGTTTACATCGCCCACGCTGCATTGTTTACGTTTTATCACTGTTTACCATTTATCTGTCGATTTCAGGAAAAGGGATTTACCCGGAACAGACAAACGATTTCCTAGCGTCAAGTTTTCGGAAACAAAAATTTCGATGATATGTTTGATTTTCAAATCAAAGAAAATCCGCTAATGCTCGAAAAACACGATATTATACATAAATTAATATCGGACTAATGACCATTTACACAAGACCGACCGATAAACGGCCGATTAATCAGCTTTACAAATAAATCTGCTTATCACTGTCCATCCTTCCTTTCCGGTATTTGGAAGTTAAGTATAGAGGCATGGAACAGCGAGGGTAACGAAAATCAGGCAGAGAATTATAAAATGGAGACAATAATACAAAAGTTTGTCTGGCTGACATGCAGATCAGAATAATAATAAAACAAAAATAACAGTTTAAAGTACAAAATTCCAACCAAAGAAAATTTTCGTTGAATTTTTTAAAGAAAAAAAAATTTCTCTCTGGCGCACATTTGGTCCTTAGAATGTTCACAAAGATATGGGAAGTTGCAAAAATCAGAATTATACTACAATTAACCATATTTCTGCGCAAACTTACCAGCACAATTGAAACCGTCTCCGGTATAGCCATTGTTACATTTACATGAAAAGGTTCCCAGAGTATTGGTACATACGGCATTCTTATCACACGGACCATCCCCTGAAGCTACACATTCGTCGATATCTAAAAGTTACGGTTTTTTGCACAATAAGTTTTCTGCATTAAGGAAACATCTCTGTCAACGTTACGCCGATTGACACGAAACTCCAACTTTATGCCCTCGCGTAAATTCCATGAATCATTTCGTGTCAGAAATATATGAAATCGGAACATTGGTACACATGAAACTTTCATTTCACCTGGGAAACATGGATATTTTCACATATGAAATAACTAATTCACATGTGAAATTACGTGTTCAAAATTTCACATGTGAAAAAGCATGCATTTAACATGTGAACTGGTTGATTCGCGTACGAAGATTAATTTCACATATGAAATTTTTATTTCACATGTGGAATTTAGGCATTTTTACATATAAAGCACTATTTTCATATGTGAAATGACATGCAAAATTTTCGTAACGGTGGACACCACATCTACGGAGCAACCTATGCCTATTTTCATTTAAACATACCTAAATCGTGAGAATATTTTATGAATTAACCTAGACTGCTAAAACCAACTAGAAAAGTAGACTAGAGCGGGATTCGAACTCCCATCTTCGGATTTCCGGATCACTGCTCTACCAACTGAGCTGTCGAATCAACCGGGAACAGCGTGCTCGTTTTATGCATTTTAAATGCACGCGAGATATTCGTGACGATGTGCGGTGTTTCGACTCAGTGTAGGTTCATTTATGAAATATTATCTTACTGTTACCCCCAAAATGATTCTGAAATAGAGTCGAAACAATGCATATCCTCACGGATATCAAGCGTTAAGTTGAAGCGAGAATCTCGAGCACTTAAAGTGGATAAAACGTGATACAGTTCCTAGTTGACTTGATACCTCAACTGGTCGAGCAGCGGTCCGGAAACCCAACGATGCGCAGTCGAATATTGCTCTAGTCAACTTTTCTACCTGACTTTAGCAGTGCAGGTTAATTCCTGAAATATTTTGTTCATGTTACCCTAAGGATGATTCTGACGTGTCTGAATAAAATTGGGATATTAGGCTTGGTAGTAAAAAAAACAGCAGCCAAAAAACCGTTAACTTGCACTAACACACTTGAGTTCATCTCCTGTGTAGCCTCTGTTACATGAACAAACAAATGAACCAAGAGCATTTGTGCATGTGACATTCTCATCACAAGGACCCTTTCCAGAAGTAATACACTCGTCTATGTCTTAATGATATAATTTAGGGAGAGTTGAAATGAATAAAAGTACCTGGCTCTGTGGACTGGAGCGGCTCCAATCTACCAGTCCAAAAATCTGACGAGCTAGCCTATAAACTTTCCTCATCAATTTCATTGTAAGAAGTGGCTGATTTTTAGGTTGTGTTTAAACTTAATGTTCCTCTTAATCTCACCGAAGAATATGGAACAGAAACAGTGGCTTTAACATGATAAATACGTCTACAATGCTAAAGAAAAAGATTCACTTTTATGGAAAAACCTGACGCAAATAAATATTTAACAGAATCTTCCCTGTCTTATTTAATTGCGAACAGAAGCAAGAAATATCGTTTGCCAGTCGGACAACCTGTAGACTGCAGAGCGCACACTTGTCCGACGAGCCAATCAAGTAGCCAAAGGCTATCGTACAACGCTTTCATGCAGTGCCGATATTTCAATCTTTTGTACTGCAATACGAGTCGTTTTATGATCTAATATAATTCTTTTTTTTTGTTTTTTTGTAGTAATGGTTTTTAATACTCTTCAAGAAGATATATGATGAAGATAAAATATAAATCCAGTTATAATTTGTGAAATCGCTCCATGCACTTACCAACACACTTGAAGCCACCTCCTGTGTAGCCTCTATTACATGTACAAAGAAATGAACCAGGCGTGTTGGTGCATAAGGCATTATCATCACAAGGACCATATCCAGAATTAACACACTCGTCGATATCTAAACAATGACATTTTTGAGACTGAGATGACGCACAAAAAAGAACCTAGCCTTTCAAGAAAGTAGCAACTCCAGTTTGCCAGCCCGGAGCTCTGTCGAGTTTATGTAACCTTCAATCATCAACTTGACCCTATGAAGTCACTGATTTTTATAATTTATTCCAATAATCTAATGAAATTTACAATACTAACACGACATAAAGTAGAGCAATCTTTTTAACTACTATTCTGGTTATGTTTTTAGGATACGTTTCCCTTGTAATCTCAATGAAGACAATGGAGGAGAAACAGCAGCTTTAGCTCGACAGATATTATGAAAGAAAGAAAAGTTCGTCCTCTGGGGAAGACTTGCTGTAGTTAAGTATGTAAGAATTTTTCTCTTTCTTTTTTCAACGTTTAGGATTTGTGGAGACTGCAGAAATAATCCTACTTCATCTCCCAATGAAAACACGTGACACTGCAAGTGCTAAGCTACTAAAAACTTGCTGGATAAAATAAATTGGCTGTCAGTATTTTGTATTTATAGTACTTGTCATTTACTATAGAGGGCGAAAGTATAAAATTGTAACTGACTAAAAACTATGTCCAGTCGACAACCTTAAAAATATACGATTAAACATATTTCTAGTAGATCGTAAGATAGTAGATCGTCCAGGTTACTATAGTCTTGAGAAAGACTGTTGATGACTGAAGTTTCGACGGCCTCAGCGGCGGTCATCTTCAGAGTCAAAGTCTCGTCAAAGTCTCTTTTTTTTCTCGTCAGAGTCAAAGTCAGTCTCCTTTTGACCTTGAAGATGACCGCCGCTGAGGCCGTCGAAACGTCAGTCACCAACAGTCTTTCTCAAGACTATAGTAACCTGGACAATCTACTATCACTAACATGTACCGATTCTCCTGGGTTCAAACCATTTACTTTAAAACATATTTCGAAAAATAACGTCATCTTGAAAACTCAAGATACGAGTCAATGACTGGACGAAATTTTGGTTCAAACTGCGATATTTCGACCTTATTTCAAAGTCATCTTCAAAATATAAAGTCGAGTTATCACAGTTTGAATCAAAACTTCGTCTTGTCATTGACTCACATCTTCAGTTTTCAAGATGACATTCTTCGGAATTTGTTTTATCTTATACAATTGATTAAGGCGGGGACCTTTTTTCAATTTATGGTAGTATTGCTTTAATATTTCCATTTTCTTATGAAGAGAGGATGAAAGGATTGATACAGGGATAAAGTCTTCAGCCCCCAAGCTGGGTAGAGCAGAAAAAACTTTAACAGGTCTTCAGCATTAAGAAAAACACTGTCTCTGTGAACGTTAAAGCGATCGTAACGAAATTGTAATTTTCCACTAACCAACGCACTTGAGTCCATCTCCTGTGTAGCCTTTGTTACATGTACAAACAAATGAGCCAGGGGTGTTGGTGCATAAGGCATTCTCATTACAAGGACTATCTTCAGAAATAACACACTCGTTGATATCTAAATAACGATATGTTTTAGAGTGATATGACACATACAAAAGCATCTAGCCCTTCCAGCTAATAGCAACTCCAGTCTACGGGCTCGGAGCTCTGGGAAGTTGGTCCAAATTTTAATCATCAGCTTGACTGTATCAAGTAATATATTTTAAGAGTTTATCTTAATATCCAACATCATGTGAAGTAGAGTAATCTTTTTAACCGCTACTGCAGGGTATGTTTTTAGAATTACTTTTTCGAAAATTTGATAAGTAATTTTACATGTGAAAAATATGGAAGAGGAACATTCTCACAAACGAAATTTTCAGTTCATATATGAAATTGAAACATTTCACATAAGAAATAACTAATTCATATGTGGACCGTCTTTGTTTTAAATTTCGCATGTGAAATCTTGGTGCAAGAAACATGTATTTTACATATGAAATGGAAAATTGCATATAAAAAATAATTTCACATATGAAGTTTTCATTTTCACATCCGGGATTGAAAGAATTCACATATAACATTTCATTTTCAAATGTGGAATAGCACGTGAAACTTTGAAAGGTAATAGTGTTCCTTGTAATCTCAGTGAAGACAGTCGAGCAGAAACAAATTTTTAACATCACACAAATTAGGAGAAAAAGTTATAGTTCGTCTACAGGCGAAGCCCCGAAACAATGAAATATCTATAAAGTTTTCTCTTTCTTATTTTAACATTTAGGTATTGAGGAGAGTGAAACAATAATCCTACGTCATCTTTCGTTGAAGGAAGCTGACACAGCAAGTGCTGAGCTACTCAAAATTTGCTCGAAAAGTTTGGCTGTCAGTAGTTTCATGTAAATGGTATCAGTAATTAAAAAAGAGTATATTGTAAAAATTGGAATTGACTAAGGAGGGGATTTTTTTCTCAATTCATGTTAGAATTCCTCACAGATTCTTATTTTCTAATAAAGGAGGATAAGTCGATTGATGCAGAGATAACAAAGTCTTTAGTCCACAAACTGGTTTTAGCAGACAACATATTAATCAGTTTTCTGCACTAAAAAAGAATCTTTATACACGTTATGGTGATCGTAACGGAATTGCACTTCCTTTGAAGCTGCTTGCCCCAAACAACCTAAATCTTTTTTCACCAGCTTCAATAAAATTGACATATCAATCATTATGAGAAGAAACAGCAGTTGAAAAAATTGTTAATTTCCATTAACCAACACATCTGATACCGTCTCCTGTAAACTCTTTGTTACATGTACAAACAAATGAACCAGGGATGTTGGTGCACGAGGCATTCTCATCACAAGGACCATCTCCAGAAGTAATACACTCGTCGATATCTAAACAATGATTTAAGAGTGACATGACACATCAGAAAAACACCTTGGCCCTAGAGCGATCTACGAATCCAATTTACCAGCCCGGAGCTTTGAGGGCTTAGCGCAAATTTCGACCATCAACTTGACTCTATGAAGTCACTGAATTTTCGAATTTATTCAATAATCCGGTGAAGTTTACTATACCAAATTAACAAAAAAGTAGATTAATCCTTTCAACGACCATTTCAGGGTGTGTCTTTAGAATAAGTGTTCTGTGTAATCTCAATTTAGATAATCAAGCATAAACAGCAGCTTTAACACGATAGATATTAGAAAAAAAAAATTATAGTTCGTCTGCAGGTGAAAACCCGTTGTAATATAGTATCCAAGAATTTTCCCCTTCTTGTTTGAACATTTAGAATTGGGGAGACTGCAACAATAATCCTTCTTCTTCTTCTGAAGGAACGGGACACAGAAAGTGCTGAGAGCCACTCAAAATTTGTTTGGTAAGTTTGGCTGTATGTATTTTTTACATGGTATTTGTTATTAATAACAGAGAGCAAAACTATACTGTAGTATTGTAATTGGCTGAAGAGATTTTTTCTTAATTTATGGTAATATTCTTTACGTATTTTCATTCTCTTACAAATGAGGATGAATCGATTGATGCAGGGACAACAAATTCTATACCTCCTAAGCTGCTTGGAACAGGTAATATGTTAATACGTTTTCTGCATTAAAAAGAAAAAGAAAGGCTTCTTATTCGAGCTAATCCAAATTTCGATAATCAACTCGACTACATGAAGCCATTGACAGAATTTGTTCTAATGATCCGATGAAACTGACAATACTAACGTAATATAGCATAGAGAAATCCCTTTAACTAATACTTCAGGCCATGTTTTTAAAATAAGAGTTCTTTGCAATCTCAATGAAGACCATCGAGCAGAAACGGTATCTTTAACGCGATAGATATTAAGAAAAAATAAAATATTATAGGTCGTCTGCAGACGAAAATCCGAGTTAATGAAGCACAAGTATCTAAGAATTTTTCTTTCTTATTTCATTATTTAAGGATTGAGGAGAGTGCAGAAATAATCCTACTTCATTTCCAGATGAAGTAACGTATATAAGAAAGCGCTTAGATACTCCAAACTTCCTCGGTAAGTTTGTCTGTCAGTAGCTTTATGTAAATGATATCAGTTATTAATTAAAAAGGAGGAAAATTTCAAAATTGGAATTAATTAACGAGGGGATTTTTTTTCTTCATTCATGGTAGAATTGCTTATATATTTTTATTTTCTTATAAAGGAGGACGAATCGATTGAAGCAGAGATAACGAAGTCTTTAGCTCCCCAACTGGTTGGAGCAGACAACATATTAATCAGTTTTCTTCATTGAAAAAGACTATCTCTGTGAACGTTACGACGATCGAAACGAAATTGCAGCTATATCGATATCTGCCTGCACAAAGCACGCTATATCTTTTTTCACTATAGCCTTAATACAATTGACATATCCACGATTGTCAAAGAAGAAAAAGCAGCTAAAAAGAACAGATATTTTTTTAACTAACCAACACACGTGAGACCATTTCTTGTATAGCCGTTGTTACATGTACAAACAAATGAACCAGGCGTGTTGGTGCATACGGCATTCTCATCACAAGGATCATCTCCGGAAATAACACACTAGTTGATCTCTAAACAATGATATATTTTTGAGAGTGAGATGACACATGGAAAAGTACCTAGCGCTTCCTACTAGCAGCGACTACAATTTAAGAGCCCGGAGGTCCGAGGAGCTAGTCCAAATTTCTATTATAAACTTGACTGTATGAAGTCACTGATTTTTAGAATTTATTCTAATAGTCTAGATGAAATTTACTGTACTAACGTAATATAAAGGAGAAGAATCTCATTAAGTACTATTTCTGAATGTGTTTTTAGAATTACCTTCACGAAAATTTCATGCGATTTCCCAATTTTAAAAAAAAAAAATTGAATTGGAACATTCCTACATATTGAATTTTCATTTGAGATATGAAATCGGAATGTTTGACATATCAAATAACTAATTCACATGTGAAATTACTTTGTTGAGAATTTGATATCTGAAACCTTGGTGCACGGAATATCTACTTTACATATGAAATGAAACATGGACATATAAAAATTAATTTAATATATGAAATTTTTCCTTTTACATATGGAATTGAAACAATTCACAGATGTATTCATATGTGAAATTGGATGCGGGATTTTGTAAGGATATAGTTTTCCTCGGAATCTCAATGAAGACAATCGCGAAGAAACAGCAGTTTCAACATGACAGATATGAAAAACAAGACAAACTTGTTTGCGGGGAAGAACCGGACCGATTAAGTATTGTAGAGTTTTTTCCTTACTTGTTTCAACATTTAGGAATGCTAGATCGAAACTGCAGCAATAAACCTACTTCCTTCTCTGATGAAGGAACGTGACTCAGCAAGTGCTGAGCTACTCAAAATTTGTTCGTTACGTTTAGCTCTCAGCACTCCTTTGTAAATATATGCGTTAATGACTGAGAACAAAATTTCCACATTCTAATTGACTGAGGGAATTTTTTCTTAATTTATGGGAGTGTTGCTATATATGTATATTGTTGTAAGGGAGGATGAATCGATTGATGTGAAGATAAAGTCTTTAGCTTTCAAGTCAGGTGAAGCTGGCAATACTTTATTATGTTTTCTGCATTAAATAAAAAGACTATCTTTGTGAACGTTACGGCGATCGTAACGAAATTCCACCGATTTGGAAACTTGCCCGCATAAAGCAATCTAGATCTTTTTTCACCACAGCCTAAATACAATTGACATATCAACCAATGGAAAAGAAGAGAATGCAGCTGAAAAAACCGATATTTTTTTACTAACCAACACACTTGAGACCATCTCCTGTGTAGCCGTTGTTACATGTACAAACAAATGAACCAGGGATGTCGGTGCATAAGGCATTCTCATCACAAGGACCATCTCCAGAAGTAATACATTCCTCAATATCTAAACAATTATAAATTTCAGTGTGATATGACACATAGAAATGCACCTAGCCCTTCCAGCTAACAGGGACTCCGGTTGACCAGCTCGGAGTTCTGAGAAGGTAGCGGAAATTTCGACCATCAACTTGACTGTATCAGGTCATTTATTTTTCTAACTTATTTTTACAATCCCACGAAACTTAAAATACTAACGTAACTTAAGGTGGAGCAGTCGTTCAACAGTTTCGTCAGGGTATGCTTTTGGAATTAGTGTTCCTCGTGATTTTAATGAAGACAATCATGAAGTAACAGCTGTTTTAGCACGATATGTATGATAAAAAAACAAGACGATTTCGTTTACCGTGGGAAACCAGGTCCAGTTAAATATTTTAGAGTTTTTCCCTTTCTTGTTTCAACATTAAGGATTTGAGGATCGAGAATGCAGCAGTAACCCCGCTTCCTCTTCTCATGAAGGAACGTGATACAGCAAGTGCTAAGCTACTCAAACTTTGCTCGGTAAGTTTGGCTACTGGTATTTCTATGTTAATGTGTCTGTTAATTACAGAGGACAAAATTTCAACATTCTAATTGACTAAGGGGAAGAATTTTTCTTAAGTTATGTAAGTATTGCTTATATGTATATTTATTTTTTTATAAAGGAGTATGCATCGATTGATGCAGAGAAAGCAAAGAGTTTAGCCCAAAGTAGGTTGGAGCAGGCAATATTTTATTAAGTTTTCTGCATTAAAGAAAAAGACTAGGTCTATGAACGTTACGACGAACGCTACGAAATTCCAGCTATATAGAAACCTGTCAGTACCAAGCAGCCTATACGGTTTTTCACCACAGCCTCAATACAACTTGGGCGATTGGTGAACCAGGCGGAAATCTTAGGCGAAGTAGAAATAAAATAGCCCAGCAAAACACACGAAATATAGGCATGGTGAATTTTTATTGAATCTAACGTTTCGTTGCAACCTGCAATATCATCAGAGAATGAATGGTTACGTTAAATGAATGATATATTTAGATTGTATTACAAAGGTGATGTTAACATGATAGGCGTGTGTAAAGAAGTGTGGAGTAAAGACAAAAGCGAGGAAGTGACAGGGTGTCATTGAGGTATGACAAACAACAGGCAGGAAACAGTTAAGAGGCAAAGGAAATAAGCATAATCTAAAATAGAGACAGTGGAAAGGAGTCCAGATTGGTATTGAGTGAAGGGTTAAACTTACGAATTAAGAGAGTATCTCTCATAAGAAGTTCTAAGCTGTTAGTAGAGGAAGATAAAAGATTAAAGTCACGTGGAGAAACCGGGTGTCCCGTGTCCCTGTCCCTTTCCTGTAACAAAATACTTGTGGGGGCAGGGTTAACGCACTCTTTCCCAGTAATGGCTGATATGCTCAAGTGGTCTGAAATACGGGTGTGGAAAATACGCCAGGTTTGGCCGATATACAACGAACTACACGGTACACACTTAAAATTATAAACCACATAGGATTTCAGAATCTTGGGAACCCGGTCCTTAAAGGGGGAAAAATCAGCCAAACGTAAAGAGGGACGAAAACGAAACGAAGTTTTATATGTGGAAACGTACAGAAACAGAGTTTACTTATCTGGGTGCGAATTTGCAGGCTATGTTGCCCAGTAAATGGTAAACAGAAATATATGATCTTTTTGGGCGCAAGGGAAACTTTTGGGGCTGGCGAATGTATCTTGTTAAGATACGAGTGAATGCAGTTGTCAATAAAGGAAATAGGGTAACTGTTTAACTAGAATGTTTTCTTAAAGCTAACAAGTTGAGACGTAAAAGAGGCAAAGCAAGAGCAATTACTAAAATAGCGGTGAAAAAGAGTCATGACTAGTCCTTTTTTATACTCGAAGAGGATGAAACTATTGTAGTTTGTATATAAGCCAGTAAATGTGGGCGTCTGAAAAACTGAGGTTGAATCAATAAAAGTTCACCATGCCTATATTTCGTGTGTTTTGCTGGGCTATTTTATTTCTACTTCGCCTAAGATTTCCGCCTGGTTCACCAATCGCCCAAGTTGTATTGAGGCTGTGGTGAAAAACCGTATAGGCTGCTTGGTACTGACAGGTTTCTATATAGCTGGAATTTCGTAGCGTTCGTCGTAACGTTCATAGACCTAGTCTTTTTCTTTAATGCAGAAAACTTAATAAAATATTGCCTGCTCCAACCTACTTTGGGCTAAACACTTTGCTTTCTCTGCATCAATCGATGCATACTCCTTTATAAAAAAATAAATATACATATAAGCAATACTTACATAACTTAAGAAAAATTCTTCCCCTTAGTCAATTAGAATGTTGAAATTTTGTCCTCTGTAATAATTAACAGACACATTAACATAGAAATACCAGTAGCCAAACTTACCGAGCAAAGTTTGAGTAGCTTAGCACTTGCTGTATCACGTTCCTTCATGAGAAGAGGAAGCGGGGTTACTGCTGCATTCTCGATCCTCAAATCCTTAATGTTGAAACAAGAAAGGGAAAAACTCTAAAATATTTAACTGGACCTGGTTTCCCACGGCAAACGAAATCGTCTTGGTTTTTTATCATACCTAAAACTTCACCATGCCTATATTTCGTGTGTTTTGCTGGGCTATTTTAACTATTATTAACTATTATTAACTATTGCCAAAGAAGAAACAGTTGCTGAAAAAGCCCCAATTAATCTTCCACAAACCAACGCACTTGAGGCCATTTCCTGTGTAGCCACTGTTACATGTACAAACAAATGAACCAAGGGTGTTGGTGAATAAGGCATTCTCATCACAAGGACCGTCTTCAGAAATAACACACTCGTCAATATCTAAACAACAGCATATTTTAGATAGACATGATATGGAAAAGCACAAAGCCCTTTCAGCTGATAGCAACTCCAATCTACCGGCCCAGAGCAGTGATAAGTTAGCCCAAGTTTGGATCATGAACTTGACTGTACGAAGTCACTGATTTCTAGAATTTATCTTAATGATCCGATGTAAAAGTCGACCAATCGAAGACTACAATATAAAGAAACTTTTCCGCGAAAATAAATTTCGTTTCAGGCTGAGGGTTTTTAAAAAATATTCCGTTATTTACCGTCGTTATCTAGTATATTCACAGTAGCTGCTGGGCCCAAATTTACTGCTGCTGAGGAGGTAAGAGAAATAGTAAATGCTTCTGTTGGCTCATCTAAAAGATCATCAACCAATTCGATCTCGATTGACTTCGGTCCGATCTCTCCAGCTCGGAATGTAATATTCTTAGTTACTGCAACAAAATCGTCCTTCCCAGCGGTTGATGGTTGAGTAGTTATACTAAGAAAAGTTCAAATATAAAACAGAAAACATTAATCTAATCTATTTTAAGACTTACAAATGTTTAGCTATATATGTCAGAAATAGACAACATTCTTAAGCAAAGTTTCAGTCACAAAAATAGCATTCCCGAATCGTCCATACAAACTGAAACAAACGAAAATCAAAACAAAAAATTTCCTAAATTAATTGTTTTGACTTACCCGATAGTCACAGGTGTAGTGATTTGGCCAGACGTAACTCCAATTTCTACCAACGCCTTCTCGTTTTCAACAACATCGTAAATACGTTTTTTGAAATCGATGATAATAACTATTAATATCAAAGAATTACAAAAGGTAATTGCTAAAGGCTCCCTCCTTGAGCACAATTCCGTTTACATAATAGCTTCCGTGGATACATGGAGTCAAGGTTTTCTTCGATTTATTATAGAGGTATGTCTACCAGACATTTTTCCAAGGAGAAGTGATTAGGTGACAAAATAGAACTGAGGACGGATTGAACTACTACACGAGATATAGTTTAAAATTCTGATTGGTCTGAACTTCTACTAAAAACCATCCGTGAGATATTTCACAAAAGCATTTTTGAATAAATACACGTAAAGAAGCTGCAAAACTGATCGTTATTCCACATTCGTTGCCAGATCGGATCCTGAATGAAAGACAGTGCACTCGACGATTTCTTTGAGTCCTTCTTATTTAACGCATCAACCTCCTCCTCTATAAACTTTAACTTGAAGACCTTACCACAAACACAGACAAAAACACAGGCAAAAACACAGTTCATTCTCAACACATAACTTTGCAGAAGTAAAAACGCTCGTTTCCCTTGGTCTTACACTACATGGGGCTAATGACTAGTTTAAGCCTATTGAAAGCAAGCAGGTTTTCTCTATAATTTTCATAGAGAATGGTTTGCCCTGATTTATAAACAATGGCCTTACATAAAAGATCAACATGTTCTAACCTTCACACGTTTTTCCATCTCCAGAATACCCTTCATTGCAAGTGCAATCATGTGTTCCAGGACCTGTGTCCCTACACGTGGCGTACTCGTGACAGTCATCTTTATCAGTACCGCATATTTTAATTTCTAAAAAAAATATCCGGGATATTATATGTAATCAATTGAAAAAGGTGTCAATCTCCAAACACATGCTCCGTGACAAACGTTTTGTGGCATATAAGGTGCAAAATAATTTTCCTTAAATTAGTGGATTACGTTCCACAATTTTAATGCCTAACAAATTAAAGAAAACAAACAAAAACAAAACAAAACAAAACAAAACAAAAGAACACAAACTCTTACATTGGACACTCGTCCAACTCAACAGACTCCCTTAAAGACACATACCACCACCGTTATTTCGAAAATTCCAAACAGGCATACCGACAGTTTTAGAATTATTAAATGTGAGTCCGAGGAATGCAATCGTAATATCCTAGAAATTCGATATTTCAACTGCACTATATCTCGTATTACAGCATATAAATTCTATGATCGGCGTCCATTCATGTAGATAAGTGAAGACACCACTCTCGCATGTAACCATGTCTACATGTGGAATGAGTATCGATGAAGTCTGAGAAATCGCCCGTATCTTTCAATCGAAAGATGTCAAAACTGATTACTCAATAACAGATTGTTAGTTCGGTATGCGCCACAGGTATTAGGCTTAAGTTTCGTAAAGAACGATGGACGATGGGGCGAGTTCTGTGAGAAAAACCGAGGACGAATGCAGTGCTTTACTCTATGGCTGAGTTCGCTATCCCTTCTATGCGCAAAAAGACGCGTGCTGAGTGGACTGACAGCCGTGCAATTCCTTTTTGGTACAGAGCGGCTAGTTCGGGTGGGAAAAATTCCAAGTAGATTTGAAGATAAACCAACCAGATTCAGGTGCGTTTTATAAAATATGTATATCAACAAACTACGAAAAATAACGTTAAATCTTCTCAACGATAATGTTAAGCAGAAAAGCAGATGAATAGAAGCAAAAAAGAAGAAGCACGAGGTAAAAACAAGTGAGCCGAAGCAATTAATTCACAAACACAAAACTTCATTAAAAGCGACCAAGAAATATAAGTTCACAAGGTTTTGTTATTTCTGTTCTGCGAGGTGGCGGCTTAGGTTTATAATTGCAAATTTTTAACCATAAATTTTGTTCTATTTTTTATTCAAACTTATTTCAAAGGGTTTTCTTATTGTTAACCTTCAAAAAGTATACCCGAATGTATTGTTTCTTACATCAACTCGAAAATTTCATCCTCACAACTCTCCGATTTACGCAAAACTTTTTGCACGATTTTGCAGCTAATAACCTTACGTACAGAACGGATAATAAGCTGAAACATATAATGAAGAAAAGTACATAAATGGCTCATATACATTGAGTAACTTCTTTGTTGAAATAACGCAGTGGTGGTGTTGCGAACGTCATCACCATGGTTATTGAAAATGACAGGAAATATGTTCACAGACCTGCACACGTCTTTCCATCACCAGTGTATCCGTTGTTGCAAGTACATTCATACGTTCCAGGACCAGTGTCAGTGCACGTTGCAAATCTGTGGCAGTCGTCTCTTTCAGTACCACAGATATTCGGTTCTAAAAACACAAAGAATAAACATCTGGAAAAATTCCCTGTTTACCGTAAAACAATTCAAATTTCAACTTTAAAGCCCCAGAAAATTTTGCACAACTGTAACTTCATTTCGGATAGAGGCCCACTCAAAAATAGGCATTCCTTAATTTACCGTCGTTATCTATAATGTTCACAAAAGCTGCAGGACCCAAAGTTACTGCTGATGTGGACGTAAGAGAAATGGTAAATGCTTCTGTTGACTCATCTAAAAGATCGTCAACCAACTCAATCTCTATTGATTTCGGCCCCCTTTCTCCAGGTTGGAATGTTATACTCTTAGTTACTGTAACAAAATCGTCTTTTCCCGCTGTCGACGGTCGAGTAGTCAAACTAAAAATTTCAAAATACACAAAATGCAGTCAATAGAGACGAAGAACAACAGCACGTGCCAACAAATACACTACAGCATAATACAGAGAATCTCAAAAAGTCATTCATATATAGCAAGGTCACAATGGACTACGTTACACGTTACAGTAAATCTACAATCTTCAGACCCTATCTTAAAACTTCAAAAAAACTTTATTAACTCACCCAATGGTCACAGGCGTACTGATTTGCCCCGATAAGATTCCAATTTCTACCACCGCCCTTTCATTTTCCATTACATTGTAAGCACGTTTTGTGAAACCGACGACCACGATAGCTAAGAACATTAAACATAATTAGAAAAGGTATTCGCGATAGACTCCCTCCTTCTCAAACATCAAACATCATAATAACGAAAGGTTTTTGCAAAGGACAGTACGTTTATTTTAATGGTAGAGTCGAGTTTTCCCTTCATTTATCGAATTCATCAACTATACATTCCTTAAAGAAGAGGTAATTCTCTTGCCAACGACGGTGTTACTTAAATGCAACTCAGTAATTTATTAGCATTGCATGCTTTCAATTCTGATATAAAATAACGAACGTCAATAATCCCGTTGTTATTATCTATATCATTATTATCATTATTATTAATACAAAAATATTTGAGTAAGAAGCACCACCAAACGCAGTGATTTTTACAGAAGTCCAACAATGCACGTATGTATATCTATATCTATATGTATATATATAGAGAGAGAGACAGAGAGACAGAGAGACAGAGAGACAGAGAGACAGAGAGACAGAGAAAGAGAGACAGAGAGATAGATGGATACATAGAGAGACACACAGACAGACAGAAAGACAGACAGACAGAAAGACAGACAGAAAGACAGACAGACAGACAGTCAGATAGATAGATAGACAGATAGATATTCATGTATCGGTATTTATATATATACATACATACATATGTGCATAACTATAAATATAAACATTTGTATATTTGTGTGTCGGTATATATCTTCATCCATGGCTATGTCGGGATATATCTGACTACCTTTCTATACATCGATATAAGTTGAGGGAGGGGCTTTTCGGATTTCCCAAGCTTAGGCACTGTTAAAATTAATACTGGCCTTCTCTCGATACTCGATACAACGCTATCCATCGCCACCATTACCTGGACAAAATTTCTCGATAATGTTTTCCACCGTTTTAAGTAGATCCGTGTAGTTTGCAGAGAGTATAGCGTTTTCAGGAACTTTAACCATATCTCGAACCTGATTTATTGCTTCTTGATTCCCTAGTCCAACACCAATTGCGAACACGTCCATGTCCCGTTCAAAGAAAGGTTTCATGGCGTCTCTGACGTATACAAAATTACGTCCTCCCCGCGTTTGTTCGCCGTCTGTGATCACCATTAACATCTTCTTAACATCTGCTTCGTCAACACGATATCCGGCTTCCTTGATCGCTACTTCTTTATCAGCGACTGCTAAACCCAGATGGGTTTTTGTCCGACCTCCTGTGTTAGGACCAGGCATACTTCTTACAACGGTAAAAAATCTGTCGCCGTCTTGACTTTCTTTAAGTGTAATTCTTTTTTCACCAACCTCACTAAAAGTAACTATGGCACCCTGGCCGATTACTTCTCCTTTTTCGTTCTTTTCGCCAATTTTCAGCTCGTTACCAACAATATCGAGGAAGGAGCGCATTTTGTCATAATCGCTTGTTCTTATACTTCCAGATCGGTCAAGCACAAAAATTATATCGGTTTTCTTCTTACAAGGCTCCTTACGTATAGCTAAAAGAAACGTAAACTGATTAATACATTCGTGGACACAGACCTTTCAGAGCGTCGCCTCTAATATCTACTTCAGGTAGCCGTAGTAGCTATTGGGAAGCAATACAGCTTTGCTTTTGCAGGAAAGATAAATCAGTTTTCCAGTACTCAACCTAAGCAGTTCACACCTGTTTCAACCTTCAAAACCAGTGAAATCAGATATATGGTTACACTGAATGAAGTCTACCTAGGTTTCTGATAAAATATTAATTCATTTTAGAAACTACGTGCAACACTTTTGAATGGATGTTTAAATACCACTCCGCTGATCCTAGTTTTTCAAGCTCATAAGCCGATTCATCTTAGACTACTATCTGCCAGATAGTTCACGGAAAATTACGACCTTTCCTTATCTTCAGTAACTAGTCTCCGTGGTGGAAAATGTGTAAAGACATCGTTGGCAACGTAAGAAAACGTCTTAAAAGTTCTGACAGGACCTTTAGCCAGACCCTTTAAATCAGACAAAATTGTAGTACATAATGATCGAATTGGAAATTCCACGAGTAAGTGGTGACTGCTCCAGAGAATATACGTAGTAATAAGAATAACCACGGCAATAGAAGAATAATCAAACGTAATTCTAATCAGGGAAGACAAACAGTTTTTCTCATCGGCCGCATTTCCTGATCGATATTCAACCATTAATTTAAAATCCAAGGAAGTTCTAAAATTCTGCTAAAATGTTAGAAAATTCCCATTCACGTATTCCGATGTTCCTTACCATGGTAAAATATATATCGGATCCTTCTCATCATACAATACATTCCTTGATCACAGCAACGCGGTGGAACTCAAATGCAATTTATAACTCTTTCGATAAGGCTATATGGACAAACCTGCACAAGTCTTTCCATCTCCAGAATATCCTTTTTTACAAGTACATTTATACGTTCCCGGACCAGTGTCGACGCACGTCGCAAACTTATCGCAGTCATCCCTATCTGTACCGCAGATTTTGGGCTCTAAGAAGAACAAACAACATGACGATGTGAACAACGTATATCACGTAACCTCCTAATTGTTGCAATACAACACTCAAGAAAGTAACAACACTATCGACAGTCACGTCGAAGAAAAACTCAACAATGGGACATCGAAAAGAAGCTATTCCTGCTAATCCGGCAGGATTCGTATTATCCTAAAACACGTGCGTCTTCTCAAAATTTCGCAAAATTATTGCGCAGCGATTTTCAAGGGTGGAATGAGTTCTTTCACCGCTGAAAAGTATTGTATAGAGCGAAGAAAAATGTCGAGATCATAACTGAAATAAATACAGAAAAAACGAAAAAAATAGAAAAGAGAAGAGAGTAGATAATCAAAACGTTAGCGCCGACGGTAATGATAATCATAATTATTGCTCCGACAGTCCGTAACGAAAATGATCGTATAATTCGCAGCAGCATCGACCATAGGGCTGACAACTTATAAGAAGTTAAAAATTTACATGAGCTGCGAGAAAGGTTAGCTTAGGCAATAACTTATAGTTTTTCAGAGTTTTCCACGAAAATAAATTTCGTTTCAGGCTGAGGGTTTTTAAAAAATATTCCGTTATTTACCGTCGTTATCTAGTATATTCACAGTAGCTGCTGGGCCCAAATTTACTGCTGCTGAGGAGGTAAGAGAAATAGTAAATGCTTCTGTTGGCTCATCTAAAAGATCATCAACCAATTCGATCTCGATTGACTTCGGTCCGATCTCTCCAGCTCGGAATGTAATATTCTTAGTTACTGCAACAAAATCGTCCTTCCCAGCGGTTGATGGTTGAGTAGTTATACTAAGAAAAGTTCAAATATAAAACAGAAAACATTAATCTAATCTATTTTAAGACTTACAAATGTTTAGCTATATATGTCAGAAATAGACAACATTCTTAAGCAAAGTTTCAGTCACAAAAATAGCATTCCCGAATCGTCCATACAAACTGAAACAAACGAAAATCAAAACAAAAAATTTCCTAAATTAATTGTTTTGACTTACCCGATAGTCACAGGTGTAGTGATTTGGCCAGACGTAACTCCAATTTCTACCAACGCCTTCTCGTTTTCAACAACATCGTAAATACGTTTTTTGAAATCGATGATAATAACTATTAATATCAAAGAATTACAAAAGGTAATTGCTAAAGGCTCCCTCCTTGAGCACAATTCCGTTTACATAATAGCTTCCGTGGATACATGGAGTCAAGGTTTTCTTCGATTTATTATAGAGGTATGTCTACCAGACATTTTTCCAAGGAGAAGTGATTAGGTGACAAAATAGAACTGAGGACGGATTGAACTACTACACGAGATATAGTTTAAAATTCTGATTGGTCTGAACTTCTACTAAAAACCATCCGTGAGATATTTCACAAAAGCATTTTTGAATAAATACACGTAAAGAAGCTGCAAAACTGATCGTTATTCCACATTCATTGCCAGATCGGATCCTGAAAGAAAGACAGTGCACTCGACGATTTCTTTGAGTCCTTCTTATTTAACGCATCAACCTCCTCCTCTATAAACTTTAACTTGAAGACCTTACCACAAACACAGGCAAAAACACAGGCAAAAACACAGTTCATTCTCAACACATAACTTTGCAGAAGTAAAAACGCTCGTTTCCCTTGGTCTTACACTACATGGGGCTAATGACTAGTTTAAGCCTATTGAAAGCAAGCAGGTTTTCTCTATAATTTTCATAGAGAATGGTTTGCCCTGATTTATAAACAATGGCCTTACATAAAAGATCAACATGTTCTAACCTTCACACGTTTTCCCATCTCCAGAATACCCTTCATTGCAAGTGCAATCATGTGTTCTAGGACCTGTGTCCCTACACGTGGCGTACTCGTGACAGTCATCTTTATCAGTACCGCATATTTTAATTTCTAAAAAAAATATCCGGGATATTATATGTAATCAATTGAAAAAGGTGTCAATCTCCAAACACATGCTCCGTGACAAACTTTTTGTGGCATATAAGGTGCAAAATAATTTTCCTTAAATTAGTGGATTACGTTCCACAATTTTAATGCCTAACAAATTAAAGAAAACAAACAAAAACAAAACAAAACAAAACAAAACAAAAGAACACAAACTCTTACATTGGACACTCGTCCAACTCAACAGACTCCCTTAAAGACACATACCACCACCGTTATTTCGCAAATTCCAAACAGGCATACCGACAGTTTTAGAATTATTAAATGTGAGTCCGAGGAATGCAATCGTAATATCCTAGAAATTCGATATTTCAACTGCACTATATCTCGTATTACAGCATATAAATTCTATGATCGGCGTCCATTCATGTAGATAAGTGAAGACACCACTCTCGCATGTAACCATGTCTACATGTGGAATGAGTATCGATGAAGTCTGAGAAATCGCCCGTATCTTTCAATCGAAAGATGTCAAAACTGATTACTCAATAACAGATTGTTAGTTCGGTATGCGCCACAGGTATTAGGCTTAAGTTTCGTAAAGACCGATGGACGATGGGGCGAGTTCTGTGAGAAAAACCGAGGACGAATGCAGTGCTTTACTCTATGGCTGAGTTCGCTATCCCTTCTATACGCAAAAAGACGCGTGCTGAGTGGACTGACAGCCGTGCAATTCCTTTTTGGTACAGAGCGGCTAGTTTGGGTGGGAAAAATTCCAAGTAGATTTGAAGATAAACCAACCAGATTCAGGTGCGTTTTATAAAATATGTATATCAACAAACTACGAAAAATAACGTTAAATCTTCTCAACGATAATGTTAAGCAGAAAAGCAGATGAATAGAAGCAAAAAAGAAGAAGCACGAGGTAAAAACAAGTGAGCCGAAGCAATTAATTCACAAACACAAAACTTCATTAAAAGCGACCAAGAAATATAAGTTCACAAGGTTTTGTTATTTCTGTTCTGCGAGGTGGCGGCTTAGGTTTATAATTGCAAATTTTTAACCATAAATTTTGTTCTATTTTTTATTCAAACTTATTTCAAAGGGTTTTCTTATTGTTAACCTTCAAAAAGTATACCCGAATGTATTGTTTCTTACATCAACTCGAAAATTTCATCCTCACAACTCTCCGATTTACGCAAAACTTTTTGCACGATTTTGCAGCTAATAACCTTACGTACAGAACGGATAATAAGCTGAAACATATAATGAGGAAAAGTACATAAAAGGCTCATATACATTGAGTAACTTCTTTGTTGAAATAACGCAGTGGTGGTGTTGCGAACGTCATCACCATGGTTATTGAAAATGACAGGAAATATGTTCACAGACCTGCACACGTCTTTCCATCACCAGTGTATCCGTTGTTGCAAGTACATTCATACGTTCCAGGACCAGTGTCAGTGCACGTTGCAAATCTGTGGCAGTCGTCTCTTTCAGTACCACAGATATTCGGTTCTAAAAACACAAAGAATAAACATCAGGAAAAATTCCCTGTTTACCGTAAAACAATTCAAATTTCAACTTTAATGCCCCAGAAAATTTTGCACAACTGTAACTTCATTTCGGACAGAGGCCCACTCAAAAATAGGCATTCCTTAATTTACCGTCGTTATCTATAATGTTCACAAAAGCTGCAGGACCCAAAGTTACTGCTGATGTGGACGTAAGAGAAATGGTAAATGCTTCTGTTGACTCATCTAAAAGATCGTCAACCAACTCAATCTCTATTGATTTCGGTCCCCTTTCTCCAGGTTGGAATGTTATACTCTTAGTTACTGTAACAAAATCGTCTTTTCCCGCTGTCGACGGTTGAGTAGTCAAACTAAAAATTTCAAAATACACAAAATGCAGTCAATAGAGACGAAGAACAACAGCACGTGCCAACAAATACACTACAGCATAATACAGAGAATCTCAAAAAGTCATTCATATATAGCAAGGTCACAATGGACTACGTTACACGTTACAGTAAATCTACAATCTTCAGACCCTATCTTAAAACTTCAAAAAAACTTTATTAACTCACCCAATGGTCACAGGCGTACTGATTTGCCCCGATAAGATTCCAATTTCTACCACCGCCCTTTCATTTTCCATTACATTGTAAGCACGTTTTGTGAAACCGACGACCACAATAGCTAAGAACATTAAACATAATTAGAAAAGGTATTCGCGATAGACTCCCTCCTTCTCAAACATCAAACATCATAATAACGAAAGGTTTTTGCAAAGGACAGTACGTTTATTTTAATGGTAGAGTCGAGTTTTCCCTTCATTTATCGAATTCATCAACTATACATTCCTTAAAGAAGAGGTAATTCTCTTGCCAACGACGGTGTTACTTAAATGCAACTCAGTAATTTATTAGCATTGCATGCTTTCAATTCTGATATAAAATAACGAACGTCAATAATCCCGTTGTTATTATCTATATCATTATTATCATTATTATTAATACAAAAATATTTGAGTAAGAAGCACCACCAAACGCAGTGATTTTTACAGAAGTCCAACAATGCACGTATGTATATCTATATCTATATGTATATATATATATACAGAGAGAGAGAGAGAGACAGACAGAGAGACAGAGAGACAGAGAGACAGAGAAAGAGAGAGAGAGAGATAGATGGATACATAGAGACACACACAGACAGACAGAAAGACAGACAGACAGAAAGACAGACAGAAAGACAGACAGACAGACAGTCAGATAGATAGATAGACAGATAGATATTCATGTATCGGTATTTATATATATACATACATACATATGTGCATAACTATAAATATAAACATTTGTATATTTGTGTGTCGGTATATATCTTCATCCATGGCTATGTCGGGATATATCTGACTACCTTTCTATACATCGATATAAGTTGAGGGAGGGGCTTTTCGGATTTCCCAAGCTTAGGCACTGTTAAAATTAATACTGGCCTTCTCTCGATACTCGATACAACGCTATCCATCGCCACCATTACCTGGACAAAATTTCTCGATAATGTTTTCCACCGTTTTAAGTAGATCCGTGTAGTTTGCAGAGAGTATTGCGTTTTCAGGAACTTTAACCATATCTCGAACCTGATTTATTGCTTCTTGATTCCCTAGTCCAACACCAATTGCGAACACGTCCATGTCCCGTTCAAAGAAAGGTTTCATGGCCTCTCTGACGTATACAAAATTACGTCCTCCCCGCGTTTGTTCGCCGTCTGTGATCACCATTAACATCTTCTTAACATCTGCTTCGTCAACACGATATCCGGCTTCCTTGATCGCTACTTCTTTATCAGCGACTGCTAAACCCAGATGGGTTTTTGTCCGACCTCCTGTGTTAGGACCAGGCATACTTCTTACAACGGTAAAAAATCTGTCGCCGTCTTGACTTTCTTTAAGTGTAATTCTTTTTTCACCAACCTCACTAAAAGTAACTATGGCACCCTGGCCGATTACTTCTCCTTTTTCGTTCTTTTCGCCAATTTTCAGCTCGTTACCAACAATATCGAGGAAGGAGCGCATTTTGTCATAATCGCTTGGTCTTATACTTCCAGATCGGTCAAGCACAAAAATTATATCGGTTTTCTTCTTACAAGGCTCCTTACGTATAGCTAAAAGAAACGTAAACTGATTAATACATTCGTGGACACAGACCTTTCAGAGCGTCGCCTCTAATATCTACTTCAGGTAGCCGTAGTAGCTATTGGGAAGCAATACAGCTTTGCTTTTGCAGGAAAGATAAATCAGTTTTCCAGTACTCAACCTAAGCAGTTCACACCTGTTTCAACCTTCAAAACCAGTGAAATCAGATATATGGTTACACTGAATGAAGTCTACCTAGGTTTCTGATAAAATATTAATTCATTTTAGAAACTACGTGCAACACTTTTGAATGGATGTTTAAATACCACTCCGCTGATCCTAGTTTTTCAAGCTCATAAGCCGATTCATCTTAGACGACTATCTGCCAGATAGTTCACGGAAAATTACGACCTTTCCTTATCTTCAGTAACTAGTCTCCGTGGTGGAAAATGTGTAAAGACATCGTTGGCAACGTAAGAAAACGTCTTAAAAGTTCTGACAGGACCTTTAGCCAGACCCTTTAAATCAGACAAAATTGTAGTACATAATGATCGAATTGGAAATTCCACGAGTAAGTGGTGACTGCTCCAGAGAATATACGTAGTAATAAGAATAACCACGGCAATAGAAGAATAATCAAACGTAATTCTAATCAGGGAAGACAAACAGTTTTTCTCATCGGCCGCATTTCCTGATCGATATTCAACCATTAATTTAAAATCCAAGGAAGTTCTAAAATTCTACTAAAATGTTAGAAAATTCCCATTCACGTATTCCGATGTTCCTTACCATGGTAAAATATATATCGGATCCTTCTCATCATACAATACATTCCTTGATCACAGCAACGCGGTGGAACTCAAATGCAATTTATAACTCTTTCGATAAGGCTATATGGACAAACCTGCACAAGTCTTTCCATCTCCAGAATATCCTTTCTTACAAGTACATCTATACGTTCCCGGACCAGTGTCGACGCACGTCGCAAACTTATCGCAGTCATCCCTATCTGTACCGCAGATTTTGGGCTCTAAGAAGAACAAACAACATGACGATGTGAACAACGTATATGACGTAACCTCCTAATTGTTGCAATACAACACTCAAGAAAGTAACAACACTATCGACAGTCACGTCGAAGAGAAACTCAACAATGGGACATCGAAAAGAAGCTATTCCTGCTAATCCGGCAGGATTCGTATTATCCTAAAACACGTGCGTTTTCTCAAAATTTCGCAAAATTATTGCGCAGCGATTTTCAAGGGTGGAATGAGTTCTTTCACCGCTGAAAAGTATTGTATAGAGCGAAGAAAAATGTCAAGATCATAACTGAAATAAATACAGAAAAAACGAAAAAAATAGAAAAGAGAAGAGAGTAGATAATCAAAACGTTAGCGCCGACGGTAATGATAATCATAATTATTGCCCCGACAGTCCGTAACGAAAATGATCGTATAATTCACAGCAGCATCGACCATAGGGCTGACAGCTTATAAGAAGTTAAAAATTTACATGAGCTGCGACAAAGGTTAGCTTAGGCAATAACTTATAGTTTTTCAGAGTTTTCCACGAAAATAAATTTCGTTTCAGGCTGAGGGTTTTTAAAAAATATTCCGTTATTTACCGTCGTTATCTAGTATATTCACAGTAGCTGCTGGGCCCAAATTTACTGCTGCTGAGGAGGTAAGAGAAATAGTAAATGCTTCTGTTGGCTCATCTAAAAGATCATCAACCAATTCGATCTCGATTGACTTCGGTCCGATCTCTCCAGCTCGGAATGTAATATTCTTAGTTACTGCAACAAAATCGTCCTTCCCAGCGGTTGATGGTTGAGTAGTTATACTAAGAAAAGTTCAAATATAAAACAGAAAACATTAATCTAATCTATTTTAAGACTTACAAATGTTTAGCTATATATGTCAGAAATAGACAACATTCTTAAGCAAAGTTTCAGTCACAAAAATAGCATTCCCGAATCGTCCATACAAACTGAAACAAACGAAAATCAAAACAAAAAATTTCCTAAATTAATTGTTTTGACTTACCCGATAGTCACAGGTGTAGTGATTTGGCCAGACGTAACTCCAATTTCTACCAACGCCTTCTCGTTTTCAACAACATCGTAAATACGTTTTTTGAAATCGATGATAATAACTATTAATATCAAAGAATTACAAAAGGTAATTGCTAAAGGCTCCCTCCTTGAGCACAATTCCGTTTACATAATAGCTTCCGTGGATACATGGAGTCAAGGTTTTCTTCGATTTATTATAAAGGTATATCTACCAGACATTTTTCCAAGGAGAAGCGATTAGGTGACAAAATAGAACTGAGGACGGATTGAACTACTACACGAGATATAGTTTAAAACTCTGATTGGTCTGAACTTCTACTAAAAACCATCCGTGAGATATTTCACAAAAGCATTTTTGAATAAATACACGTAAAGAAGCTGCAAAACTGATCGTTATTCCACATTCATTGCCAGATCGGATCCTGAAAGAAAGACAGTGCACTCGACGATTTCTTTGAGTCCTTCTTATTTAACGCATCAACCTCCTCCTCTATAAACTTTAACTTGAAGACCTTACCACAAACACAGGCAAAAACACAGGCAAAAACACAGGCAAAAACACAGGCAAAAACACAGTTCATTCTCAACACATAACTTTGCAGAAGTAAAAACGCTCGTTTCCCTTGGTCTTACACTACATGGGGCTAATGACTAGTTTAAGCCTATTGAAAGCAAGCAGGTTTTCTCTATAATTTTCATAGAGAATGGTTTGCCCTGATTTATAAACAATGGCCTTACATAAAAGATCAACATGTTCTAACCTTCACACGTTTTCCCATCTCCAGAATACCCTTCATTGCAAGTGCAATCATGTGTTCTAGGACCTGTGTCCCTACACGTGGCGTACTCGTGACAGTCATCTTTATCAGTACCGCATATTTTAATTTCTAAAAAAAATATCCGGGATATTATATGTAATCAATTGAAAAAGGTGTCAATCTCCAAACACATGCTCCGTGACAAACTTTTTGTGGCATATAAGGTGCAAAATAATTTTCCTTAAATTAGTGGATTACGTTCCACAATTTTAATGCCAAACAAATTAAAGAAAACAAACAAAAACAAAACAAAACAAAACAAAACAAAAGAACACAAACTCTTACATTGGACACTCGTCCAACTCAACAGACTCCCTTAAAGACACATACCACCACCGTTATTTCGCAAATTCCAAACAGGCATACCGACAGTTTTAGAATTATTAAATGTGAGTCCGAGGAATGCAATCGTAATATCCTAGAAATTCGATATTTCAACTGCACTATATCTCGTATTACAGCATATAAATTCTATGATCGGCGTCCATTCATGTAGATAAGTGAAGACACCACTCTCGCATGTAACCATGTCTACATGTGGAATGAGTATCGATGAAGTCTGAGAAATCGCCCGTATCTTTCAATCGAAAGATGTCAAAACTGATTACTCAATAACAGATTGTTAGTTCGGTATGCGCCACAGGTATTAGGCTTAAGTTTCGTAAAGACCGATGGACGATGGGGCGAGTTCTGTGAGAAAAACCGAGGACGAATGCAGTGCTTTACTCTATGGCTGAGTTCGCTATCCCTTCTATACGCAAAAAACCGCGTGCTGAGTGGACTGACAGCCGTGCAATTCCTTTTTGGTACAGAGCGGCTAGTTTGGGTGGGAAAAATTCCAAGTAGATTTGAAGATAAACCAACCAGATTCAGGTGCGTTTTATAAAATATGTATATCAACAAACTACGAAAAATAACGTTAAATCTTCTCAACGATAATGTTAAGCAGAAAAGCAGATGAATAGAAGCAAAAAAGAAGAAGCACGAGGTAAAAACAAGTGAGCCGAAGCAATTAATTCACAAACACAAAACTTCATTAAAAGCGACCAAGAAATATAAGTTCACAAGGTTTTGTTATTTCTGTTCTGCGAGGTGGCGGCTTAGGTTTATAATTGCAAATTTTTAACCATAAATTTTGTTCTATTTTTTATTCAAACTTATTTCAAAGGGTTTTCTTATTGTTAACCTTCAAAAAGTATACCCGAATGTATTGTTTCTTACATCAACTCGAAAATTTCATCCTCACAACTCTCCGATTTACGCAAAACTTTTTGCACGATTTTGCAGCTAATAACCTTACGTACAGAACGGATAATAAGCTGAAACATATAATGAGGAAAAGTACATAAAAGGCTCATATACATTGAGTAACTTCTTTGTTGAAATAACGCAGTGGTGGTGTTGCGAACGTCATCACCATGGTTATTGAAAATGACAGGAAATATGTTCACAGACCTGCACACGTCTTTCCATCACCAGTGTATCCGTTGTTGCAAGTACATTCATACGTTCCAGGACCAGTGTCAGTGCACGTTGCAAATCTGTGGCAGTCGTCTCTTTCAGTACCACAGATATTCGGTTCTAAAAACACAAAGAATAAACATCAGGAAAAATTCCCTGTTTACCGTAAAACAATTCAAATTTCAACTTTAATGCCCCAGAAAATTTTGCACAACTGTAACTTCATTTCGGACAGAGGCCCACTCAAAAATAGGCATTCCTTAATTTACCGTCGTTATCTATAATGTTCACAAAAGCTGCAGGACCCAAAGTTACTGCTGATGTGGACGTAAGAGAAATGGTAAATGCTTCTGTTGACTCATCTAAAAGATCGTCAACCAACTCAATCTCTATTGATTTCGGTCCCCTTTCTCCAGGTTGGAATGTTATACTCTTAGTTACTGTAACAAAATCGTCTTTTCCCGCTGTCGACGGTTGAGTAGTCAAACTAAAAATTTCAAAATACACAAAATGCAGTCAATAGAGACGAAGAACAACAGCACGTGCCAACAAATACACTACAGCATAATACAGAGAATCTCAAAAAGTCATTCATATATAGCAAGGTCACAATGGACTACGTTACACGTTACAGTAAATCTACAATCTTCAGACCCTATCTTAAAACTTCAAAAAAACTTTATTAACTCACCCAATGGTCACAGGCGTACTGATTTGCCCCGATAAGATTCCAATTTCTACCACCGCCCTTTCATTTTCCATTACATTGTAAGCACGTTTTGTGAAACCGACGACCACAATAGCTAAGAACATTAAACATAATTAGAAAAGGTATTCGCGATAGACTCCCTCCTTCTCAAACATCAAACATCATAATAACGAAAGGTTTTTGCAAAGGACAGTTCATTTATTTTAATGGTAGAGTCGAGTTTTCCCTTCATTTATCGAATTCATCAACTATACATTCCTTAAAGAAGAGGTAATTCTCTTGCCAACGACGGTGTTACTTAAATGCAACTCAGTAATTTATTAGCATTGCATGCTTTCAATTCTGATATAAAATAACGAACGTCAATAATCCCGTTGTTATTATCTATATCATTATTATCATTATTATTAATACAAAAATATTTGAGTAAGAAGCACCACCAAACGCAGTGATTTTTACAGAAGTCCAACAATGCACGTATGTATATCTATATCTATATGTATATATATATATATATATATATATACAGAGAGAGAGAGAGAGACAGACAGAGAGACAGAGAGACAGAGAGACAGAGAAAGAGAGAGAGAGAGATAGATGGATACATAGAGACACACACAGACAGGCAGAAAGACAGACAGACAGAAAGACAGACAGACAGAAAGACAGAAAGACAGACAGACAGAAAGACAGAAAGACAGACTGACAGACAGACAGTCAGATAGATAGATAGATAGACAGACAGATAGATATTCATGTATCGGTATTTATATATATACATACATACATATGTGCATAACTATAAATATAAACATTTGTATATTTGTGTGTCGGTATATATCTTCATCCATGGCTATGTCGGGATATATCTGACTACCTTTCTATACATCGATATAAGTTGAGGGAGGGGCTTTTCGGATTTCCCAAGCTTAGGCACTGTTAAAATTAATACTGGCCTTCTCTCGATACTCGATACAACGCTATCCATCGCCACCATTACCTGGACAAAATTTCTCGATAATGTTTTCCACCGTTTTAAGTAGATCCGTGTAGTTTGCAGAGAGTATTGCGTTTTCAGGAACTTTAACCATATCTCGAACCTGATTTATTGCTTCTTGATTCCCTAGTCCAACACCAATTGCGAACACGTCCATGTCCCGTTCAAAGAAAGGTTTCATGGCCTCTCTGACGTATACAAAATTACGTCCTCCCCGCGTTTGTTCGCCGTCTGTGATCACCATTAACATCTTCTTAACATCTGCTTCGTCAACACGATATCCGGCTTCCTTGATCGCTACTTCTTTATCAGCGACTGCTAAACCCAGATGGGTTTTTGTCCGACCTCCTGTGTTAGGACCAGGCATACTTCTTACAACGGTAAAAAATCTGTCGCCGTCTTGACTTTCTTTAAGTGTAATTCTTTTTTCACCAACCTCACTAAAAGTAACTATGGCACCCTGGCCGATTACTTCTCCTTTTTCGTTCTTTTCGCCAATTTTCAGCTCGTTACCAACAATATCGAGGAAGGAGCGCATTTTGTCATAATCGCTTGGTCTTATACTTCCAGATCGGTCAAGCACAAAAATTATATCGGTTTTCTTCTTACAAGGCTCCTTACGTATAGCTAAAAGAAACGTAAACTGATTAATACATTCGTGGACACAGACCTTTCAGAGCGTCGCCTCTAATATCTACTTCAGGTAGCCGTAGTAGCTATTGGGAAGCAATACAGCTTTGCTTTTGCAGGAAAGATAAATCAGTTTTCCAGTACTCAACCTAAGCAGTTCACACCTGTTTCAACCTTCAAAACCAGTGAAATCAGATATATGGTTACACTGAATGAAGTCTACCTAGGTTTCTGATAAAATATTAATTCATTTTAGAAACTACGTGCAACACTTTTGAATGGATGTTTAAATACCACTCCGCTGATCCTAGTTTTTCAAGCTCATAAGCCGATTCATCTTAGACGACTATCTGCCAGATAGTTCACGGAAAATTACGACCTTTCCTTATCTTCAGTAACTAGTCTCCGTGGTGGAAAATGTGTAAAGACATCGTTGGCAACGTAAGAAAACGTCTTAAAAGTTCTGACAGGACCTTTAGCCAGACCCTTTAAATCAGACAAAATTGTAGTACATAATGATCGAATTGGAAATTCCACGAGTAAGTGGTGACTGCTCCAGAGAATATACGTAGTAATAAGAATAACCACGGCAATAGAAGAATAATCAAACGTAATTCTAATCAGGGAAGACAAACAGTTTTTCTCATCGGCCGCATTTCCTGATCGATATTCAACCATTAATTTAAAATCCAAGGAAGTTCTAAAATTCTACTAAAATGTTAGAAAATTCCCATTCACGTATTCCGATGTTCCTTACCATGGTAAAATATATATCGGATCCTTCTCATCATACAATACATTCCTTGATCACAGCAACGCGGTGGAACTCAAATGCAATTTATAACTCTTTCGATAAGGCTATATGGACAAACCTGCACAAGTCTTTCCATCTCCAGAATATCCTTTCTTACAAGTACATCTATACGTTCCCGGACCAGTGTCGACGCACGTCGCAAACTTATCGCAGTCATCCCTATCTGTACCGCAGATTTTGGGCTCTAAGAAGAACAAACAACATGACGATGTGAACAACGTATATCACGTAACCTCCTAATTGTTGCAATACAACACTCAAGAAAGTAACAACACTATCGACAGTCACGTCGAAGAGAAACTCAACAATGGGACATCGAAAAGAAGCTATTCCTGCTAATCCGGCAGGATTCGTATTATCCTAAAACACGTGCGTTTTCTCAAAATTTCGCAAAATTATTGCGCAGCGATTTTCAAGGGTGGAATGAGTTCTTTCACCGCTGAAAAGTATTGTATAGAGCGAAGAAAAATGTCAAGATCATAACTGAAATAAATACAGAAAAAACGAAAAAAATAGAAAAGAGAAGAGAGTAGATAATCAAAACGTTAGCGCCGACGGTAATGATAATCATAATTATTGCCCCGACAGTCCGTAACGAAAATGATCGTATAATTCACAGCAGCATCGACCATAGGGCTGACAGCTTATAAAAAGTTAAAAATTTACATGAGCTGCGACAAAGGTTAGCTTAGGCAATAACTTATAGTTTTTCAGAGTTTTCCACGAAAATAAATTTCGTTTCAGGCTGAGGGTTTTTAAAAAATATTCCGTTATTTACCGTCGTTATCTAGTATATTCACAGTAGCTGCTGGGCCCAAATTTACTGCTGCTGAGGAGGTAAGAGAAATAGTAAATGCTTCTGTTGGCTCATCTAAAAGATCATCAACCAATTCGATCTCGATTGACTTCGGTCCGATCTCTCCAGCTCGGAATGTAATATTCTTAGTTACTGCAACAAAATCGTCCTTCCCAGCGGTTGATGGTTGAGTAGTTATACTAAGAAAAGTTCAAATATAAAACAGAAAACATTAATCTAATCTATTTTAAGACTTACAAATGTTTAGCTATATATGTCAGAAATAGACAACATTCTTAAGCAAAGTTTCAGTCACAAAAATAGCATTCCCGAATCGTCCATACAAACTGAAACAAACGAAAATCAAAACAAAAAATTTCCTAAATTAATTGTTTTGACTTACCCGATAGTCACAGGTGTAGTGATTTGGCCAGACGTAACTCCAATTTCTACCAACGCCTTCTCGTTTTCAACAACATCGTAAATACGTTTTTTGAAATCGATGATAATAACTATTAATATCAAAGAATTACAAAAGGTAATTGCTAAAGGCTCCCTCCTTGAGCACAATTCCGTTTACATAATAGCTTCCGTGGATACATGGAGTCAAGGTTTTCTTCGATTTATTATAAAGGTATATCTACCAGACATTTTTCCAAGGAGAAGCGATTAGGTGACAAAATAGAACTGAGGACGGATTGAACTACTACACGAGATATAGTTTAAAACTCTGATTGGTCTGAACTTCTACTAAAAACCATCCGTGAGATATTTCACAAAAGCATTTTTGAATAAATACACGTAAAGAAGCTGCAAAACTGATCGTTATTCCACATTCATTGCCAGATCGGATCCTGAAAGAAAGACAGTGCACTCGACGATTTCTTTGAGTCCTTCTTATTTAACGCATCAACCTCCTCCTCTATAAACTTTAACTTGAAGACCTTACCACAAACACAGGCAAAAACACAGGCAAAAACACAGTTCATTCTCAACACATAACTTTGCAGAAGTAAAAACGCTCGTTTCCCTTGGTCTTACACTACATGGGGCTAATGACTAGTTTAAGCCTATTGAAAGCAAGCAGGTTTTCTCTATAATTTTCATAGAGAATGGTTTGCCCTGATTTATAAACAATGGCCTTACATAAAAGATCAACATGTTCTAACCTTCACACGTTTTTCCATCTCCAGAATACCCTTCATTGCAAGTGCAATCATGTGTTCTAGGACCTGTGTCCCTACACGTGGCGTACTCGTGACAGTCATCTTTATCAGTACCGCATATTTTAATTTCTAAAAAAAATATCCGGGATATTATATGTAATCAATTGAAAAAGGTGTCAATCTCCAAACACATGCTCCGTGACAAACTTTTTGTGGCATATAAGGTGCAAAATAATTTTCCTTAAATTAGTGGATTACGTTCCACAATTTTAATGCCTAACAAATTAAAGAAAACAAACAAAAACAAAACAAAACAAAACAAAACAAAAGAACACAAACTCTTACATTGGACACTCGTCCAACTCAACAGACTCCCTTAAAGACACATACCACCACCGTTATTTCGCAAATTCCAAACAGGCATACCGACAGTTTTAGAATTATTAAATGTGAGTCCGAGGAATGCAATCGTAATATCCTAGAAATTCGATATTTCAACTGCACTATATCTCGTATTACAGCATATAAATTCTATGATCGGCGTCCATTCATGTAGATAAGTGAAGACACCACTCTCGCATGTAACCATGTCTACATGTGGAATGAGTATCGATGAAGTCTGAGAAATCGCCCGTATCTTTCAATCGAAAGATGTCAAAACTGATTACTCAATAACAGATTGTTAGTTCGATATGCGCCACAGGTATTAGGCTTAAGTTTCGTAAAGACCGATGGACGATGGGGCGAGTTCTGTGAGAAAAACCGAGGACGAATGCAGTGCTTTACTCTATGGCTGAGTTCGCTATCCCTTCTATACGCAAAAAACCGCGTGCTGAGTGGACTGACAGCCGTGCAATACCTTTTTGGTAGAGAGCGGCTAGTTTGGGTGGGAAAAATTCCAGGTAGATTTGAAGATAAACCAACCAGATTCAGGTGCGTTTTATAAAATATGTATATCAAGAAACTACGAAAAATGAACGAATATCACGAATATGACCTTTTGTTCGGTCATATTGGTGAAAGAAGGAAGTGAGTCTGTGCGAAACTTTCCTAAAGGTAAAATGTAATCTCCAAGAAGCCGAAGGGTAAGAGTTCATTCGATTCGCTTGAAGAGAGATTGGCTTAAGATATTGCTCAGGTGTTTATTTCTCTCGATACAGGTATTGTGACTCCAGATTTAAGAGCTATGTTTAAAGCTGCTTAACCACCTGCTGCTGATCTTAAATGCGATCAAAATAATTTTGTCAGCGAGTCGTTCCACGAATCGTTTTATTTGACAACTATTCAAGGAACTGGGACTCAAGGTGGAGTTCTTTCCCCATGGCTGTACAAGTGTTTTAACAATGATATTCCTTCCGAAATTAGCCAAAAAGGTCATGGCATTACATTTGATGCACTGTGGTGTGCCAATGTATTGGTAGCTGACGACATTACCTTTCTTTGTTCTCAAGTATCAGGACTACAGTCGATGTTACGTTCTGCGGAGAGACACAGGAAGAAATGGAGATTTGAATTTAATCCGAGTAAGACCGTGGAAGTCGCCTTAGGTGAATCAGTCAGAACTTATAATTCACTGAAAAACAATCGACAGTGGCAACTTAATGACTATACAATTAAGATGCAGCAATCTTGTGAACCTGTAGGTATGATTCTAGCTGGCAATGTTTCACAAAAGGAGCAATGCGAAGTAGCTGCCAAGGAGAAGAAAGTTGTGTAATGCTTCTTGAGTTGTGGTATTAGACCAGGTGGGCTGAACCCAATATGTGGCGCCGATCTATGGCGCACTGTTGGTTTAGCTAGAGTGTTTTACGGCTGTGAGCTTTGGAATATGTCAGAAACGGATCTCCATGTACTGGAAGTAACCAGCCGGTTTGCTGCAAAGAGGATCCAAGGGTTATGCAGCACGACGAGATCATAAGCTGCTACTGGTGGTATAGGCCTGTGGACAACTGAAGGATATATAGATAAAGCAAAACTTTTCTTTTTATATAGAATTATGAAGTCGCCCTCTACAACGATCCAGAAATATTTATTCATCACTAGGTTGTCTTCATATTTAAACAAATTGGTGGCTAAGCCTCTTGGTATTATTCCAGATATCTTTCGTATTTTAGAAGAATACGGTCTTTTGGATTGTCTTGATAACTATTTAGCAAATGGCACCCTACCAAGTGAGCATGAATGGAAAACAATAGTTAAAGAAAGACTCGCTCGTAACCAAAGTGATATTTGGTTAAAGGGAGTTTCTGAGAAGCCTGAATTAATCAATTACGAAAAGTTTGTACAAATTTACAGCCCTGAAACCTATGGCAAGTCGTCAAGTGTAACCCTTACACATTCGAGAAGTTTTAAATACAGTTAATATAATTTGTGGCAACGTGCCTCAAGCTTTAATAACCGCTGTGACTGAGAGGGTACACGTTTCAAATGAAAACTATGCGCTAAAGGTTAAATCGACGTCTCCAGACATTTTCTTCTCGACGGCCCGTATTCAGGGAGCTCGCATTAATATATGTTTTACAAAATACAAGATCTTTTGGACATAAGACACTCCGCTAGCCTGTTCAGCCAACAAGATGACGAATTATACCATAGTCTCCTAAGTGGTTATATTACCTCTATGAGGGAAGATGACACTCATATCAGAGATAATTTTGTAATGACGGTGGCAATTGCCCTACTTAAAATTATTTGTGATGTACTTTTATCTCAAAATTTTTGCCAAGTATTTACTAACTGTAAATATATTTTAGCTTAAATGGTAATTTAGTTTTAAATTAGATTTAACTTGCTTCATCTTATTCCACGACCCAGGGGTTGCACGGGAATTTTCAAAATTGGAGGAAATAAATTAAATCCAGTTCAAGTCAATGAATCACTTGATTAGTTTGTTGCTACGACCGGGCATATATTCATAACTAAATGGAGATGAGTTAAAATCTATGGAGCAAAATATCACGTGACGCAAAAGAAACGTTTGAAGAAATATTGACGTAATGGGAGCAACTAGTATTTGGTTAAATATTATACTACCAAGTCCTTGTCATCAAATATAATGAAAGTTAGAGTACTTTCATAATATGGACAATAGGACACAGGAAATACCAGAACAAAATACAACGTTCAAAACCGGACTGAAAACTTTACATTTTGTAAGCTAAAATGGCCAACTAATCGAATTACATTAGTTTGGGAGAGGTTACGCAATTAACCTCTCATTATACAAAGAACCACTCAATATAATTTGAAGTTTCACTCCTCAACTTCCATGATCCGTCGTTCAAGTATCTCATAATAAATCATGATGGTAAATACATCACGTCGGGTTAGATAGTTTCTATCACAAAAAGAAAACTGTTTTATGGGATATACTCCATTTGTTTCTGAGGACGGAGACTGCGTCAACCAGATTTTGCAGAGTTTCATTTTCAACTTTTCGTTTTCATAATTTGCGTTACTTAGTGTTTTAGTTTTTATATTTTTCATTTTTATCAATTTAATGATTCAGCAATCACTTATACATCTACATAACATATACATTTGCAAATGATTTGGACATCCTAATGTTTACAAACCTTTACAAATTTTCCTACCGCCTGAAAACCCTTTATTGCAAGAGCATTTATATGTTCCAGGGCCGGTGTCAGCGCACGTGGCAAACGTGTGGCAGTCGTCATTGAGAGTACCGCATATCTTTATTTCTAATAAGCATAAAAATATTAACTAAAACAATGGACAGCGGATATCATTATCTTGTCAGTAATGGATTAGTGTTTCGTTGGGATAGGTTCATAGTGCGTGTTATCTTGCGAAATAGTTAAATGAGGAAACATATCAATAGACGGCCGGCCAAGGCAGCAAATTATTATCGCCGATTGCATTTGTTGTTACAAGAAGACAACCACCCCAGATCGTACCTACTAGCCTTTGTCTTTAGTGTGAGGGGGGTTGGCACTTGTGATTTTGGATTTTGTCAAAAATTGTCAATATTATACCGCTCCTTCGTGCACCAGAAGTCTTTTGTTGAAGCCCCGTTCCTTAAGCTTTGAGGTTGCTATGCACAGTATTTTTGACGCTGATTCGAGATCTTGAAGTTTCTAGCCGATGAACGCGCAGTAAATAAACGTAACCTTGAACTACCCTAGAAACAGCCTTATGAGACGGAAAAGACATGGCGGCTAGCAGAACACGTCATAAAGCTCTCGTTTAGCTTGTTGAACATATTAGTTTGGATTTGAGCTCTGGCTTGAGTAGCTAGTAAAATGAAGGAATAAATGGTCCATGGTAAGCTGATTAATTCGTAATTGAAATAGTTTGTAAGGTTGACCGATTTGCCTAGTCAGTTTGTTAATGGCACGATCTCAAACTAGTCTTCTGTGAATCCTTGTGGGATTTTACAGTCTTTGGCATTGCAACCACAAAACGGCGTACATTGTCGATCGCTTTTGTAGCACTTGCACGTAGCCAAGCGGCATTTTTTGGTGCATCCACAAGAGACTAAATAGGAACAGAACTGGAGGATGCATGGAAGCGTTGTCCACATGATTTCTTGATTTTCGCCTGACGATCTCAATCCCCCACTTCCTATAGGTGAGGGAACTTCTTGTAAGAGTACATTTGCTTGCAACCATACCTTTGCTTGATGGTTGGAACGAGCTAAGTCTAAGTTAAATGAATATTTGGTTAGTGGTAATTTCTCGAGCTCTTTGTTACCCTTCTCGAAAAGATCATGTTTCCATTTGTTAACCCCAGCTAGTGGATCTAACGCACCGTACAATCGACAGACAAATTCCTCTGCATCTTCGACTGAACCGTCGCGTCCAATTCCGTGCAGCAGATCCGAATATTGTTCATAAATCTTTCAGCACTTCTTTTTCCCAAAACCGGTAAATGAAGATGTCGCATTACTCCCGGTCAATGCATAAAATCCCAAAACATTCTCGATTATACGAGGAGACAGTTGTTGTGCAATTGTGTGGATAGGATAAGATCTCCTTCATTGTGCAGAATCACCAAGCATCATGATGCCACGCTCTGATGTACTACGGTATTTCGAAAACGAGTTCAAGTGTTTGATCACGGTATCAAAACACGAGAAAGCAACGAATTTCGAGGGGCGAAGCCCCGAGAGATTCATTGCTTTCTCGTGTTTTGACACCGTGATCAAACACGCAGAACGAGGTTGTAAAATGGCTTCTCAAATGGAAGGCAACGAACCAATCAGGCGCTGTTGTGGGACTTGGGGATTGTTTAATTAACACAAATGAAACATTAGTGTTTTGATGAAGTGTTTGCATCAAACATTAGTGTTTGATGCAGTGTTTTACCGGTGTTTGAAAGCCCATTCACGTGACAGAACAGGATAGTCTGATTGAGTAAAATTTTCGTGAATTATTAATGATTTTGAGAAGAAACATATCATACATCCTTACCAACCTCCAAGCAAAATTCTTTAATCGTGCGTCAACTTGATTTTCACTTTCTGTGAACCAGGTTTTTATATTGATTTCCAGACTAGGATGAAAAACTGGCTTACGACGCTCACCTACTGGCTGGTAGGCATAATCTAACTTGTGGAATTTCTCCACACTGTCACGGGGTACTGTTTTTGCTCTACCAATTTTCATCTCAACGTTGCGTCTTTTTATGGCAGGTCCTCGTTGCCACAACATTGTTTGCGTACTATGAACTGTGTTCTTTGCATCAGCTGTCTCTTCTAGAACATCAATATTGTCACAGGATGCTAAAACTATACGACCTGGAGAATATGTTTCAAGCTCATACGGAATGTATACAAAGCCATTTTCTTCATATCTAACCAAGATATCCGTAGCTCTCGTTGAATCAATTCTCCTGATAGTATCCATTCCTACTGTGTGGCCAGCTGCATGGAGCAAATCAACAAGTTTTTCAGATCTTGTTGCATGATGTAAAGTGAGACCAATACAAATGTGCTTTGATGTCAACTTTCTCCTTTTAGAAACCAGAAATATTATGTCCTGTGCAATACTTGTGATTTGATTGTTAAATTCTCTTGGTTGTTGATCCAAGGCATCTGTACTACCAAGCAGAATTAAGAGAAAGATGTACAAACTCTCAGGCATCACCTTAGCTACATGATCCTGGTCAATCCCAACTCATGCAGTGTTATGGCCTGGTGTATTTTCCATGTCATTTCTAAAGTGTAGAACTGTGTGAACCAGTTCTTGCAAGATATTGTTTTCTAAAGGAACAATGTCATCTGATTCACCATAACAGCTGTCATCATGTTCTTCACTGTTATGGAGAATTAATGGTTGGCTATTACAAACTCAGACTTGTTGCTGGGGTATATAAGGAGATCGGCTTTCGGATTAATTAGACGAACAAAGCCACCCTTTTCACCCAGTATTTCTTGAATATCATCATAGAAAGATTTCCTTCTTGTGATATACCTTAGGGGAAGTTGAATATTTGCTTTTGTACACATTTTACAGTAATGAAGTCAGACCGCGCCTATGTCATACACATGCCCAGAGGTCAGCCCTGTAAGTATATCTGTGCATATTTGATCCAGACAAATATCTCTGCTGTGTCGAGTTGTGTGTTGTTCTATCGTACTTTTACTCGTCTTTCTTTGAAATGTATAAAATCAAACATATTCCGAAGAATAATGTCATCTCGAAAACTCAAGATATGAGTCAATACAAGATAAAACTATTGTTGAAACTGTGATATTTCGATTTTATTTCAAAGTCATCCTCAGACAGAATGATATTACAATAACATGCCAGAGTCTATATACAGGAGGTGTAATGACATCATCGAGACGGAATTAGGAAACACTACTGGTAATCCCTGTTTACATGCTGAGATGTTGAGACGCTATGATGCTAATTAGAAATTATCACCACCATGAATAAAGCGGTTGAACGTAAACAATAGAAGTATCGGGCTAACAGATAACAAGTGTGCATAATATCTAATTAAAAAGGTTGAGTTCTTTGCTAGCTTTAAGCCCAGAATTAAGCTCAGGTTTATTAAACTTAATGTGGAGTGCTTTAATTATTAGAAGTCTATTGGTGTTAGTAGACTTACTCGTATAAAGAATTTTATAATTATTAAAGATGAAATTTTTTATGGAGGTAGATATGTTAGAAGATGAGGGAAGGTCATTTAGTCGGTCGTACTGATCGTATAAGTCATTAATGAAGTGAGCGTGTTCACATTCGAGAAAGTGTTGGGCAACTGCACTGGTGTTATGTTGAGTAGAATGTTCGGAAAGACGTTTGTGAAGACAACGGTCGGTTTTACCTATACAGTGGAACCCCGTTAATACGACCACCGTTGGGCCGAAAAAATTTGGTCGTATTAACGGGGTGGTCGTATTAAGGGGGGTGGATCAGATACGTAACAAATGTTTTTTTTAAATGACGTCATGGCAAACAGAGTCAGATTTCAATTTGCATAACGCTAAAACCACAAAATAATCCACAAATAAATTTTATTAACTGAACACAACTCAACAAAATTAACCAAATGAGATGAATAACCTTGATAATAAGCCCCTATATTAGTTATTTAAATTTCTTTAGGTTTAAAAAAAATCTGTAAGCTTCCGTTGGTTTTTCCGACACTAAAGCCAATTGGTTTGAGCTTGGCAGATTACTCTGGCGAGCTCATTTGCCGTTTTTGAATTTCCTTTCTGTTCGAGAAAATCCAAAGCATCCTGCATTGAGGATAATGCCTGCCGTTTTCGCTTACAATTTGAGGACATGATGACTGGTCAAAGTGCTTATACACAAAGCTGTGAAGTCCGTTCCGACAAAAGGTAATAAATCAGGAAAATCCTCGAGACATGCGTGAAAATTTTGCACTGATTAAATTAGAAAAAGTGTGAAATATGGACCGATTACAGATTCGGCGCTTTTCATGGCGTGCGCGTGCATACACTCGTATTTCCGCCGGTAACGTCGAAGGAGTCATGTCTGGCCCGATGGAAAATGTTTCTAGCACAAAAGTAATCGATGTTCCTTCTTGGATAAGGGGATATAATGTTTACAAAGAATACTGGGGAATCAAAATTGATGAAGTTCTTGAACTAAAGCACGAACACGACAATGAACAAGACAAGAACGCTACTGCGGTGATTAAGGAAGGAGATGTAGTTGGTCACATTCCAAGGGCACTAGCTTCTACAAATCATGGAAATTGGATAGTTCGCCATTTTTTAGCAAAGAGCGGCAGTGAAGCAGAAGCTAAAGGTAGTGGAACAGCTGTCAATCGGGGCGGGGGATATGGAATGGAGATTCCATGCATTTACAAATTTATGGGGCAGGAAAAGAACATTGACTTGCTAAGCAAATTGCTGGACATCCCGAATAACCTATCCGTTAGAGTCGAAATAGAATGTGGCCAAAAGAGAACAGCAGAGGAAAGTGGCAGAAAAAAGAAGGAAAGAAAACGATAAAACGACCCAAAAACATATTTAATCACGTTCTATCTGTTTAATAAAAATTAAAATGAATATTGAAAACGTTTAAGTGTTAATTATTTCCCGTATGTTTAATTGATTAAGATAATTATACACCGCATATCAGAATTTGATATCAAAAAAGGCATTACTCAACACGTTGAGTGGTCGTACTAAACAGTAGGGGACATCAAAATATGGTCGTTGGTCGTATTAACGAGGTGGTCGTATTAACGAGGTTTTCAGATAAGAAAAAAAATTAGCTCTTATTCGGGGAAAAAAAAAGTGGTCGTATTAACGGGGTGGTCGTAAGGCGGGGTTCCACTGTATATGTTTTGTTGCAGCCAGGACAAGTAATTTGGTAGACGACATTATTGTGAGACATTTCCGGAATCTTATATTTGTTAGAAATAAAATAGGAGACTTTTTTCGTGTCATAAATAACGACAAATTTAACGGGTTGATTGAGATGACGCCGAATTTTCGAAATGCATAATTTAACTAGATTTTCACTTTGTTTACCAAGGAAAGGAATACGCATCCAAATTTTGCGTAAATTGTCATCATCGCAAGACCTATTCGTTTTAATTGTAGGAGCATTGTATTTGCGTTTTAGTTTATTAATTAGAAAATATTTTACGCTGTTGGGATAACCATTTCACGACATACAAGATTTTAGAAAACTGATTTGGTTGTGGAATGATTATCCCAACAGCGTAAAATATTTTCTAATTAATAAACTAAAACGCAAATACAATGCTCCTACAATTAAAACGAATAGGTCTTGCGATGATGACAATTTACGCAAAATTTGGATCCGTATTCCTTTCCTTGGTAAACAAAGTGAAAATCTAGTTAAATCATGCATTTCGAAAATTCGGCGTCATCTCAATCAACCCGTTAAATTTGTCGTTAAATTTGGTATTCTTTTGTACCAAATACAAGTGCCGCCTTGATTAAGCGTGCCGGTCTTGATACCCGTGCCGATGGGTACATTCAGCAATTATTAATAGTAGTGGCGACACTTAAAATTGTCAACGCCATGGATTTAATTTCACATACAGACTATGATTTAATAATGAAGCCTGTGAAAAGGAGAGACAATAATAAAATCAAATATGTTAGTAAATAACAATGAAATATTGTTGCGAATAAATTCCTTCATGTATGGATGTTGTTTGTATGACGTGCCCTTGGAAAAAATGTTCGTGCCGGATATGATTTAATCGAGCCGAGGAGAAAATTCCTTGACAAATAATAAGCGTGCCGTACTGAATAAGCCCCGTACCAGGGGGAAAACAGAAGAAAATAATTTAAGCGTGCCGGCACTTGTATTTGGTACACAAGAGTATACCGTGACCGAGGCGTAAGCGATATATCAACCTCAGGGTGAAGCCCGAAGTTTGATATATCGTTTAAACAGCAATGTGAAATTGGCGATATTTCGGTAAAAAGTACATGAATATCTTAATGAAGTTGATAAGTTAGTTATCAACCTCTGGAGAGCAAAAGAAACTGAGCCAACGATGATATAATTTTGATAAAACTCCGCCTACGTGGTAGAGTTAATGCCATAAAAACATCATTTTTCTAGAAATCAGAAACTATTTGCAAACCTGTACACGTTTTTCCATCCCCAGAATATCCTTCTTTGCAGGTACACTCGTAGGTTCCAGGTCCGGTGTCAAAGCACGTCGCAAACCTGTGGCAGTCGTCTCTATCTGTCCCGCAAACTCTTATTGCTGATAAAAATTAAGCATTTAGTAACCAATTAATAAACTTGACGGAATAAGAAAATGAAGAAATACTGACGTGTAGTAATACTTAATGCCCCGTGCAATTTTTCAGCCAAGTTATTTTACTCCTTCACAATACAAATGCCTCTCAAGCTACACCTTCACAAAACGGGTATATGTAGTCACATCCTTTTTAACATATTAGTCCACTCTGATAAGTATTCAGTAAAAGACAAATTTTATCGCTTTAATCGACTTCACTTTGCATGAATATTGTCCAAGATTTGTCAGTAGCGCCAACCGCGAGCCCATGAAAAGGAAAAAGTTCATCCAGAAGAAAACGGCCTTGGTAAAATTCTTTCACCGTTCCCAATTGCATGATGAGAATGCAAAGCTGGGAGGGGTTCCAGAGATGTAGAATACTGTTTTTCCAAGAAATCACTTCAGTAATTATAAAACATCAAGCAAAGATTTTAAACCATTGAAATTTTTCATGGTTTCTTTAATAGAATTTGTATTTTACTTCTCGTAGTAAACGAATACTGATTTCGATATTTCCGAAGGAAACATGCGCTCAGACCTCATTCGAATTTCTATTCTGGCAGTTGTCCAAACAAAAGGTTGAAAAACTGGCCCAGCAGAAAATCTTTACGATTAGAACGAAGTTCACGTGAGAGTAAAACGTTAGGTGAATTAGGAATAAGGTGAGTGAGGCAATAAAAATATCCAATCAGATAGAAAAACTAATTACAGAATAAGAAAAGAGATGTAAACCATGGCAGGTCATTTGCTATTTTCAACTTCAATCAATAAACAGGCACAAAGAGGAACCAACACTCCCTCTAAGGGGGAGAACAAAAATAAATAAGAACTTAAGCAGATAAAGCACAAGGTAATTTTTTTATCCGTCCTTCATTAACAAAATAATAACTTCAAAAACAAAAGTTAGGGAAACAAAGCGTAAAAAGTATCGTTTTCATGTTTCCATGTTCAACAAAAACAATTTGTGAGAACTTTAATGAAAGAAAAGCTTTCCGGAATTCAATGTAGAAATACTGTATAAATGTTGGGTGGCAGTTTTCTCAACAACTTTGATCCTTATGGAAAGGTGTTCAGCATATCTTTCGATCACGAGCGGCGTCGAACAGTTTCACGTAGAAGTTAAAATTACTACAGAAGATGAAATTATCGATGTTATTAGTGGAGCAAATTAAATGATGTAAAAAGTAACTTAGGCTTGGAACCTAAAATTATGGTCGTGGGATTCCTCAATCCTCATCAATTTCCTCTAGTTATCATTATCAATATCGTTGTCGTTATCGTTATCGTTATTTACCTCATGATCATCATGATCATCGTTATTATTATCATCGTTCTTTTCATTATTTTTCTTTCCTAATCAGCATTCTTTCGGGTCCTCTGCCGGTTCTTCCTCCTTCCGTTTACATATTGACGTTTAAAATAGAAAATAACCTGCCACCATTTACATCTCATTAAATACTTTGTTCAAGACTATTGTCCATAATTATGACTTTTTTTACATATAATTTTCTAATTTACCTCACATTTCTAATTAAACAACTTTAACGAACAGTTACCCTCGAAATGTTAGGATTTTATGTTTCCCAATTCTGCAGTTTTTAACTTTTTGGCTGTTAAGGCCTGGTTTTCACTAGCGACATACGCATAACCATAACGACCTACACAAGCGCAGTAGGTACTTTATGGTCAGTTAATCCCTTTGTATTGCTGAAGTACAAAGAGTTCAGTTGACCATGACGTGCTTACTACACTTGCGTACGTCGTTATGCTTATGCTTAAGTTGCTAGTAAAAACCAGGCCATACAACTCGCCAAACAATGTTCATACTGCATTCTTTTTTGTGTCATCTTCGCAACTGACTATGCTAGGTTATGTCACAAACGTTAGGTTATGAGCCCACGTGATGTCTGAATACTTTCCATCACAGCATCTAATATAAAGTTTTTAAGTCTTTCGGTTTAAGATAAATATCTCATTTCAAGTGGGAAACACTTTCCAATAAATTCAGAAACTTGCATCTCTCTTTCTTTTCGTGAAACGTCATTTTCTTTCCCACTTTCCTTCGAGGTAGCCACTTCTCGTTGTCAAAGCTTTAGAGGTTCAGAATGATTTGCAAACGAATGATAGAAGGCTAAAAATAAGCTTCATCCCACCCTGAGTTAAAATCTATTACGATTAACTTATTAGCCTCAAGCTGCCCCGAGGAATCTTATTTTGGCGAAAGCCATATGATTTTGATTTGAGGAAACGTCAGAAGTTTTTACGATTAAGTTCATATGATGGTCAATGCTTACAAACACACCCACACATACACACATACATATATATGTATAGATAGATAGATAGATAGATAGACAGATAGACAGACAGACAGACAGATAGACAGAAAGACAGATAGACAGAAAGACAGACAGACAGAAAGATAGAAAGACAGACAGACAGACAGATAGATAGATAGATAGATAGATAGATAGATAGGATAGATAGGTAGGTAGGTAGGTAGGTAGGTAGGTAGGTAGATAGGTAGGTAGGTAGGTAGGTAGATAGGTAGGTAGGTAGGTAGGTAGGTAGGTAGGAAGGTAGGTAGGTAGGAAGGTAGGTACGTAGGTAGGTACGTAGGTACGTAGGTAGGTAGATGCATTCACTTGGTCTGAAAATGACTTTGCAATAAAGTGGAAAATTCACCATTTTAACATTTAGTCTTGTTTTTAACCTATATCTTAGGTTTTTCAACATGTTGCTTTTCTTTGGATTTGTTTTGTTTTACCCAACAAACCTGCACACGTTTTGCCATCACCGACATAACCATCCTTGCAGGAGCAGTTGTACATGTTAGGACCTGTGTCTTGACATATGGAGAATGAAGAGTGACAATCGTCCTTTTCCGTACCACAGATAGCAGGAGCTGAAAAATTAAATACCGATGTGCCATTTAATTTCACTTTATCGAAGTACAGTCGAACCCCGATTATCCGGAGTCGGCAGGACTGGGGTAAATAGTCCAGATAATCGAAAACATGAATATTAATGATTGAAAAAAAAACTGAATAAATTAGGAAAGCGGAATTTAATCATGAAATAGCGTAGAACATACAAATGAACTTCATGCAAGAACTATTCACTTTGATCTAAAACTTCAATGTGTAGTATTTATCTACAACAAAACAACACTGAGCCAATCAGAATTCAACTGAAAGTACTTCACTTACAATACGGGCGAGCGCTTAGTACGCTTGCCCTTCTAAAGGAAAACAAACCCGTTTCAAATACACTCTTCGATGCTTAGATTAAGAAGAAAAAAAAGAAATAATAATAAGAATAATAATTTCGATGGATCTTCATTATGACTTATTAATGTTCATGAAAAATTTGGGAAAGTCCGGATAATGTAGGTTCGACTGTAACATTAAATATTGAATAATGTTGAGACAGACTAAGGAGGTAAACAATGCGATAATACTTTTTGAAAAAAAGTTGAGTAAAGTGAAGTATAGAAGCACGCTAACAGTCCTTTTGCCAAAATCGCATTATTATCATTATTTTTTTTCAATTCAGGTTTTTCACATAATCTTGAATTTTAATCGTGAGCCTTCCGTTATTTTAAATTACCATGCCAATTCACTCTTTTCAACTTAGCTTAACGCGTTTCTACTAACCCTATCTGCACTGGGTTATTTTTGCTCCTAGGAAGATTAGAGAGAGGGCAATTCGCCCCTCCACCATAATTTCATTATTATAGTCCCTATTTCAATTAAAACCTGGTAGAAATATTGACTATGCAATGCTCTACAAAATTAAGTGCTAAGTGGTTTTACACACTTGATGACGTCATCATCACATCACTTAACCATTACTTTTACCTGGGTTTTTTTAATGCTGTTGTTTTTCACTAATTCTTCTCAAAAATTTTTTAAAAAACGAAACTCTTCAATATGAAAGACTAAGGATTTATAACATGTTAAATAGTTCATTGTTGTTTTGTTTTGTTCGTTTTTGATGTCACAATGATGTTGCACTAAGTTTAGAAATTCTTTGCTTTAATATTTAATTGGTATGTCATTTTGTCTATCCAGTGACGAGATATCAATAAAAACCAGCCCAGGTAGAGTTAAGTGCATGCACTCACGGTCATTCATTTAATAATTTTCATTTATAAAACTTTCTTTTTGGGGGTATGTTCCCCATTTCTTTTTTTAAGCTTTCTATATTCCCATTCAACACTTTCCATACATTTTTTATGAATTCTTCTCGGTCTCCATGTGAATGAACCAGCACCACTGATTTCTACTAACATAAGCTCTGTCAGAAAATTAGAAAATGGAGGAAACGGGCTGACTTACCGATGCATGATTTTCCATTTCCAACGTAGCCATCTATGCAGGTGCAGTCATAAGTACCTGGACCAAGTTCTTTACACGTGGATAATGTGGGATGGCAATCGTCTCTTTCCGAACCGCAAACAGGAGGAACTGCAAAAATTAAAACGTACTTAACGTTGTTTAATTAATTAACTCCCTCCGGTCCGTACCCAACTTTTTACTTTTACTCTGGCTAACGCTAGACGATTTTAGTCGTCAAGGAAAGACGTCTCGGTCCAGAAAGGGTCAACTAAAGTAGTACTACAAAGTCCTAAATGCAACAGTAATCTTTTACTACAATGAGAAGGGGGTTGTATGAAGATATCCGAAACAATATTTTGCGACAGAAATCTGTCATTAACTTTGCACAGCACAAAGGAGCGATTTCTTTTGAATCACTTGAGCTAGCACGAACTTCGTAATTCAAACACAATTTAAAACGAAATAAATCAGTCATACGAAAACATTCAAAGACTTGAGGTTCATGAAAATATTTTTATTTTCATGACAATTACAATTATCAAAAATCAAGCAGGCATTTCCCTGATGGTGAGAGTAAAACTCCTCGGCGGAATTTGACAGAAGAATTAACTAAGTTTCAAAAACAATTTAAAGTAAAAGTGCAGTCAGCCAAAATTAAAAGCCTTCAGACATTGGTTTTGTTGATTTGGTTTTCAGTAATTCCTTGACTAGCCTTGTTTCCCTCCTGGTTGCCATCTTCACGAGAAAGATCAATACGTTTCATATTTTAATTGACCGTCACCTGTACTTTACCTCGACAAAACCTTCTAATGAAGTTTTCCACCTTCTCGATAAGTTCTTGATAGTTTTCAGTGAAAAAAGCATTCTCAGGAAGTTCAACCATATCGTTCAGCTGCTGTTTGGCTGTTTCCTTCCTCAATCCTACACCAACTGCGAATACGTCCATGTCTCGGTTAAAGAAAGGCTTCATAGCATCTCTGACGTATACATAACCGCGTCCGCCCCTCGTCTGTTCACCATCTGTGATCACCATCAGCATTTTTTCAACATTGGGATCGTCTACTCGAAATCCTGCTTCCTTAATGGCGACCTCTTTATCGGCTAGTGCCAAACCGAAATGAGTTTTCGTCCGACCTCCAGGTAGTGGACCAGGCATAGTTCGTACAACACTAGCAAACCTTCCTGGAGTCTGACTTTCTTTCAATGTAATTCTTCTCTCACCTTTTTCACTAAATGTAACAATAGCAGCTTGACCAATTACTTCCCCATTTTCGTTTCTTTCGCCAACTTTCAATCTTTTCCCAACAATTTCGAGGAATTTACGCATGCTGTCATAATCGCTTGGTCTTATACTTGAAGATCTATCCAACACAAAAATGATATCCATCTTTTGACACTGTCCCTCAATTGCTGGTGTACCTACAAGAAACAGTAGGTGGATAATTTTTCATAATGAGTCTAGAATAAGATTACACAATAAAAGCATTTTTTCCCCAGCTTACTAAAATGAACAGTTCTGCTGCTATTTTGATAAAGCTAAATAATTCATACGCTCCAACTTGATATCGAAAGATTTTCCAACATTGTATCCTCGGTTCTGACGCTTCTTACAATGAGACCTCTAATTACATATACTTACAGTGCCTGTTCGGTTTTTTTACGATTTTATCACTTCCTGACAATAATTTCATCGATTAAAATTGCAGTGGAATTCATTGTCCCATTCTTACCTTCTACCATTCTAAATACAGTGGAACCCCATTAATACTGCCACCAACGGGCCGTAAGTATCTGGCCGTATTAACGGGGTGGCCGTATTAACGGGATGGGGTCGAATTACATGGTTGGTCTCTTTCAAGTGACGTCATGACAGTTATATCACATTTGCACTTCTAAACAACTGTTCTTGACCATCCAGAATATAGGTATAAGTCAATTTAAACGGAATTACTCATTACGATACACATAACTGAATTTTATAAACAGGAACAACGTGCTATACAAACTGTCCTTTTCAAAACAAAGGTCCCATACTCTCAAATTTCCCATGTTACTTTCATTAATATATTAACTTTTAACAGTATTTTGAAAAAAAATCTGTGACTTTCGATTTACTTGTTTGTGCAAGTACAATGACTTAATCATCTTACAATTTAACGGATATTATTGTTTGTCAAGTTTTATTTTCCTTTGTTATTTAAGAGGGGTGGTATTAAGTATGAAATGTCATAGACATTTTCAATTCAAAAAGTAAATCGTTGTTTCTCAAAATTTATTTTCGTTTATCAGTAATCTGTCCTTTAGAATGCACATTTGGCTTGAGTGGCCATATTTACGAGGTGAATTTATAAAGGAATATATGTGTTGGGATTTCACAATGTGGTCGTTCGCCGCATTAACGGGGTGGCCGCATTAACAGGGTTTTCTTATAAGAAAATGTATGGATGTTTCGCCGGGACAAAAAAATAGTGGCAGTTGTAACGATGTAGCCGTATGGCGGGGTTCCACTGTATAAAGAGATTTTAACTGCGCTTGGAGATATAAAACTGGAAACTAGTAACCGAAGCGCTGGGAGTGACAAGGGACCATACTCAAGAAGACTACATGAAGTAGTTCAACATGGAAGAACTATGAAAATATGTGTAATTGTGTCGCAAAGTCAACTTCCAAAGTCCTCTTTCCATTCCGAGATGGATATTGGCCAAAACTAACAATGAATCTATAACTATGCTCATAAAACAGCTTACTTTATACCTAAAATCAAATGAAGGAAACCAAAGATACAATCTAAGAGAACAAAGCAATCGCCCATAAATGTAAAAAGTCATTCGACTATTTATTGTTAAATAAATTTTTATTAAATAAAAGAATCAAATGTTTTTGACTATATAGTCATCTTCAAAGTTAATAAAATATAAAATACCGTCCAGCGGACTGTGTAACTTATACTATTACGTTATTCCCAAAGGGAAAAACTTTTTACTTGTTTATTAGAGGATTCCTCAAATTAATGAGCAGTTCCTCTGCGATTAAGTATTTGTTGCTAAAATATTCAACATGTAGTTTTGTCCACGTAAAAGAATCCTGGGGATGTTGTTTCATATGTCAGGCCGGCTCAGAGTTGTGATGCCGGTTTTTGTGTTCTGCGATACGCATTTCGAGATTACGACTTGTTTCACCAATATAGGCTCCCACACAGGAACAAATGGCTTGATATACGACATGCGGTGGATGGAGATTCTTGTCTTTTATACGAAAAATCTGTCGTATTTTCTTGGTTTGCCACGCAATGATAAAAATGTACTTACCAGAGGTCAGAGAGGTGAGGTTTTCAATAAAGTTTTTACTTTGTTTCTCGTTTATAGGACAGTAAGGTAAACGGATGACGATTTTCCTTCTTTCTTCGAAGAGATTGGGAGGGATGAGTGGTTCTTCTTTCAGCAAGTTATTCTTGAAAGAGCTAATTGTGTTAATGATAAAACGGTAAGCACATCCGGCGTTTAGAAATTGTCTTGATATTTTCCACGTCAATATCAAAAGCAGAGGAAATACGATGTGCTCTATGTAACGCTCCGGTAATACAGTTTCTTTTCTATTTGGTGGGAACTTGTGATTTCTAGTGAGTAGGAAATTTTCCAGGCTTCTTGTAGACGCAACTTACGAATTTTTGATCTTTGTATTTTAACGATGTATCCAAGAAATGATCAGGGTTTCCTTCGGCTGTGAAAGTAATATTGAGATGGTAGTTCTTTAATTTATCTAGAAACTCATCTGGTTTGCCTTGTATTTTCTTGGAAAAACAATCATTCACATATCTGTAATAAAAAGCCGGTTGATGTGGCCTGACTACGTCAGTTTCTAATTCTGTCATAAAGATGTTGGCAAGGACAGGCGAAGGAAGATTTCCCATTCCACATCCGTCAATTTGGTTATAAAAATTGCTATTGAAGCTGAACGTGGACTTCTTGGTCATATTGTTTAATAGAAAACCAACGCCACAACTCTGAGCCGGCCCGACATTTGAAACAACATCCTCAGCATTCATTTACGTGGATAAAACTATATGTTGAATATTTTAGCAAGAAACGCTTAATCGCAAAGGAACTCCTAATTAATTTTAGGAATCCGAGTCTTAATAAACAAAGTAAAAAGTTTTCATTGTAACCTGTTCCCTTTGGGAATAACTTAATAGTATAAGTTACACAGCACACTGGACGGTATTTTACATGTATTTCTTTTAACCCTGAAGATGACTATGTAGTCGAAAACGTTTGGTTCTTTTATTTAATAAAAATTTTAACTTATACCTGTGCAACTTTTTATATTACATTCAGCGATATACTTTCATGAATATACACATATATATGTATATTCATATATACAGGGTGTCCCAAAAAAATTGACATCATTTGAAATGTGAATATCTGAGTAACTACATGTCCTAGGCAAACGAAATTAAATAGGCTTCATGTTGAACAATAAAAGATTTATCAAAATTCGAAAAAGAAAGTCAGAGGGATGTAGATTTCATAACCGATTTCACAAAGCTTCACAAATGTTCAATATGCGCACCACCTGTGACACGACACACGTCAAGTCGGCAGTCCAGCTCCTGCCAAACACGCTGTAGCATGTCTTGCATAACATTCTCCAGCACCTCAGTGATTCTCTGCTTCAGTTCTTCTAGGCTTGTAGGAAGAGGGGGGATATAGACCAGTCCTTTCACGTAACCCCATAGAAAAAAATCACAAGGTGTCAAGTCAGGTGAACGTGGTGGCCATTTGTGAAGCTTTGTGAAATCGGTTATAAAATCTACATCCCTCTGAATTCCTTGTTCGAATTTTGATAAATAAATCTTTTATTGTTCAACATGAAGCCTATGTAAATTCGTTTGCTTAGGACATGTAGTTACTCAGATATTCACATTTCAAATGATGTCAATTTTTTTGGGACACTCTGTATATATGTATATATATATATATATATGTACATAAATATATATATATATATATATATATATATATACAGTGACACGCAAAAGTATTGGACACATAGGATTTTTTAAGAAAATAATAACTTCTCTTGTCACTACTAACATAAAATTTGAACTGAATATAGTAGATATTTAGGATAGACTATGTATGAGGAGAATTAACGGATTGTTTGCTCACACAAAAATTTATTGACAAATACAAGAGACTGTATATATATATATATATGTATATATTTATATATATGTATAAACACGGGTAGAACACCCCGAAGAGACCAACAAATTTTGAATCAGCCTATTTAAACGTTTCGATATAACTCTAGAGATAGAGAGATAGAGATAGATGTTTTTAATTGGTAAAGCTTGCAGCCATAGGCTGAATTATGTTTCCATTACAAAATACATTCACTTCTATTATGTTACACCAGTTATACAATTTACCTGGAACTAACGGAAGTTTAGAAACAATAAGTAAAAATTTACTCTAATGGACAATTTTTAAAAAGGTCGATTCTAATGTTAAGAGTTATTCAATCTAAAATACTAAAATTGGTTAAAATTTTAATGCGTTTGCGATAAAAAAACTGTTTTTAAAACGGTTTGTTCTGAAGTTTACATTAAACTTATGTTTGGTC